>CM053792.1:973521830-973931830 GCA_028749045.1 Cupressus sempervirens | reverse complement strand
TGCCCTTATACCTCTGGATGCTCCTGCATCAGAATTATATTTTGGTATTTTGTAATTTATGATTCCATGAGCGTAGGGTAGGTTATCTACTTGTAGTGTCAGGAAGTGGCTTGCAATGGGGGTCGGGGCCCTAAGAGGCTACCAAGGTAACTCATTGTAAGTTTTCTTAATAAGTGAAAACATTCACACCTAATACTGACTTAATGAACCTAAAAAGATAATTGTTTTATTCTCGCCCATGCCTTGAGTGCTTGTACAAACTAGGATGGAAGTAGAGAGAACGCTTGGTTGTGACCTTGCATTTCATAGTATGTCTCATTTGTATGAGAGGATACTAGTGGCTGCATAGGGATCACTAGGGGGTCGGGGTCTATTGGGAGACTACTAGAGTAACTCTAGCGTGATCTATGCGATGACACTTTCCCACTTGCATATTAGGTTTCCTACATGTCTTTGTGTGCCTCTGGGAATTAGATGTCGAATTTGTGTTTGGAACCTTTGAGTTAGTATACTTTTAGGATTCCTGGACTTAGAGAGTATATATGCTATGTGATTTTGATAACCTATTTGGGATTTGAGATTATCTCCTCAGCATGGTGGGAGTGGATCATTTAGGTTCCACGCGGTCGGGTGGTAGTGCTTTTTCACTCTTATCATTTGAGACTCATTTGAAGACACCATGGCTGATGCATTCTTTATGATGATGGACACGTATCCTTACATTGATGATTAGCATGTGATAGATGATGTTGTTTACTTATCTTATGTGTTACTTTGCATGTTAGATTTCTTTTCTACATATGATGTAGTATGATTTAGGAGTGGCATTCCTACTATGTCAATATTGATGATCTCTTCGGTGATTTGGAATGTTATGCACGGAGGGATGGCTAGGACCCACGATGGTCTAATGATGCTATTTACGATTGGGAGGAACTGTGCACTTAGTTAATTATGTTTGATTACTTATGGTTACCTCTTATGATGATATATCATGTGTGATTTGTGGTTTCATTTATGCTATTGCATCATGGTTTAGAATTAGGATGATGATATACTTTATTTACACAAATATATATTCTTTTAAGCCTTTCATACCCTGTGACATGTACAGTGGATGATTGAGAAATTTGAAATGTAATTACTTAAAGGACACTTGTATATTGTTTAAGTACATTGGATGTATCATTATTATTTCATGAGGATGTGATGTTAGATGATTAGTTAATTTAGATGTAATTCAACATTAAGGGATCCATGAAGAATGTAACTTGTTATGTATGTTATGTTTACTTTCACTTGCACTATTGTTATTGCTTTTGTTGTTATGTATAAGTTGTAAATGGATTTACTTTCAAAAAAAAAATGTTACCAAACTTAATGAAACTCTAGGTTAATTCTTTGGATCGCTTGGTGAGGCATTATAGCTATTGTAAACAAGCAATTTATGGTGCGATCAAGCAACTTTAAGAAAATTTGCAGCAAATTATCAAGGTTCTCATAGTTTAGTGAGTAAAATACATCAAGCGGCAGCAAAGTGAAGAGAGGGTCTGAGATGTCGGTTCAAGGAGTCAAGTGAAAAGCATCACATTTCAAACTTGTGCCTACGATTGTAGAAACCCTTGATTTAAGCAGATCTCAATCAAAAATCTTGCCCAAGGTACTCCTTATTAACAATAGTCATAGTCATTTCAAGTGCTCTATTCAAGAAATTGGTACCCTAGAAAAGGATGATGCCCTAAGTGAATTGTGTGTTAATGGAATTCTTAAACCTGAACATAAGCATTTGGAAGACAAAAGTTTAACGCATATTCCCCACATGCCCTAAGGTTTTCAAATTAAATGGATTAGATACATTCTAAGCTAGGTGCATAATGGTCAACTATGGCTTGAGCAACCTATTGTGATTACAAAGAAAATTATTCATCGCATCATTGGTCTCCCCATGCTCACCAAAGCTAAAACCACCAAAACCCTAGGTTGGGCTGAGCTAGAAAAGAAAACCCTAGCAAAGTGGGATGGAAAAGGCATGAAAATTAGTAGTGTGACAAATGTAGAGCTAAAATTTGGGATTCATGTTATAGCACATAAGATATATAGTTTGAGCCATCTTAACAGTGTATCATGTGAAGTTGTGGACTTATCTTATAAAGTGGTGAAAAATAATCTATCTTATGACTTAGTAGATTTATTATTGAAGCAACTCACCAAAAACATGGAAATTATTAGGACATCCAAGAACAACCCTTGTAAATTTGGTTCACTTTTGACTTTTTTGTTCATTTATGTTCAGAAGTTCTTCCCTTCTAAAGGTACAGTAGTATGGAGAAAAGATGTGCCTGTATTATACCAAATAAATGAATACATTGCAAAAATGGGAGAGAACTATGTTAGCATTATGGAAAACTACTTCAAATTTTTCAAAGAGAAAATAAACAATAGGTTCAAGCTATCTAAGAAGTTAGTTGAGGATTACAAAGATGATGTCTACTTTATGGTAGATTGTGATAGAGTTTACATGCAAGCAGTAAAGCCTAGAATTGTGTGGGTAAAACCTCTTCTTTATGAGGTGAATATTGATGAAGCAAAGAATATTATTGAAGCTCTAGTTAATGAACCTATTGATCCAAAGGCACCATACTTTGGAACCTATGATGAAGCCAAGGCAAGGGTAGAACTAGAAATTAAGCTTCCTTAGGAAATTAACAAAGGAAAGAGGAGGATAGCTAAACTAAAATCTAGCACACCTCTCATGTTAACTGAAGGCAAAGGAGAAGATGTGGAAGAAGTAGAGGATGAAGAGGAATCAAAAAAGGAGGAAGAACTTGTGAAGAAGAAAGGCAAGGTGATCATCACCAAGCCACCTAAGCCATCTACTACAATCTTCACAAGGAGGTCCATGAAGAAAGGAAGTGATATTGTCCTTATCAAACCTCCTCCCACCTTCCAAGAAAATTTGAAACAAATGGAAGAAGGTGTAGGTATAAAAAAATTCAAATCTTTGAAGTATGAAACAAGGATAGAGGCAAAATAGAAATAGGTGGAAGAACTGGTGTTGACCAAAATGGGCAAATGAAAGTATTCACTAGATCAAATTGCCTCTCAAATCTCTAATGAATTATTATAGAAAATAAAGCCAAGATGGGACTTTGCAATGTAAACAAAAAAAGACATTTATGCAAAAATAGAAAATAAATCTCTGATGATATTTATAGATATCTCTCCTCTTTAAATATATACATGTCTCTCTCCCCCTTTTTGACAATAATGCTAAAGATTTATACACAATCTACTTATATAGAGACATCAAAATGTGAGAGAAATTAATAATTTACCTTGAGAATAAGAGTTAAGATCTTGTCCTAGTTTTATTGCAAAACTTTGTAGGTTTGAAGAGAAAATTGTACATCTATAGAAAGCTCAATCATATGATCTACAATTGAAAAATTATTGTCATGGATCAATGTTTTGGAATAAGCAATGTGCTTTTGCATTGTATCCATGATGGGAAGGATCATGTTCTGGATATCTATGAGTGTAGACCAAATCCTTGCTTCCTCTCTCAATAATTCTACCTACTTATCTGATAAGAATCTAATCTTCATATGATGTGTAGAGCTTGAACTGGGATCAAGCTATAACTTCTTCGCACTAGCCATCAGATCTTCATCAATTTTATCCAATTTTCTCTTAATTTCCTTAGTATGCTTGGTAACATCATATAACTTTGCAAAAAGAGATGTTACATTTGTGTAGGAAGATTCAAGATTTGATAAAATTGAAGAAAGCTCTACTTGCTAGATAGCTATTTGCTAAGCAATGTGCTCAAGCACTTTATTATCAAACTTCTTTTCTACTTTCTCCATTAACTTAGCTTGACCACTAGAATCTTCATTAAATTTGTTGACTGCCTCTTCTAATTGTAACAAAATGTGTTGAGAAGAATCAACATCAACACCTATAGCTTCTGGCAAAATATTTTTAGCACTTTCAATAATCCTGAATTCTCTGTCTCTCTCTTCTCTTAATTACTTCTGCTTGGCTTTCTTTTGGAGGAGCTGACTGAATAATCTCATTTGATCTACAGTGACATTATCAAAATACAATTTGGGAATTTCAATATCCTCATCTAGATCTATATCTTCCTCTATTTTCTTTCCACTAATCAAAAGTCTTGGTTGAGTCTTTGGTTCAACTTCTAAAATTAATGCTTTAGATTTTGGAATAGAAATAGTAGGGCTAGTAGTGAAAACTTGTATAGCGCCTACTGATGGAATACTTAGAATACTTATAGAATCCAAAACTGATGTATTTACCAAACGTTCAAAAATTGAGGTATATACAAGTGAAGTACTTACTAGAGCATGTACAACTGAAGTAGTCAAAACTAAAGAATCCAAAATTGTACTTACTACTAAAGAACTCAAAATTGTGAAACACTCTATTGCTGAGACTGGCTTAGTGACTGAAGGATTATGCAGCTCGATGGACAATGTGGTAGACACTTCTATCTATTATGTGTTGAGTTGAGAGGTAGCAGGGAGTGATTGGACATTTGATGTACCAATGGTTGTCACAATTAAAGTTCCTAAAGCTATCTCCATGCTTGATGATGTTGTAGTTTTTGTTGGAGAGTGAGGAAGGGAGGCTATAATAGTTGTAGCTATCTTGACTAGATCACTCTCTAGCTTCCTCTTGCCTAGCTTCCTCTTTAGCTTCTTCCTCTGTTTCTACTTCTTCATCCTTCATCAACTCCTAATATTCTTCAGCATCAGTGGTGACAAAAAGAGTATTGTCTTCATCATTTTCTTCATCCTTGTCACTGTCATCATCATCTTTTATTTCAACAGGATTTTCACTTGGTTTATGTAGGTGATAAATATTTTTCCACATAGTTTTCACATCCTTGACTACATTCTCTATGTCTTTTAACAAAATTAAATAATTATGAAATCTAATAGTCATCTTGTCTTCATGTTTCTTCATAGATTCTTTTACCTCGGCATTTGTAATGCTGAGTAACAATTGTCTCAGAGTTTGTTCATATATGTCTTTTGTTGTTTGCATTGCTAAGTCCCATCTTGGCTTGAATCTTTCTAATAGATCATTAGAAATTTGAGGTGCTATTTGATCAAGGGAATACTTTCATTTTTCCATCTTGGTTAATACCAATTCCTCAATCTACTTCTTCTCAGCCTATGTCCTAGTATCATACTTTAATACTTTGAAATTGGTTATACCAGCACCTTCTTCCATTTTTTTTAGTCTTTCCTAGAAGGTGAGAGGAGTCTTACTAATTACAACTTCACTACCACCTTTTCCTACTTTCTTCTTGGATCTTCTTGTGAATACTATAGTGGAAGGCTTGGGTGGCTTGGTGATAATCACCTTGCCTTTCTTCCTTGTTGGTTCTTCTTCCTTTTTTTATTCCTCTTCAATTTCAGATTCCTCTACATCTTCTCCTTTTCCCTCGGTAATCATAAGAGGGGTACTTGCTATTTTCAACTTTGATATCCTCCTCTTTCCTTTGTTCACCACCTATGGAAGCTTGATCTCAAGTTCAATTCTTGCTTTAGCCTCATCATAAGTTCCAAAGAGACATGCCTTTGGATCTATAGGCTCATTTACCAAGGCTTCAATAATTTCCTTCACCTCATAAATGTTGACCTCATATGGAAGAGGTTTTACCCACACAACTCTGGGCCTTACTGCCTGGATGTATACTCTATCACTATCAACCATAAAACAAACATCATCCATATAATCTTCAACCAACTTCTTTGGCATCCTGAATCCGTTATTCATCTTTTCTTTGAAGGCTTCAAAATAATTATCCATGATGGTATCAAAATTTTCACTCATTCCAGCAATAAACTCATTGATCTAATATAAGACTGGCGTGTCTTTTCTACATACAACTGTGCCTTTAGAGGGGAAAAACTTTTGAAACATAGAAAAAAAAACATGTCAATAATGAACCAAAATTGCATGGGTTATTATTTTAGGTTCTAATGGTTTCCATATTTTTGTTCAGCTACTTCAACAACAAATCTACCAGGTCATATGAAAAATTCTTCTTTACAACCTTATAAGCTTAATTCAACTACTTTACATGACACACTGTTGAGTCAGCTTGAACTATAAATCTTATGTGCTATCACATGAATGCCAAATTTTAGTTATGTATCAGATATACTACTAATTTTTATTCCTATGCCATCCCACATGACTAGGGTTTGCTTTTGTAACTCATCCCGACCTAGGGTTTTTAAGACTTTAGCTTTTGTAAGCATAGGGAGACCAATAATGTGATGAATCATTTTCTTTGTAATTAAAACCGGTTGCTCTAAACATTGTTGACCATTATGAACTTAGCTTAAGATATACCTAATCCATTTAATTTGAAATTTTTGAGGCAGGTGAGGAATATGAGTTAAACCTTTCTCTTCCAAATATTTATGCTTAGGTTTGAGAGTTCCATCCACATAGAGTTCACTTAGGGCATTATCCATTTCAAGGGTTCCTATCTCCTAAACTACACATTTAAAATGAGTTCAAATGTCATTAATAATAAGTACCTTAGGTGGTATCTATGATTGAGCTCCATTTGGGTCAAGGGTTTTTGCAATCACTGGCACCAGTTTGAAGTTAGCGACTTTCCATTCAACACCTCACACCAACATTTCAGATCCTTTCTTTGCCTTGCTATTATTACTAGATGCCATGATAACTTGGTAAGCTGAGAAAAAATTTTGAAAACTTTTGCTACAAATTCTACTCAAGATCGTTGGGATGCTCTACAAATCACTTTGTTCACAATATACTAAATTCACATTGAAAATGAAGTCTATTTCCTATCTTTTGATAAAAACTTCCCATTAATGCTTGGTATGATGAGAGCCATAATGACACAGTGCCTGACAGCCTATCATCCACTATCTATATAGATTTTTTGGTGAAAGCTTGTAACTTGGCAACCAAACATAACCATGTTACTCCTGACTTCACTCAGTAGAGTCCATGACCCTAACCTTGCTCGGTAGAGAAGTCAATTCAATGATAACTATTGCCGATCTTATTGATGATTCTTTTGTATCTTGAATACCAATATGAATCTTTGCTTCCTTTTAATTGGAACTATTTAAGATGTAACCTTGAAAGCATAGTTCTAATTCTTTCTTCAGAACTTAATTGGAAATGGTGGAGTCACCTACTTCTTGAGTGACATGACTATCATCACTTGAATTAGCTTTCTCAGTAGATTTGGGAATCCATTGTTGTCTCATTTTCTTCCTGATGCTATTAGCTTTTTCTTTCTTCTCATCTTTAACTCTACCTATATTCATGCAATTCTTAGCTATATAACCAAGTTTAGTACATGTGTAACATCTTATGGTGGTATCCTTTCTTCTCATATGATAACTAACACAATTTATGCCAATGTGTACATATTCTCCACAGTAATGACATCTACACCAAGTGTTTTAGTCCCAACCAAATATTGCCTTTACAAATTGTTCAGCTAGATAATGTCTTAGATTTGCATTCAAATTCCTTGTGACCTTATTTCTTGCATTTGTGACACTTGCCCTCAAACTTTGGTTTCTCCTTGCATTCATTAGCTTTATGACCATGTTGACAACAATTGTAGCATTTTCCATTGAATTTTTTCTTTCCATTACTCCAATATTTATTTGATGTATGACCTATATTACCATAGTAATGGCAAGTAGGTCCTTGACTCCTTTGAGTACCTTGTTTGGAGGATTCACCTTCATCTATATATCC
Source organism: Cupressus sempervirens (assembly GCA_028749045.1). Classification (NCBI taxonomy): domain Eukaryota; kingdom Viridiplantae; phylum Streptophyta; class Pinopsida; order Cupressales; family Cupressaceae; genus Cupressus; species Cupressus sempervirens. The sequence continues at coordinate 973,924,042 of CM053792.1, read as the reverse complement.
AAGTCCTGCCTTACTGTTTTGCCTATAAAGATTCTGCTCATTTTATTGATTCAATTAATCCATGTTTTCTTGGGATTTCATTATTCTTTCATTGAGTTACTTTTCAAAATTTAGATCAACTTTCATCTTTTCTCTAATTTGCCTTTCAAAGTTTAAGTCATTCCTTAACCTTTCATTTTCATATCTTAGACTCTTGATTTCTTCATTTGTATTAGAGAGCTGATTAATAAGATTTTCTTGCTAAAGGGATTGATTTTGAATTTCATTGTTCCTTACCTCCAAGTCTTCTTTTTCCTTATTTCTTTGTTCTAAAATTTCACACAATCTTTTTGACTAAATTTCTTGTTCTCTTTTCAATTTTCTTACCTCTTCTTGCAGGGAGCCATTCTTTTCTAGGATTTTTTTGATTGCATCATTTTCTTCATCTAAACTACTTAAGGGGAGAAAATTTTTAATCTTCTCTTCAACATACTAGTGGTCATTCATCTGATTTGCAAGTTCCTACCTTCTTTTTAGGGATTGAGAAAGATGCTCTTTTGCTTTCTTGAGTTGAGCTATGGCCATCTCCAGATCTAGCTTTTCATTGTCAATAGCTTTGTCAATTTTGAATATCTCCATTTTCCTTGATCTTTGCTCAAGCTATCAAACTTTATCCTAAGAACCACAAAGCTCTGATACTAATTGTATGAAATATTCAAGACTAGCTAGGTCACTGAGAGGGGAGGGGTGAATCAGTAACCTAAAAACTTTTAACAAATTTAGAACTTAATAGTATAATCCAATTACCATTAATAGATCTAATCTACTGCATGCATAAGAAACTGAAAGCATAAAACACTTTGAACACAATATTTGGTGACCTAGAAACCTTCCAAATAGAAAGTAAAATTGGGGTGGGGAAGATACCCACAAAACTTCAATACTAAAATATAAAGTTGGCCTATTAAGGCTTATAATAATCACTTCTGATGATCTACCCTATTAGGAGCAATTAGGACTGCTAGGTCCACCTTGTTAGAGGTTTTACAAACATAAAATGAAGTATGCACATAGTAAAGGGATTTAATGAAAAGACTATTCAAATCTACCTTGTTAAAGGATTTAAAGTTGATTCACCTATTAGCATGAAATAGTAGATCTTTTACTTACAACTAAATTGGTGATTGAAATCCTTGAAATATTGATCACCTCTATGTGATAGATGTAACTCTGCTACTCCTAATATGGCCTTGCAATACATTTTTTTCTACTATTGATTCACATTCGCATGCTTTTCATTTCATTTGCATTCTCTTATATCATTAAATTACACTTGGGTATGATACAATACATTACATATATACCAACCCAATTCACATAATTGCAAGTTCGGCCAATACACAAGTTAACACCAATATTACAAAGTTGGCCCAAATGTAGATACTCAAATTCTAAAAATTGACTCAGTGAAATTTTGATACATAGCATCCATTGTCATTACTTGGCATCATCATGTACTTGATAGAAGTAGAGGCTCAGTCCATACTAATCACTCCAATGTAGTTTCAAACTTGGTATACACTGGTGACTTGGTAGATATAGTGTCACTCAATAGAAACTAAATTCCATGTTTACCACACTTGCACTTGGTAAACACTAATCATCTTATCACTCAGTTAACACTACCTTCACTTCACCAAAACTAATGACTCAGTAGACACTACGAAGCTTGGTAACCACTGAACTACTCGGTAAGAAATGTTGACCTTCACACTACCTGAATTCACTTGGTAACTACTAGAATTCTCGGTAGGAACTATGAATCTTGGTGACCATTGAATTACATGGAAAGAACTAGGGACTAATAAAAGAGTTTGGTAACCATATAGAATCTGAATAGGTGTTGTCACTAATAACAAACTTGACTTAATGCCAACAGTTATTAGTGACACACACTTATTTCAATTTTGTATGGCTATCGAGATCATTGAATAGCCTATAGTGTGTCAAGCCAATATAACACCTTTTTAGTTATAGGATTGGACATCCTTTACTACCAAAGTACTATGCTGATCTCCATTAAATATCAATTCGGGATCGTGAACTTGAGATGATGTCTGCAAAGTATACGCTCTAGTTTTTGCTAAAAGTCACTACTACTTTGAATGCAATAACCATTAAAGAAATCTAGTTTATCCAACGAAAAGACAACTATTAAATTCTTGGAAGGGAATTCTAATTACATAACCATACATATATGCACCTATTGTTGCAGGAATAGTGACTAGTTCTATTTCTAATGGTTACAGGAATAGCAGTTCTAAACTTTAACTTAGAAAACTAAATCTAACTCCTAATTACTAAAGTAAACTCCACCTTCCACATGGGCCCCCACAGAAGAATGAAGGAAAGATCAACTCAGATGAAAGTGTAGAAACTTAACAAAGTCATATATTCATTCAAATATGTAGTATTACAATTGCTTGGAAAAACAAGATGTCTATCAACTCTATCAATTTTCTTACTACCTAACCTCATAGATACAGACGAGATCTTATTTAAAAGGAAGGAAACAATAGACTGCTACAATTACAACTTCCTCATGAAGGATAGTCAGTTATAGTTGAAGGCTCATGAAGGCATGCAATCATAGATACATTAGTTATCTCATTAAATTCCCCTAAATATATAGCATAGCGGATGCTAGATATGCTCTTTTATCTAACTTAAATAGCCTCCATGAATCTAGGTATTTTGTAACAGTTCTTTGCATGTTCAATTGATCACTTTGATGCTTTCTTTCCTTCTCAACTGCTTTATTAGGTCTTGCTAGTTATTAAAACAAGCCCCTTCTGACTTTTCCGCCAAGTCTCTAGCTACAAAGGTGTCATAATGTTTCTCTTTAATACCAATGATTCCTCAGTGCTAATCCTTCGCAGTTGTTTTTTATTAACTCTAGCTCAGCTTGTATTCCTGTGATCAACATTTAATGCACACAAAACTTCCTAAAAACATTTATTTATATTTATTAATTTATAAAGAAAAAAAATTAATTATCCAACTAATAGTTTTTGCAATCTCTTCTGCTAAAAGAAGATCTACCCATGTCAAGCATTCATGAAGAAACATTTTTACCACAAAATGAACCCTTTTTAGATATAATTCTAATTATCATTCTTATTCCATGTGTCCATACCTTATACATCAAAGGTTTAAAATACTATACTTAAAAGATGATAAAGTTCAGTATGTTATAGACAAATGTGCACAAAAAGGGCCAAAAAGACATCTATTTCTTCATGCCATCATTTTTCCCCCCAACTGTCTTGATGTTGGTCCCTTCAGCATCTATAAGTTTCTAATCCTTATTCATAGCTTGAGATCATTAGTGATCTTCTCCCCTAATTCATGAGCTCTGTAATTAAAATATCCATGATTCTGTTTTAACCTTTCCCATTTATGTTCTTCAATAACCATGTTATATTCAAAAAATGAATCATACTTTCCAAGCATAGGATGCAAGAGTATTGGTGGTTGGAAATGAAGAGGAACCCAATAACTTTTCTAATTTCTGCCTGACATCATATACCTAAGCATCCTACTAATATCCAACTCCAAATTTTGAGGAGAGTGCAATTCCCTTATTTTCAGATCTTCTGATAATCGAATCCATCTTTGAGTAGAGGGTTGTATTGCATCAGGGGCAGTTGCAGAACAATGTTGCTCCCAATCTAAAAATGCATATTCTCAGATAGGGTGAATTTTAGTAGCAGCATTTTGATTGTTGTTAATAAAGAGCCAATCAAAGAATACCTTTTGAGTGTTTTGCACTTTATGCCAAATGTATAATTGTTCAAACATTTTGTTTTCCCCATAAGGAGCAACTTGATTCTCTTGACTAATCTCATTCTGCATCCATGAGATAATTGCTCTAAATTGTACATCTCCCACATATAACAATGAATTCCAATCCTTATCATCTAGAATACTAAGGTTATGAACATATAACTCATAGAGGATATTCTACAGAGCCATCTTTTTTTATTTGAACGCTGCATAAAATTCTTAGGGAGTGTGCAAACAAGGGTTCAACCCCCAAGTAATTTGAGACAACTGAAAATTAATCATTTTTTCTTTTAGGAACAGTGTATAAACTAGAGATGGTGACCTACAATTTACAAACTCTAGAATGAGCTTTGTCACCTTCATGACACGTTGTCGCAGGACCATAATTTCACTATCTTTTTTTTAAAATTTGTTGTGCTTGTTCCTTGATAGTTCTAAGCAATTGTTTCATTTCTAGGTCCTAGTTTTCTTTTTCCCATTGAAACTATTGGTATAAACTAAAGTTGGCTGTTAATGGAGTAGAAATTTCTAGTGGTGTATGATGACAAACAACAGGTCTATTATCTTCAAGGTGGTGCTCAAGATGATGGTGGGTAGAAGGGTTGACAATTGGACCAGTAGCAGTGATGTTCAACAAAGCTATGATTTTGATGGGCAATAGTGTTGTCATCTTTAGGAGGATGATGAGCAACAGTACTATCAACCTTTTCTGAAGGCACAACGACTGTAGGATAGGGCACAATAGTCATTTTACTTGAAATTTTTCAACAATTTCTTGAACCATTTCTTGTGCAACTGTTGGATATTCCTCTAGTGGCAAATTATCAGTTTCTTTTGCTAGCTGTTCAAACCTAGACACTATTTTCTCTGAGGACTCTATGTCACTATCAATGTTAATAGGGCTATTTGGCTCTGTAGGAATTTCCTCAAGATCACTTTCATGTTTAGGATTATTGGTTGTAGGCTTTGAGGACTGTACAAGTGTATGTACTAGAGCTTCTAAATCAACAAGTGGAATGGGCGGTTCAGTTTTCAAGTCCACCCCAAACAATCTAGTAACTCATCATAGGGTAGAGATTGTTTGCTTACCCTTATCAATAGATTTCCCTTTATTAAGGTTGGGTGCAACTTCTTGTGATACTGGAGATACTTATTATGAACCTCCCTCTGCAATGGTTGTGTGTGATTTTCTCTTTTTAGAGGTCAAGGCTTCGACAAGTGAAATTTTCCTTTTCACAATTTTAGGTGCGAACGTAGAAGCCAAAGCTTCTGGAGCCGTTTTATATACTACTTTCCTTATTCCTACAGTAGTTTTCTCTCTTGTCCCCATTCCTTGCCCCTTAGGTCCACCCCTTTGGGGTCTCACTATCTTGAGTTTTACAAAAGCCTCTCGTGTCCCCAAGTGCTACCTAGTCAGTTTCCTTTCAACTATAGCCCTAATTAAGCAATGGTGGGATACTAACTGGGTTTTTCCTTGTTGTACATAGGTAGCTTTCCTTTTGATAATATTATAAAGGAAACTCGAGAGATTTATAGGATAATCACCATGCTGCAAACCACTCAAAATTTTGAAATGAATAGCATGCAAATAGGAATACCTCCCCTCACGGGTAAAATACCTTGTGATAAATTCAGCAGAGTGGATAAATTGAAGAGGCAGAGATAATCGTAATGTACCTTACTTTTTGTTTTCCTCTAGCCAATGATCTCCATGTACTAAAAATTTCTCTTTTTCTACTCATGCATCCATGTCCTCTATCCATTGTTCTCCATTTGTAGGAAAACTAGAGACTTCTACCACCACCTCCTCTATAAATTCTATCTAGATACCTTTAATAGTTGCATATCCATCCCTTAGTGTGTTATGAAATCAGAGCACAATTTCCTGATCAAACTACTTCAAACTGAGACAATAAGTCAGCCAACCTCATTGTTGAAACAAGCTACATGTTGTTGGGTTTGCTAGCCAAACTCTGTGATCTGCTAGTTCATGCCACTGAGGTTCTCCACCCATGTTTTCTTTTGAAAAAAATAATGGTATAACTGGAAAATTCACTGTAAGTATTGAGAGTGTGGGCGGAGATGGCTATAGGGGTTTCAACAATGGCATTTGGAAAAGAAAACAAAAGCTTTTAAAATACTTCAACACTTTCCAAACATCACATCCTTCAGTACTTCATGATAGCATTTTAATGACCAAAACATTATGAGGATAAAGATCATGCCCAAAACATATGCCATATTAATGAGGGGTTATGTGCTTGTGAAATCATAATTTAATGGTTGACTTTTGTTTAATTATTTTACACACACTTTAGAAGTACAAAGGGGTGCCAACTCATTACTGAGATTACCCTACCCCATACATCCTTCATGCCAACTTAAGATTTTCTTTGATTTTCATTTATGATTTTGATTTTCCCTCCCCCCAACCTATTAGAGACTAGGTTGCACCAGACCTTAAAGATTGCAAATTCTAAAAATTGAAATAACCTGTCTTTCTAAATAAATAATAAATTAAATAAATGTATAGGGGTCAAGTGTAACCAACCTAAGGTGTGATAGGAATGGTGCTCTAAGTAGTATCGTATGATAGAAAGAAGATGGGATGGAGTGATGATGGAAAGACAAGAAGATAAGATGGAATGCGGTGGAAAAGAAATGAATTTCATATAAAATGTGAAATTTTTATTATGAAGGCCTTGAAATAAATTCAAGGGGCTACAAACATTTGAGTGGAAGACTCAGATGAAGTGGCTAAAAGAAGGGATGTTTCTATTGTGTTGAACTATTGAAGAAATTCCTCTTAGGTTGTTGGTTTATGATATAACTTCAGGCAATGCCCATTAACCAGGAGTTTGAATTTGACCAAATCAATTGTTGACAGTTGAACTACTCCATTGTTAAAAAGTGAAATGATTTCATATGGACCAAGCCATCTAGTCTAAAATTTTCCTTGGTGATGCTAATATCATAAGTCATACAGGAGTGCTCAATCACCAACAGAGAATTCTCTATCTTTAATAAACTTATCATGCCACTGCTTCCTCTAACTCTGAGTTAATTATGTGTTATAAAGAGCTGACTTCTGCCATTCATCCAACTCATTGAGATGCAAAATATGATCTTGGTGTGCTACAAGAAGAGTAATATCAAGTTCCAAGGTTGTTCATAGAGTCGTGTGTTCAAATTCAATGGGCATGACAGTTGACTTCCCATATAGGAGCTCAAAAGGTGTAAACCTAGTCGTGGATTTCCATGTTGTTTTGTATACCCATAAGGCTTTAGGAAGTCAAGCTACCTAATCTTTCCTATGCAAGAACACTATTTTAGTGAGCACATTTTCTAGCTCTCTATTTGTCACTTCAATTTGTCCATTGGTCTATGGATGGTACAGAGAAGATTTGCCATGCCAAATTTCATACTCCTCCATGAGTGCAACTATCAAATTAGATGTAAACTGAGGCCCTTGATGTGATTGTAATTCTCTTGGAACACTGAATCTAGTAAAGATATATTCATATAGAAACTTTGTAACATTATTGTCATGAGGATGCTTCATGGGATTTGCTTCTACCCATTTAGTAACATAATCAATGCAAACCAAGATGTAACTCTTCCCTTCTAATGGTGGTTCAATAGGACCAACAAAATCAATCCCCCATTTATCAAATGGTGCAACTACTATCTATGGCTACAGGGGCATTTCATATATTTTTATTGGTTGACCCATTCTCTGACATTTTTCATAACTTTTTGCATATTGGGTTGTATCCTTATGAAGTGTGGGCCAATAATAACCTGTATTTAAAATCTTTAATGTGATCTTTTTGTTAGCAAAGTGGCCACCACAGGGTTCATCATGAAAAGCATGAAGAACATCATAAGTTTTATACTCTCTAAGACATCTTCATGTCACCTAATCTGGTCCAGTATAAAATATGAACCTTGAGATCCATGAAAAGTTAAAACTCTTTTCTGCCAACAATCATTTTTCCTTTACAAAGAAATGTGGAGGTGTTTTACCAGTGGTTAAGTAATTGGCAATGTCATCATACCAAGGGTTTTTTGCTGACAAAAGAAAGAGATGTTCATCAAGAAAGCTATCTTCTATGGCTACAGGATCATTAGGTGTTTGAAGGCACAACAAGAAATTAGCTACAACATTTTCCTTGCCTGGTTTGTCAATAATGGTAATCTCAAATTCTTGCATTCATAACAACCATTGAGCCAATCGTCCAAAGATTGCCAATTTTTTTATCAGATATTTGATAGCAGAGTGATCTGTATGCACAAATATTTGGTAGCCTGTAATATAATGTCTAAACTTATTCAAATCATAAATTATAGCAAGCAATTCTTTTTCTATTACAATGTAGATATACTTGGCTTCTTGAAGATTTTTGCTGATATAGTAGATTGTATGTTCTATTGAATCCGTCTTTTGGCCAAGTACTACTCCAATGGCATGATCTAAAGCATCAATATGTATGTGAAAAGGTAACTCTCAATTTGGTCCTCAAAGAATTGATGTTGTTGAGAGGAGTCCCTTGAGCTATAGGAAGGCCTTTGTATAATCAGAATCTCATACAAAATTTGCATCTTTTCAAAGCAATTTATATAGTGGTGGTACAATTTAACTAAAATCTTTAATAAAGCATCGATAGTACCCTGCATGTCCTAGAAAGCTCCTGACTTATTTCAATTTAGTTGGTATAGTCAATGTGCATACGACCTCTATCTTTGTTGGATCTACTTCAATTCCTTTGGGGGAAATAAAGTGTCCTAACACTACTCCTTCTTACATCATTGTGAAACACTTTTTGTTGTTTAAAGACAAGTTGTATTCTTTGCATCTTTGCAAAACCTTGTCCAAGTTTTCTTTGGCTTCTTCAAAGGTCTGCCCATATGTGGTGAAGTCATCCATATACACTTCCAAACAATCTATAGATATGTCAGAAAAATGCTAATAACAGCTCTTTGGAAAGTTGCAGGTGCATTGCACAAACCAAATGGTAAGATAGCATAAGAAAATGTTCCCCATGGGCATGTGAATGTAGTCTTGTCTTGATCCTCTTGTGTTATCTCGATTTGGTTGTAGCCACTGAACCCATCCAAGAATGAAAAGTACTTCTTTCCTACAAGATTGTCAAGAACCTGATCAACAAAAGGCAATGGAAAATGATCCTTCTTGGTAGCTGAGTTAAGTTCTCTATAATCTATGTAGACTCGCCATTTTCCCCTCTTCTTGGGAACAATAACCAGTGGTGAAACCCATTGACTATCTAAAATAGGATATATGAAGCTAACATTGAGTAATTTTTGCAATTCATTTTTTACAATATACCATAATGTTGGGTTTATCCTACGCTAAGGTTATCTCATTGGTTTGCAATCAGGACTTATATAGATCCTATGAGTATAGAGTGTGGGGTCCAAACCTTTCATATCTATATACTCCCAAGAAAAAGCATTTTGGTTCTTTCGTAACAGTTGCAGGACATTGTGATGTTGTGCTTAAGATAGAGACTTGCTTAAGTTTAGTTCTCTCCCTAGAACAATTATTTTTTTAACTATTTTTTCAGCCATTGAAATCTGAGCAATTGGTTGTGAGTCTATTTCATGTGGCAGGAGTGAATGTAGAAGCTATGTAGACTTAGAATAATGAAGTTCAGATGGTAAAGGTGGAATGCTTTCTAAAACATAATCCTGTTTAGCAGATGTCTCATGATGTGTTCCATACTCATTAAGTATGATAGAAGAAATGACATCATCCTCTTCTTTGATGCTTACAAATGAGTCCTTTGAGATCATCATCAATTGTTTGATAGAATCTATGTCCATATTAGAGTCACCCATATTTGGCCAGACAACTTGGTCATCCTACAGCAAAGGTTGAGCAGGAGAATACAAGGTTAAGTTTTTAGTGTTCATACCATCTAAAATAATCATTTTCTCTTATCAGCATGCAATATAAGCATCTTCTATTGCTAACCATGGTCATCCTAGAATGATAGGATATCCTCCAATACTTTTTTTTGGAGAGAGTACTACAAAATCATCTAGATAATCCCATGAATGTAATGTGACAATGACATCTTCTAACATACCATCAGGAATGATGGTACAACTATCTACTAACTACAAGATTGTTGGTGTTTGTCTGAGACTAATGATATTTAATTTGGACACTATGTCTTTGGTCATTACATTAATGGATTATCTAAGGTCTATTAAGTCATTCTACACTTGTACTCCTTGAATGGCAAGGGTTGTTACTAGACTTCCAGGGTTTGCATTTTTGGGCATCTTGAGGTTATCAAGCATAAGATCAAAAAGCTAACCAAGGACATGGATAGTCTTTGGGTCTTTCTTTTTCCTTCTTGGATTTTTAATACAGGCTTCTTTGATGGCTTTTGAATATATAGGTACTTCCTTTATTGCATCGAGCAAGGGAATTTTTACCATTATTTACTTGAGTTGTTCAAGTAAATCTAGTCCAGCTTGATTTTCATTTGGCAGAATTTTCTCTATCAACCTACTAGGAAATAGTGGTTTCATGGCTATAGGAGAGACAGTGGTGGTAGGTTCTTGAACTGACTTAGCATTTGTATCATCTACTTCTGTTATAATGGGTTATTGAGGGGATGAAAGCGTTGTTCTAGATTGTAGATGAATATCATTCAAGGTGATGTAATAGCTTTGTTGTTGGGCTGAAGGTTTTGCACTATTGGGATAAGGTGCAAGTTTTGTAGGTAATTGTGGCTATTTTGGAGGGGTTGTATTAGTTGCAGGAGGCATTAAGGCTTGTTTTTGAGGAGGCTAAGTCAAGGTTGATTGATGTTGTTGCAACTACCAGTTCTAGGGTTGCTACCAACCTTGTTGAGGTTGCTACCAACCCTGTTGAGGTTGTTGTCATCCTTGGTTAGGCTACTACCACACATGGTTAGGCTACTGCCAACCTTGTTTAGGTTGTTGCCATCCTTGATTAGGTTGTTGCAAACCTTGGTTAGGCTATTTCCAATTATTATAATTACCATGTTGTTGTTGCCATTGACTATTACCACCATAATTATGGAGCTGGTCTTGAGGAATACTTGATCTTGGATCCCATGACCTTCATTGAGAAACATAGAGGACTTCCCCATCTTCATCAATTGCCTTGAATTCAGTAGGCACATGTTGTGATTCCAAACTAGCAATAGGCTTGCATCAAAAATTGTGTGTGACATCATTAATGATGTCTTGCTTGAAATCTGACAGGATGTTTGATAGTTCTATCTTAAATACTCCAACACTAGGGTTTTTTGGAGTAAGTCCCTCAAACCTCATCCTTTTTTTATTGTTTCTCTAGAATAGTTCAAGCAAATGTTCCAAATTCCATCCCACTTTTTCTGTGTAATGTCACCTCTAGCCATTAAATCTAAGGCTTCTATACTCCTATCATGCACTTGTTTCAAAAAGAGGTGCTTTTGGGACTTCTCGTTCAACTGATGTTGTGTGTTGCACTGCAAGTTAAACATGAACTGGGTGACATAGTCCTCCAAAGTCTCATCCTCCTTTTGTGAAATCTTAAAAATGTCATCTCCCTTTAAGTCATGGCCTTTGTAATATTCCTTATATTTATTAAGGAATAGGTTACTCATATTTGGCCAATCTGTCACAACATTGGCACCTAGACTCATAAACTATCTTAAAGCAGCTTCTTTGAGAGTTGATGGAAACAATTTTAGTTTATGAGCATTAGTGGTGTAGTCATAACTTTGACAAAGAATGTCAAACTCAAAGAGAAAGGTTTCTGGATCTTTAGTAATAAGGCCATAGAACTTTGGCAAGGCAACAGAGGGTATGTTCTTCAGATTTTGATTACACTGCTGAGTAGGGATTAGAAATGGAAAGGTAGGTTGATCAATTGCCATTTGTGGATATCCTACTAGTGGCTAATAAATGACTAGAGCTAATGGATTATCTTGATATTCTAGCTTAGCAAAAAAATTATTTAGATGGAAGGATTCTTTAGATGTGGTTGGTGATTGTACTTGATCCAATACTTCTACAAATATATTCTCAAATAGTTCTTCTTCTTCTTCTCTTTTTTCTTCTTTAGGGTTAGGATGAAAAGGATCTTCTTGTCTGAAGTTGGGAAGAAATCTTCCAAGGTGGTCTCTTCTCCTATGCATGCAAAATACTAAAAATGAAACTAAGTGACTCAATACTGAATACTAGACTGACACCATCCCTAGCAATGGCACCAAAAATGTCAAGCCAATGTAACACCTTTTTAGTTACAGGATTGGACATCCTTTACTACCAAAGTACTATGCTGATCTCCATTAAATATCAATTTGGGAGCATGAACTTGAGATGATGTTTGCAAAGTATATGCTCTAGTTTTTTCTAAAAGTCACTACTACCTTGAATGCAATAAAAATTAAGGAAATCTAGTTTATCGAAAGAAAAGACAACTATAAAATGCTTGGAAGGAAATTCTAATTACTTAACCATACATCTATGTAACTATTGTTGCAATAATAGTGACTAGTTCTATTTCCAGTGGCTGCAGAATAGTAGTTCTAAACTTTAACTTAGAAAATTGAATCTAACTCCTAATTACTAAAGTAAAATCCACCTTCCATGTGGGCCCCCACAGAAGAATGAAGGAAAGATTAATTCAGACAAAAATGTAGAAACTTAACAAAGTCATGTATTCATTCAAATATGTAGTATTACAATTTCTTGGAAAAACAAGATGTCTATCAACTCTATCAATTTGCTTACTACCTAACCTCATAGATAAAGATGAGGTCTTATTTAAAAGGAAGGAAATAACAAACTCCTACAATTATGAATTCCTCATGAAGGATCGTCAGTTATAGTTCAAGGTTCATGCAAGCATGCAATGATAGAGACATTAGTTATTTCCTTAAATTCCCATAAACATAGAGCATAGAAGATGCTAGATATGCTCTTTTGTCTGGCTTAAATAGCTTCCAGGAATCTAGGTATGCAACAATTCTTTACATGTTCAACTGATCGCTTTGATGCTTTTTTTCCCGCTTGGCCAATTTATCAGGTCCTGCTGGTTATTAAAATAGGTCCCTTCGAACTTTGCTACCAAGTCTCCAGCTACAACGGTGTCATAATGTTTCTCTTTAATACTAATGATTCCTCAGTGCTAATCCTTCATAGTTGTTTTTGATTAACTCCAACTCAGCTTGTATTCCTATGATCAACATTTAATGCACACAAAACTTCCTACAAACATTCATTTATATTTATTAATTTATAAAGAAAAAGCATTAATTATTCAACTAACAATTTTTGCAATCTCTTCGGCTACAAGAAGATCTACCCATGTCAAACATTCATGAAGAAAGATTTTTACCACAAAATGAACCCTTTTTTAGATATAATTTTTATTATCATTCTTATGCCATATGTCCATACCTTATACATCAAAGGTTCAAAATACTATACTTAAAAGATGATAAAGTTTAGTATGTTATAGACAAATATTCACAAAAAGGGCCAAAAAGATATCTATTTCTTCATGCCATCATAGTGTTTACCATGTAATTTAGTAGCCATCAAGCTCTATAGTTTCTACTGAGTTTTTTGGACTAATTCCAATAGCTATAGAGCATTTAAGTGGTTACCAAGTGTATTCAGTTAGTGTGAAGCTTAGTAGTTCAAACTAAGCAGATTTAGTCTAGTAGTTCAACCCGAGCATTTCAATGGTTACTGAGCATTGCAGTTTCCACCAAGTTCATAGTTCATGTAATGTGAAGCTAGTGTAAACCAAGCTTATGTTTTTATTGAGTGATTTAGTGTGTGCCAAGTTACACAATATCTACCAAGTCACCAATGTAGACTGAGTTGAAGACTACTTTGAAGGGATCAGTATGGATCAAGCTTCTACATCTACCAAGTGCATGACAATGCTAAGTAATGATAGTAGGCACCGAGTATTAGAACTCCACCAAGTCAGTCTTCAGAACCCAAGTGTCTTCATTTGGGCCAACCTTGTCATATTTGTGTTAACTTGTGTCTTGGCCAACTTTGTAATTTTGCAAATTAGTTTCATATATATGTGATGTATTGTATCATATCAAGGATGTATGGAATGAAAATGTGTATGCAATGCAAGTGAAAGAATTTGAATGTAAGTAGTAGATAAAGATTTATGAAGGCCATATCAGCATAAGGAGCAATAGTGAAAAATCTATCATAGAAAGGCGATTAGTACAATTAAGGAATCTCTATCAGCAATCTGGTTGTAAGTTAAAGATCTACTATTTCATCCTAATAGGTGAACTAGTCAAAATCCTTTTACAAGGTACACTTAATATTCTTTCTTAAATCTCTTAATAGAGTGCATACTTCATTGTGTGTTTGTAAAACCTCTAACAAGGTGGACCTAGTAGTCCTAATTGCTCCTAACAGGGCAAATCATCAAAAGTGATCAATGTAAGCCTTAACAGGCCAACTTTATACTGCAATATTAAAGTTTTGTGGGTATCATCCCCACCCTAGGTTTACTTTCTATTTAGAAGGTTTCTAGGTCACCAAATCATTGTGTTCAAGTGTTATGAATTTTTTATGTTTCCAGTTCGTCATGCATGCTATTAGATCAAATATGATGAACTAAATGGTAATTGAATTACTGCAATTAAGATCTATAATTGATAAAGTTTTTGGTTACAGATTCACCCCTCCCCTCTTAGTAACCTAGCATAGTCTTGAATATTTCAAATAATTGTAACTTAAAGGAGCAAGAGAAGTGTTAATAAAATCCTTGATAAAAAGAAAGGAGTTGGCAATTCAGCAAAATGGCACACAATACTAGGAAGTTGACCCAGAAGAACTATTTACTAGTGATAGCAATGCAACAATAAAAGAATTACTGGAGAAGAACAACATTCTAAGAAAAGAAGTAAAATAACTCAACAGAGAACAAGAAACCTAATCAATAAGATTATGTACAGAGATAAAGAAAAAGAAGAAAGCTAAAGAAAACAAAATCATGGCTGATGAAGATAAAAGAGAGATAGCAACCAAACTTGAAGAAATATCAATTGAAGTATAGAAGCTTACAAACAATCTATTGGATATGATGAATCAATTGATAATTTCTACTCAGGAAGAAAATAGAAAGGACTTGGAAATCGCAAATTAAAATTCATAGAATGAGAAATTAAAAAATGAGTTAAGCACTGAAAAGGAACTTCTGGAAAGAATGAACAAACCAAGTGAAGCTATCAAATACTTTGAAGAATTGATGAGCTCACCTATATCAACTAGAGATACTTATGGACTAGGATACAACAAATACATTTCATCTACTAAAGAAGGAGAATCATCAAAGAGTGGAGAACAAAGAAATGCAAAATCCAAAGGAAAACCTACATGTCATCATTGTGGTAAACTTGGACATACAACCAACATTTGCAGAAGCAAGAATAGTATTCAAAGTTCTAAACCTAAGTTTATCGGTAATTTTTTTAATTGCAAGAAGGTAGGACACCAAGCACATGAATGTAGATCAAATAAAAGTGATTCACTCACTACATATAGCTTTTAAAGACATTGCTATAACTATTAAGAATATGGACATAGAGCTCATGAATGTATTGCCAAGACAAGATCTAACTAGACATTTGAAAAACAAGCACCAAGAAAAGGAAATTCCTGCTATTGGGACTACAATACATGGTACAATTTTCATTATTGTGGATAATATGAATGCATTCCCAAAAAATTGCATTAAGACATATTTTAGAGGGAATTACAAGAAGTGATCAAATGAAGAACTAGTTTGTTTTAGTTGTCTCAAAGTTGGACATGTTAGTAGAAATTGCATAACTAGAGCACCAACATCAAACAATGGAAAGGACAAAGGTAAAGAAAAAATTTAGGTATAGAAGACATGAAAAGAAATAATGAAAAGGGTGTAGCTAGTAAAGATAACTTTTGGATTCAAGCTATGAGAGAGGAGTTAGATCAAATTGAGAAAAATTATACATGGGAATTTATTCCTAGACCTAAGCACAAGAACATGATAGGAACTAAATGGGTTTTTAGAAAAAAAGATGAATGAACAAGGTGAGGTTGTGAGAAATAAAGCAAGACTAGTATATAAGGATATTCACAATTAGAAGGTATTGACTATAAGGAAACATTTGCACCAATTTCTAGAATAGAAGTTGTTAGAATATTTTTTGGCATAGCTGGCTTACAAGAAATTCAAAGTGTATTAGATGGATGTGAAGTTGGAATTTTTGAATGGAGAACTTAAAGAAGAAGTTTACATTTAGCAACTTGAAGGATTTCCTTGGACAAAAGAAGGAGATACGGTCTACAATTTGAATAAATAACTATATGGTTTGAAGTAAGAACCTAGAATTTGGTATGCAAAGTTGGACAAATATTTGGCAAAATTGAGATTTTCTAAAGGTACTACAGATAGTAGCTTGTATTTGAAAGAAATTGGAAATGGTTTACCATTTCAACATAACCCATTATAGATCTCAAACAAATAAGCAATTAAACTCCACATGCAAGAGAATAGACAACATATCCACAAAAATGTGACACAAGATATACCCTAGGAAACCATCATTGAGGGAAAAAAAAACCAGCCTCCAAAAGTATCCATCACCATGTATTATTCAATAAAAAAACATCATTGCAATACAACTATGGAAGCCTTCAAAGCCATAGCTGCAACAAAGCAATCAATGTGAACAAGCATGAATCCACACATCCCATGTCATGCTTCAAATCTTCAAAAATGCTCCCTTGGCTAACCTATCAATCCTTGTCTCACTCAACTCTTTCCTTTTTGTCTTGTCTCCACAACTACCATTATGGTTGTTTATATAGTAGCAAGTCCCACAAAACTACCAAGTGGTAGTACATTAACCATGTGCTACCTAACCCACTAACCCCACATTTAATATTGGAAATTTAATTTTTTCCCCAATATTAAATAATTACATCAAAATTTATCACAATATTACAATACAACTCATCAAGTATATCTCATGGGAATATTTACATATCGCACATCTATCTAGATGTAACATTACATAATAAAATAAAATGATACAACATAAACAATATAATACAATGTTTGAAACACACATAATCTCATAAATCTCTCACTTGTTGTATACATTGCACAGGGTCAATTTGTAGCCACATAAATGAACAAGGAAACAATCCCTCGTAGAACATCCACCATCATAGATCAAATTACACCATGTGCTCCATCATGGTGCCCATAACAAAATCAAAATATCTAGCATCTCGAACATGAATGATCAACATTGTGTTATGCCACTACCACCAGACATATATAGAGGTCATCCAAAGAGAAATCTACCCAACTTATCACTTAAGAATAATAAAATCTTGTACTAAATGAAATGTCAATCACAAACACATTATCTAAAAGGTAATCACATGTATCAATAGTTGTCAAAATCCATAGCTGAAATAGCACCCCAAACAAGTGCCAATCCATCCAAGTATCCATACCTCCAAAGGTATACCAAGTGAATCTCACATCATCAACATATCCAATCTATATCCTGCAATCACAAGCCTCAAGAGAAATACCTACCATATATACATATATACATACATACATATATATATATATATATTTATTTATTTATTTATTTATTTATTTATTTATTTATTTATTTATTTATTTATTTATTTATTTAAGAGCTTTCACTATAAAAGATAATGTCAAATCTATAACTAATCAACTCACAGCATCTCAAAGAAGTGAATCTATGTAGTATCAAGGACAACCACAATACATAAACCAATAACCTACAAGAAAAAATCTAATAACAAGTCTCCAATGCTCTTCACAACCAACAGAAGAAGGAGATATAGGAACAATCATGTCATCTCTCACTTGACATAGATGAACACAAACTAGTGATCATTGGATCTAGCCAATCTCAAATCCAATGTAAGTGAAACTGAATATCTAGGAAGATAACAAAGACCAAAGAGAAACCATTCAAATAACAACCTATATCATGTCCTTCTACACACACCTCTAGATGTAAAGTGGATATAGCGTGGAAGTTCATATGGTGTATCAATTTATAAATCAAATATTTATTTATTTTTTGTTGAAAGCCTAAAAGTGAGCCTATACATGATTCATGAAGTCTTAGAGTTTGATAGACTAACTATTTTTACCCTCTTGATAATCCTATAACTAGAAGAAAATAAGCTAGTTATCTATTATATTGGGATTCATATTGAAATTTGAATGGAGAGAGAAAGTGAATTCCTAGGTAAGCCCACCTAAATCTTGTAGATTTCAAAGTGGAGAAGACATTACAAAGTCTTGTTAGTTGGACCTTTTTATTTGTTTCTCAGAATTCTCATTATCATTTCTAGCTAACTCCTAGGTATTCTCATCTTTTAAAAGGTATTTTTTAATTATGTCAAATCAAAAGCCAACAAAATAGTGACCTTGAGAATATAAAAATTTTCAATACAATAGGAAGTATATGATGTGAATTGTATCCCAATATTTGATAGGCCATGCATTAGAGTAGTGTCTTTCCTATGTGACAGAGTTTTCATTTCCCAAAGTGCATCATGATAGAGCTATTTTGTGTATTGGACCCTTCTGTCAAATCTAGGGTCAAACATTTCATTCGCATGACATTTTCCTATTTTCTAGCCATTTTAAAGTTTTTCCCTTCAGTGAGTGGCAACTCAATCAAACATTTTAGTAGCTAGTGTTGCATTTTGAGTATTGTTTAAAATTGATGATAGAAGGAAAAACACAAGAGCATATATGAAGGCAAATCTTGAGGTTCCTTTATACACAGAACTACCTTAGGTTGGTAGGAAGAACCATCCTAAGAAGAAAGGATATTTTAGCAATACATGGAAGCCCCAAGATAATACCTTGTCCCATTCACAATATCAATATATAATAGAAAGAGAATCCTCATCCCTAAATTATAAGTTTGAGAACACTAGGCTTCTAGGTGAAATGTTCACTGCCCCATTACCTGAAGAAGAGTATACATGGATAAAAACTTTTCCTCCATAGGAGATACTAATTTTAGACCCAATATGTCTAAAGAGATAAAACAAAAATGGGGATATAAGAACACCCTAAATGTTAGGACAAATCTTGGGCAAGTTCCATATGTCAAAAGAAATCTCATAATCTAGATGATCAGTAGATTTAGAAACCACCTTTGTAGATCTTGATGATTTGTTATCTGAGATTGAAATACTTAGGAAGAAGGTTGCAAAGGAAGATTCCAAATGTATACATGTGGAGAAATAAAAATAGGCGATTACTATGAATGCCCTTATAGAGAGGGAAGCTTTTCTCAGAAGAATGGAAGCACTTAAAGAATAGAATAGGTAGTTGGAAGAGAAATATTCTACTTTAAACTCTAATAAATTTGGAGACATGGGACAAATAAGGTCTAAAATCCAAGATCAAGAATGTGTTCTAAGAGAAAAAGAAGGACAAGTCATTTCTCAAGTTCAACCTTACAAACCCACTGAGGAAAATGTAATGGATCTTACTACCAACAATGCAGATAAAGGAAAATAGAAGATGGTGGGTATACAAATTAATGAGCCTCATGTTCCTCCAAAAAATATTGTTATTTGAAAGATTGGTTTAGAATTGGAAAGAGAAAAAAGGAGAGGGAAGATCTTACAAAGGAATTGGAGAAAGTGGAAAATAAGGTTGAGGTAGTAGAGACAAGAAGAAAAGTTCATTTCCTTAAATCCATTTCTAGCTTAACAACTTGGGAAAACCAGACTTCACATGCTATACCTTCTATCCCAACTTATGGACCTATGATGAATAGTCAAGGATTTCCCCAATCAATACTAGCTTCCTCTTCTACCACTACTAGTTTGTTAGTTGCAACCCAACAATGAAAAATTCCCATACAAACCCAAGGGGCTAGACCTAGTTCTTCAAATGCTTTAGGATTTTAGAAAAGGTTCATATATATGGAAACATATAAATAGATCTCCTTTATAGGTATCCCTAGTTTTACTCATCCTATCCCCTATGAGTTGAGAGATAAGTCACATAGTTCTCTAGAAATAATGTCATTAGTGGTGAAGAACATCTTAGAAAATTTACTGACATGTTGAATGATTATGAAGATGAGCATGAAGTTATTTGTACATTCACTCATAGAAGATGCTAGAGACTGGTTCAGGAGACTACCTGATGATATTATTGGTTCATGAGATGATCTAGAGAGGTTTTTCAAGGAGCAGTATGGAGACAATACTAATGTAAGTTTCATGTTGAATGAGTTTAATAATATAAAGAAAAGTTAGAATGAGTCTACTTTAGATTTTAATGTGAGGTTCCAAAAAGGAATTTATAAGTTGTTCCAAGTCATGAGATTAGGTGACAATGTATGCCTCACTACCTATTTCAATGCTTTTGTCAATCAAATGGCTTATATTTTGAGAGACAAAGATCCCAAGCCATTAAGGGATGCTTTCAAGATAGCTATCAATATTGAAAATAATAGAAGAGCATCTAGAAAGCTTGGTAGGACAAATGATCCCAAATTGTTTAATCCTAGGGAAAATAAGAAAGAAGGTGATAAGCCTATCACAGCCAAAGAACCTAAAGAAGAAAAATGGATTAGGTCTTGAACTTGCTCAAGAATATGAAACCTCTAGTAAATAATGCAAATAATCCTAACATTGGTGAAAAGCTACAGTTCAATAATAACTATAATAGGAAAACTAGATTGTGATGAAGGGTGCTCCCCTTAATACCATAAATAATAATAGAAAACAAAGAAACAACAACAAATGTGAGAACAAAATATGGACTTCTTATTTGTGCTGCGAATTTAGAATTATAAAATTCACAAGTACAATATGCTAACCCACATGGATGCCTTCATTACAATAA
This sequence comes from Cupressus sempervirens, assembly GCA_028749045.1. Classification (NCBI taxonomy): domain Eukaryota; kingdom Viridiplantae; phylum Streptophyta; class Pinopsida; order Cupressales; family Cupressaceae; genus Cupressus; species Cupressus sempervirens. The sequence goes on along the minus strand of CM053792.1, from coordinate 973,903,263 downwards.
TCTGCAAGGCAAGCTACGAACTATCACCCAGAGTTGTTCTATACAATGTTCAAGACTTTCTTAAATAGGCAATTTTACGTCACCTAGGAAGGTTCTAGACATTGAAACTTAATACCTAGGGCCGACAGACCGTAATAATACATATAGAGTTGGCAAAATACATCTCTGACAATTATTTTAGAAATTTTATGTAGCCCAATTCTGGAAGGGCATAATTTTTGAACCATTGCTCTGATTGGCTATTATAACCACTTTTTGGAAATGTTAGCTTCTAATCTACAGGCTCATAATGGTCCAAGTTCCCTTCTATCGATTTTTTAGACCTCATCTAGGCACTCTAAGGCCTCCAATGGTGAGCCTAAAGAATTTTCTACAAATTTTTCCACCAAAAATCCACAATAACTTCTCTAATAATTAAGCTAGAAGTAATGAGATTTTTATGATAGGCTTATAACTCTAAAATGAACCTTCATGTAGAAAATGAGAATATTTTGATCTCATATGAAACACTTACTAAAAATAGCAACCTCCCATTAATAGTTACCACCTTCTCTAGTAGTCCTTATTAAAATAAAAAAGACTGAAAAGAAAAATATTTTTGGGTGATGCAAGATTTCCCTTACACCCAAGATGCTCCTGCATTAGATTGTAGAACTATCTATACAACACACAATGGAATGATGAAAATCCTATTAATAACCTTGTACAAGGCACAAATGACAAAAGTACACTAGATCCATTGCAAAGGAGTTATGTGAACATGGTGGAAGAAATGCCTTGGTGTATTGTTTTCCAATCTCCTCATTCTTCTAATTACTATACAATTACCTAGTCATTTTCTACATATCAATAGACATAGCCCAAAGAAGGGGAGGAGGAAAAGAGTCATGATAATGTGGCCTACAAAATTATTAATTCATGTGATAATTATGAAGAGCCTAAAATTAATATAAGTAGTTAGAAAGACATTTATCAAGCATATCATCAGCAAATCTTCTCAAATGATGAAGATGAACTTGATGACAAGACATACAACATGATTTTAGGGGTTGAACATATCAATTTGAGAAAACCTTTGAAGGAATAAATTGATAGAATAACTGCTAAGATGGTTGCTCAAGTTCATAGTACCTATAATCTAAGGAATAGAATAGTAAATAATATTGTTGAGAAGGCATCAAGTATATTCATTAAGGATATAACCAACAAGATTAATAATGGCAACAAATGAGAGGATCAAATGGTTGTCAAGATTAAAGACAATAAAGCTAAGAAGTGGGAACCCAAGAAGAAGGTATAAACTTAGGGTGTAGAAGTGTTAGAGTAATTAGATATTTCCTAATTAACTCTAGTCTACTTTCATCTATGGATTTGTGAATTTCAGTTTTCATAGCTTTTTGCTTCTCTCTTCCTGTGATGGGTGTTTGCATGTAGGTGATTCTTGGGAGTTGTGGGGTTGATCTTTCATCAACTTCAATAAGATGCAGTCAAGGAAAATATAGAAGAAAGAAGCTTAAGCCCTAATGTTGTTATACAAATTGAGGACTCTCATGTTCAAGTACAAGAAACTAAAGGTAATATGTACAAACACATTGTTTATGACCCTATTGATATGATGTCTATGTTATCACAAATTACTATCAAGGTTCCTTTGTCTAAAATTTTAAGGATAGAGGAATATAAAAAAAAAAGCTCTCTCTTGGTTAGAAGGTATTGGTAACAACAAATCTATTAAGGGAGATTCATAATTAGGATGAGAGGTACAAGCTATAGTAAAAGAAAAGGAAGATAAAGGAGTCATATCTCAAATGCCCCAAATGCATCTTGATAGTTCATCAGTAGCATATATAGAGAATATTGACCCCTTTTTCCTTAGACTAATTATAAATGAGAAGATCTTGAAGAATTGTATGATTGATTCAAGAGCTTCTAATACTATCATGCCTTTCAAAATCATGGAGTGCCTCAATCTAAAAGTAGATACTAAACAGGGTAGATATTGAGCCATAAATGCAAGGGAAGTCCCTATTATAGGCACCATTAATGCATTACCATATAGGTTAGATTCTTATCCTAATGTTGACTTAACCATTAGTGTCTTAGTAGTTAATATCCCTCCTCAGTATGGAATGTTACTCTCAAGAAAGTGTAGTGCTGCAATAGGAGGGAGCCTAAAATGTGACATGTCTTTTGCTACATTTCACATAGAGGACAAATCTATCAAGGTCAATAGGGAACTAAGGGTTATTCATATGATTAAAGATAACATTGATACTAATTCCACATGTTTCTTACATACAGAACTAAATGCTATCAGTTCTGAAATTACTATTCTAGATACTAAAAAGGCAATCCCATTGATTTCACATAAAGCAACAAGATGCATAGATTCATAGAATGTATGGACAATGTATTTTGATGGGGCTAGTTCCAAAAAAGGGTCAAGGGTCAAAATAGTTTTTATATCACCAAAGAAAGAACACATTCAAATACTTCTTTACCTTGAACTTCACTTGCACAAATAATATAGTATAATATGAAGCACTTTTACTTGGGTTAAAAGTAGCTACAAGTCATGACATCAAAAATTTGAATGTTATTGGTGACTTTGAGTTAGTGGTATCTCATATTAGACAGACATATGCATCCAATAATTGGAGATCAAAACAATACAAAAATGTTGTATGGGATGAGATTGAAGCATTTGATGCTTTTGGAATCACTTGGATGGATAGAACTAATAATAAAATGATTGATCTACTAGCTAATGTAGCCATCAAACCTAATGACATATCTTTTTTTGGGGTCTCATATTTTTTTTGGGGTCTCAAATATTCAAGTGTAGAATAGGCCCTCAATTCTTGATAATATAGATAATTAGTAGGTATTTGAAGTTGACAAAGATATTCTAAATTTTCTTCTAAATGAAGACAAATACCATGGTGAGGAATTAGACTACAGTACCTTGGTTGAGAACATAAATGGAAAGGACACTATTTTTTGTCAAGAAATACTATAATTGAAAACAAATAAAGTACCTATTGGTGTTTTTACACTATTAAGCAATGAAATACTTAATACCAAGATAAAAAGATCACAACAACCCAAGGACTATCTAATTCCCATAAATAGTTATATGTGCTTTAGATTTTGACCAAACTACAACAAAATTAGAAAGATTTTCTACTCTTTAGGCTCTGCAAAACCAAGGTGGGTGCACCTGAGGGATGAAAGATTTATAACATGATACTATACACATATTTCACTCATTCCATGGTATTTTTACAACAATTCACATCCCTTATAGTAGATTGGTCACAATTCTTCTTAGATCTACTAGTAATTCTAGAAAACAGCAGCTAACTAAGACTCAAAGGTTAAATGTAAACAAGTGTTGACCAGCTTTGACACTCTTCAAACATGAAAGTAAAATTTATTTGGTTTTATTTTAAGCTTAATGCTCATTCATAGTTTCTCCATCTATAGACTGAACAAATAGATCAATGCCTAATCCATTGGGATTCAAAGTCCATCCAATTTTCAAACCTAATTGACTACATTACAATCAATGTTATCAACAATTCTCATTGAAACTCATTCTTATACACATCCTTACTATTACCTTAGAAATCCTATCAACTTCAATGAAGCATTTACTTAATTCATTTGAACTAAAAGCAATAGTGAAATGACATACAATTTGATTTAATTGCATTCAATTGAACAAACTTTGCTCATACAATTTTAAGATAACCAGGCAATAAAAATGGATACAAGGTTTAGGAAGAAAAGAGATGGGGACAATTCATCTTTGTATTAATTTCCTTTGAAAATTGTATAAAAATTGTAATAGAACTCAAAAATGATTCAAGATAAGACATTAAATCCTATAACATTAGTGTATTCTCAGATATTTGTAGAGAAAACATCATAAAGTTTGCACCAAGAAACTAGATCGAACAATACTAAATAATACTAAAATTGTAAATGACACGAACCCTTTCCCTAGCCTTGGGATCTCACTTATATAGTGCGAGATACAACAAGCATTAGGCATAGAGAATTGATAGTTGTCCTTTAGAAAAAAGATATTTACATTGTTGCTACCATAAAGAACAAAAAATTGTGCAACAAAATAACTTTATAACATAAATATTCTATTGTGGGACCACCTTTTGTTACATCTTCATATGCTACAAATTTCATGATTGCCCCTTGTGCTATTATAAGTCCTTGGAATATGTAGCCATTAGGTTTTTTAGTGATGTATCTGGCTTTGATTGTTGCATATTTACTTCAACTTGAGGCTCTCCATTTTCATCATCATGCACTATTAAAGCAATAGTTATACCTTTGTCCTTAGTTGTCACATCATTAGTTGGGATCATTGTACTTACCATTGAGGTTGGTTGGTCTTTTTTGTCTTCCTCTGTATGAACTATTATATCCATTATTTGACTATCATCTTGATTGATGTCCTCTTCTTCTATTTCCAATTTCTTTAAATGTACAATACATATGCTTTCACATTGGCATTCTTGCACTTTCTTGCTCTTTCTTAGATTTCCATATATTAGATATGATGCAATACATCACACACACACACACACACACACACACACACACACATATATAATATATCAATCTAATTTACAAAATTACAAAGTTAGACATGACACAAGTTAACACAAATATTACAAAGTTGGCCCACATGAAAATACTTGGGTTTTGAAGACTAACTCGAAGAGGTTCTGATATGTGGCATCCACTATCATTGCTTGGCATCATCATACTCTTGGTAGACATAGAAGCTCAGTCCATACTAATCACTTTCAAGTAGTCTTGAACTCGACCTGCATTGGTGACTCGATAGATATTGTGCAACTTAGAAAATACTCAATCACTTGGTTACCATGAAGTAGCTCAATTAACACTAGCTTCACATTAGCTAAACTAAAAACTCGATAGATACTACAATGCTTAGTAAACATAGGCTTCGCATCACATTAACTACAAACTAGGTAACGATTGATAAACTTGGTATACACTGAAATGCTTGATCTAAACTATTGAACTTCACACTAACTAAATCTACTCAGTAACCATTGGAATTAGTCCAAAAGCCTCGATAGCAACTGTAGAACTCAATGGCTACTAAATTACATGGCAAACACTATAAACTATTCAATGAGCTTAGTAGCTATCAAGAATCTAAATAAGTGTGTCTCACTAATAAAAAACTTCATTGATATGTCAACAATCTTCCCCTTTGGCATTAGTGACCAAAACACTTATTAACCCAAAACTGAATACCTTGTATTCATCACCATGTGATACTAGCTTGGTCTATTTTTGAGATTTTTCAAATTTGATCTTTGTAAGGTATATACAAAGTATTTCTTCACCATAGCATATTTCTCCCCCATACTATGTGATCTACTATGCACATGTAACTTTTCTCTTATATACATATCTCCCCCTATAGCTTTTCTTCGATATCTCATCTCTTCTCTGTAACTCTTCTCTTCTCCCCCTTTTTGATAGTAATGCCAAATATTTATTCAACATATTTACATGGAGACATCAAAATGAGATAAGAATTTAGAGTGTACCTTGAGGGTAATTTCCAAAATTTTATCCCAATTTTTGTGCAATACCTTGCATGTGTGAATGGCAATTTGCACTTAAATTGATAATTCAATCATGTGGTTAGCAACAGAGAAGTTGTTATCATGAATCAAGGTCTTTGAATATACAATTTGTTTTTGCATGGAATCCATGACTAGAAGGATCATATTTTGTATATCAACCAGTGTTAAGCAGATCCTTTCTTCTTCTCTCAACAACTCTACTTGCATATCTAACAAAACTCTAATCTTCTTAAAATGTGCAAAGCTTGAACTAGGATCAAGTTACAACTGCTAAGCACTTGGCTAAAGATCAATATCAATTTTGGACAATTTGTCCTTAACTTCCTTAGTATACTCAGTGACATCACATATCTTTGCAAAAAGTGATGACACATTTGAATAGGACACTTCAGGATTGACCAAAATTGTTGAAAGTTCAACTTGATGAATAGTTATTTGATAAGAAATGTGCTCTAGAACTTTTGTTATTGAATTTATTTTCACCCTTTTCAACCAGTTTCTCTTGTCCTTCAATTTCCTCTTTGAACTTTTGCACTACCTCTCCAAGTTGAAACAAAATAGGTTCAGAAGAATCAACCTCAATTCAAATAGCCTCAATCAAAATATTCTTAGCATCATCTATAATCTTATATTATCTATCTCTTTCCTCTCTCAATATTTGTTGCTTGGCCTTTTTTTGGAGGGGTTCACCAAATATGTATATTTTGTCTATAGAGATATCCCATTTTGGAATTTCTATTTCCTCATCCAAGTCTATATCTTCTTCTATCTCTTTTCCTTTCAAAAATTTTGTACTAAGCTGAACCTTTGGTTCAGCTTTCCTCGTACTTATTGCTTTAGTACCCAAAATGGAAACAATAGTAGACATGCTCGGACTTGTAGTGAAAACTAATATAGTACTGATTGATGGAATATTTATAGAGATGCTAGAAGAATCCAAAATTGATGAAGTCAAAATTGTAGAATCCAAAACTAAAGTAGAAAAAACTAGAGATCTTACCATGGATGCACTCAAAACTAAAAAATTCAAAATTGGAGAGGTGATGACTAAATAACTTAACTCGACAGATGAAGAGGGAGTCTACAACTCAATTGATGAAGTGGAAGTCACTTCTATCAAAGATATAATGAGTTGTGTTGGGGTAAAGAGTGATTGGACATTTGATGTATCTATGGTAGTCACAACCAAACTTGCTAAAACTATCTCCATACTTGATGTAGTCAAAGGTTTTCTTGGGGAGTGAGGAAGTGAGGCAATGACTATCATAGCTATCTTGACTAGGTTAGTCTCCTCATCATCTTTCTTATCTTCCTCGGTAGCTTCTTCACCTTGATCCTCTTCATCTTCCTCATTATCAAAATGAGTCACTTCTTCAACATTTTCTTCCTCATCTTTCTCCTTATCCTCTTCTTCATCAACATCCTTTACTTCAATTGGATATTCACTTATTTTATGAAGATGATAAATTTTCTTCCAAGAGTTTGTAGTATTCTTAACTACATTATCTATATCTTTGATCAAAACTAAATAAATATTAAACCTTGGAGTCATTTTATCTTCATTTTTCTTTAAAGACTCTTTAACCTTAGCGTCTAATATGCTCGGTAGTTACTGCCTCAAGTTTTGTGCATAAATGTCTTTTACTATTTACATGTTAAAATCCCATCTTGGCTTTATTTTATCTAGAAATTCATTAAATATTTGAGAGCCAATCTGGTCTGGTGAGTACTTCCATTTACCCATTTTGCTCAGGACTAGTTCTTCAACTTGTTTCTACTCTACCTCTATCCTTGTCTCATATTTCAAAGATTTGAAATTAGTTATTCCAGCTCCTTCTTCCATTTGCTTCAATATTTTTTTGAAATGTAAGTGGAGGTCTGTTGAGTACAATGTCACTTCCTTTCTTTTGATACCTCCTTGTGAAGATTGCAATGGATGCCTTTGCAGGCTTGGTGATGATCACCTTGCCCTTTTTCTTCAAAGGTTCTTCTTCTTCTTCTAATTCTTCTTCATCCTTTAACTATTCCTCATCTTCACCTTTACCCTCATTTAACATGAGAAGTGCACTAGATTTCAATTTGGCTATCCTCTTCTTTCCTTTGTTAACTGCTTGAGGGAGCTTTATCTCCAGCTCTATTCTTTCCTTAGCCTCTTCATAAGTACCAAAGTAAGGGGCCTTGGGATCAACAAGTTAATTGACAAGGGCTTCAATTATATCCTTGGTCTCATCAATTTTTACCTCATAGCCAAGAGGCTTGACCCATACAACTCTAGGTTTAACTGCTTGGATGTATACCTTGTCACAATCAACCATGAAGCACACATCATCCTTGTAGTCCTCAACTAACTTCCTAGGTATCCTAAACCTATTGTTCATTTTATCTTTAAACACATTGAAGTAGTTGTCCATGATGCTACCATAATTCTCACCCATTTTTGTAATATATTTATTTATTTGGTATAAAATAGGCACATCTTTTCTCCAAACTACAGTTCCTTTGGAAGGGGAGAACTTCTAGACATAAAAGAATAAACATGTTAACAAAGAACCAAATTTTCATAGGTTATTCTTGGAGGTTCTTATACTTTCCATATTCTTATTGAATTATCTCAATAATAACTCAGCAAGGTTATAAGATAAGTTATTCTTCACCACTTTATACGCCAAATCCATAACTTCATAGGATACATTGTTAAGCCGGCTTGAACTATATATCTTATGAGCTATAACATGAATACCAAACTTCAATTCTATATCTGTGACACTAATTATTTCCATGCCTCAGCCATCCCACTTAGATAGGGTTTTCTTTTCCAACTCTTCTTGACCTAGAGTTTTAGTTGTTTTGGCTTTGGCAAGCATGGGAAGGCCAGTGATTTGATGAATCATTTTCTTGGTTATCAATATTGGCTGCTCTAACCATAGTTATCCATTATGTTCTTGGCTAAGGATATACCTAATCCATTTTATTTGAAACTCTCAAGGCATATGGGGAATGTGAGTTAATCCTTTTGCTTCCAAATGTTGATGCTCAAGTTTGAGGGTTCCATCAACACACAACTGACCTAGGGCATCATCCATCTCCAAAGTAACAATTTCTTGAATTTCACATTTAAAATGAGTTCAAATGTCATTAACAAGAAGTAGATTGGGAGGGATTTGATATTGAGCTCTACTTGGTTCTATGGTTTCAGCAACCATGGGCATTATCTTGAAGTTTGGAGTCTTTCACTAAACACCTCAAATCAATGTATCAGAACCTTTCTTGACCTTGCTAATGTTGGATGCCATTTCACTTACTAGCTTGAGAGAACTTCAAAAACTTTTGTAGGAAATTTTCTCAAGTCATTTGATCTCATAGAAAATAACTCTTCATAGTAGCACTCAAAAATTCATGGTGAGAAATAAATTTATTTCCATGCCTTTTGTTAAAAAAAATTCATTAATTCTTAGTATGATGGTAGATGAGTTGAGATAATGCTTGATAGGCTATCATCCACTACTCTATATTGATCACTCGGTGAAGTCTTCATGACTTGGTAACCGCAAGAGCCTTTGTTACTCTTGACCTTGCTCGATAGAGTCTAAGACCCAACCTTACTCAGTAGAGAAGGTTACTCGATAATAACTGATACAGATCTTGCTTAGTGATCCCTTTGTATCTTGCATACGAATTTGGATCTTTGTTACCTTTCAATTGGAATTGATTCTAATGTCTTCTTTGATAGCCTAGTTCCAATTCTTCCTTAAGAACTTAATTGGAAATGGTAGAGTCACCCAATTCTTGAGTGACTTGACCATTATTACTCAAACTAGTATCCTTGGTAGACTTAGGAATTCATTGTTGTCTCATCTATTTTTGAATGTTATCAGCCTTTTCCTTCTTCTCATCTTCAATTTTACCAGTATTCATATAGTTCTTGGCAAGATGACCAAGTTTTGTACAAATGAAAAATCTTATAATGGTATCTCTTTTCTTCATATGATGTTTCACACAATTCATACCAATGTGTCCAAATTCTCCACAGTAATGATATCTACACCAGGTATTGTAATCCCAACCAAATATTGCTTTCATAATTTTCTCTACAAGATTCAATGTCTTTGTTTTGTAGTCTGATGCCTTGTGTCCATGTTTCTTACATTTATGACAGTTGGCTTAAAAGTTGGTTTCTCTTTGCATTCATTAGCCTTGTGACTATGCTGATTGCAATTATAGCATTTTCCATTGAATTTTGCTTTTCCATTACTCCAACATTTTTTAGATGTATGACCTATCTTACCATAGTGATTGCAAGTACATCTTTGATTCTTTCAAGCACCTTGTTTGGAGGATTCACCTTCTTCTTTGTATCTAATTTTTGCTTTTCCTTTTTGCCTATAGAAGTTTTGCTCATTTAGTTGATCCATTTCTACTTGAGATTTCATCATTCTTTCATTGATTTTCTTCTTAGTGTTTAGGTCATTTCTCAATCTTTCACTAATTTTGTTTTTAGATCTCAGCTCATTTTTTTCTTTCATTGATTTGTCTTTCAAAATTTAGATCATTCCTTATTATTTCATTGTCAATTCTTAGGCTCATGATTTCCTCATTTGCATTGGAGAGTTGATCCATAAGGTCTACTTGCTAAAGGGATTCTTTCTAGATTTCATTGTTCCTTCCATTCATTTCTTATTTTATCTTGTTTCTCTATTCCAAGACTTCACATAACCTTATTGACTGAATTTCTTGTTCTCTTTTCATCTTTCTTACTTCTTCTTGCAGGGAACCATTCTTTTCTAAGAGTTCTTTGATTACATCATTTGCTTCATCTAAGTTCCTTGGAGGGTGAAAGTCTTCAATTATTTCTTCAATGTAAAGATGATCATTCATTTGATTTGCAAGTTCCTTTCTTCTTTTTAAGGATTGGGAAAGTTGCTCCTTAGCCTTCTTGAGTTGGGCAATGGCCATTTCCAAATCCAACTTTTCATTGTTAATAGCTTTGTCAAGTTTGAATATCTCCATATCTTTGATCTTTGCTCAAGCTTTTAAACTTTCTCCTAAGAACTACAAAGATCTGATGCCAATTATTGGAAATATTTAAGACTATGCTAAGTTACTAATAGGGGAAGGGTGAATCAGTAACTTCTAAAACTTTAACAATTTCAATTCTTAATCCAATAAACCAATTAGCATTTAATTCATCACATTTGATCTAATTGCATGCATTAGAAACTGAAAACATGAAAGCATCCACAACACTTGAACACAAAGATTTGGTGACCTAGAAACCTTCCAAATAGAAAGTAAAACTAGGATGGAGATAATACCCACAAACTTTAGTACTACAACATAAATTTGGCCTATTAAGGCTTACATTGATCACTTCTAATGATCTTCTCTATTAGGAGAAAATAAGACTACTAGGTCCATCTTGTGAGATGATTTACAAACATACAATGAAGTATGCACTCGGTAAAGAGATTTAGAAAAGACTGTTAGGTCTACCTTGTTAGAGGATTTTGACTAGTTCACCTATTAGGATGAAGTAGTAGATCTCTAGTTTTACAACTAAGTATGTTGATAGAGGTTCTCGAATGTATTGATCACCTTTCTATGATAGATTTTTCATTGTTACTCCTTGTCCTCATATGGCCTTTATAATTCTCCGTCTGTTGTATTCACAATACATATGCTTTCACATTCACATTCTTGCACTTTCTTGCTCTTGCTTACATTTCCATACATCAGATATGATACAATACATCACACACACACACACACACATATATATATATATATCAATCCAATTTACAAAATTACAAAGTTGGCCCACATGAAGATACTCAAATTTTGAAGACTAACTCAGTGAGGTTCTGATACATGGCGTCCACTATTATTTCTTGGCATCATCATACTCTTGGTAGACGTAGAAGCTCGGTCCATATTGATAACTTTCAAGTAGTCTTGAACTCAGTCTATATTGGTGACTCGGTAGATATTGTGCAACTTGGCAAACACTGAATCATTTGGTTACCATGAAGTAGCTCAGTTAACACTGGCTTTGCATCACCTGAATTGTGAACTTGGTAGATACTACAGTGCTCAGTAAACATAAGCTTTGCATCACATGAACTGAAAAATTGGTAACCATTGATAAACTTGGTATACACTAAAATGCTCAATCTGAACTACTAAACTTCACACTAACTGAATCTGCTCGATAACCACTAGAATTAGTCCCAAAGACTTGGCAACAACTATAGAACTTGTTGGCCACTAAATTACATGGAAAAAAGTGTAAACTATTCAATAAGCTACAGAATCTGAATAAGTGTGTGCCACTAATAAAAAACTTGACTAATATGTCAACATCCACTTCATCTACTCTATATATTGTGAGAGTTCCTATATGCTCAACATTTGAAATCTCTTGTAGCTTCGTTTTGTCTCTTTTCTCAATAGACCAAATCACCAATGCTTGGTGATCATTGCTATACTTTATTCCTCTATGTGCTTGTAGGATTTCTTCCTCAATTTTATACTGAACATCTTTTTCTTTTCTAACAAAGTCAAAGTTCATAGCATTAGCTATGTCCCATTCAAGTAATATTAAAACTCATGACTCTTTCAATAACTGTCTTCCCCCTTTAGGGGTCAATTGTGCAAATTTCTCCATGAAATTAGTCTTAACCTCTTCCTCAATCTCAAAGTGCAATTTATTTGGTTGCTCTACTTTTATTGAGTTGCACTTATTTTCAAAATTGGAAATGTTCCTCGTCCACAAAAATTATGCAAAGGCTCTGGATTTCACAAAATTTTCATCATCAATGAATTTTTTAGATGCTTGTGCAATTATAGGGTCTATCTCCCTACCTCTAAAATTTGCAACATTAAGATCCAAAGATGGCACAGGAAGCTCTTCAAGTACTCCTCCTTAAAAATCAATAGTTGTTATCACAATCTCCCCCTCCACTCCAATTAGTTTTAGTTATTCTCTCAAAGATGTCTCATCATCTATTTTGAGTGGAGTTTGGAAGGGTGAGTATTTTCCTTCTTGAGAGGATGATCCTTGTTCTAACTTTGTTTCTTGGGGGCACTTGTGTCATATGGGCTTTCTAATCTTGGCCTCTTGTAAGGAGGAACATACTGTACATTCTGAGCCACAATGTATCCAGCTTTTCTTTACAATGTATACTTCCTTGGAGTTACAATCATTCTATTATTTAATCTCCTCTCCACCTTAGTAGCTTTATCTAGTTGTGTCTTTGCCAAAATGTCCTTTTTCTCATTTAAGGTTTGCATTATCCTAGTGAAATTATTCATCAACATGTCCATTTTGGTCACCTAGTATTTCTTATCTACTAAAGGATTATATGTGGGCTCAAAAGCATTCATAAATTCAAGGATGTTGTTGTAAACTATCCATTTTTCTTTTCTGACTTTTTGTTCTTGCAATTAAAACATATTTATAATGGCATCCTCCGGGAAATACACAATTTTTGTATGAGCCTTAGCTTTGCTCCTTTCTCTAAGAAGGTCATAGAATCCCTCTGGATCAATATAAAAAGCAATGTGATTGGGCCATTTGATACTTATCCAAAAAAATTCCCAAACTTCTCCACCCTTTCTTAACAAAGACAAATTCATGCATAACAGTAACCATTAGGAAGAAAGTACCTTTGGATTTCCCTAATAAATCCCTTTCATCAATTGTCCCAATCTATCACAATAATTTTGCAATTCCCACCTTCAAAGACACCTGGTAGGGAAGCACATGGGGTTTTCCCTAGAAAACATAGGCTCTAAAAATAGTAGAAATAGGATATGGGATGATATCTCCCCAATTATTACTTAACAATAGCCCTTTGGAATATCCTTAGGTCTTATCAATTCTAATAAGGGTTGTAGTATTCTAGGGCTATCCTCTCTCAATAGCAATCTAAATCTAAAAGAAAAATATCTGTAGAATCTAACAAAACTAGCATCTGTAACCTCCCATGTCATGTATGCACTCCACAACTAAACTAGGAGTTTCTCTCCATTTCTCTCCAATTCCAATTTCATCTCATTGGAGAAGAAAGTAGCTCCTTTATACAGACATGTATACATCAACAAAGAGTACCAAGAAAAAGGCCTATTAACCTTACCTTGTACTATTCTAATTAACCCATTATGAATCTCCTCAGCTAGAAAAGAAGCAAAATCTAGAATTGAACTCATTCCAAATTTCATAGTTTAAGCTATGATGGGAAAAATAAAGCCTTGAATATGATCTTTCTCATCCATTCCAAGGATTTTTTAGAGAGGAAAATATAAGGCCTGTGCATTAGGATTAAAATAATTTTTTAACAAGGGTTCTAGGGTGTTCAATGTGACTAGAGGCAATGGTCTAATTTTAACAAAGTGTTGTTGCAATGGTCTTCCCCTTAGGTATACCCTCTGTACATCATACCTAGCTTGAAATCCTTCCATATAAATTTTCTAATGGATAGCATGGTTAGGGTTAAGCTTGACACTTCTCTAATCAATTCGGGTGAAACCCTAAAAAGGTTATCCCCTACATAGTTTGTTACAATATTGGTAATTGGATCATATTTTTTAGCCATGTTTGCTAGTAGGTCACTATCAAAGAAAACTCTAGGGATAGTCAGTTTTCCTATATCAAATTCCTATAAATTTCTCATTGGGGTATCCAAATTTCATTCTGCAAATCACTTCTTAAAGAGTTCTAATCCTCTAACAGAAAGTTGTGCATCCATCAAATAATTTTCCTTATGATAAAAGCCTTCACTAACCACCAACCTAGGGTTTTTAGGAATGAATTATCTACCCTAAGTCAATTCATTTAATAAGGGAGGCATCTATTCTACAAAGTCATCATGGACTTCTCTTTTCAAATAATCTACCTTACTAGACAAATCCTTACAAGGAGGCATTTTCTCAATTTACCCTAGCACAATTATAAATTTTCAATATTCGTAAGTTTTGGACCACTTACCTGCCTTTTTCTTGCTTATTTTCCTCTATGAATTACTCTACAAATTGTTGAAAACCATAAAGAATTCCGTTCCCTAGCTCTTGAAACACTTGTGCTCTAATAATTTTGTAATTTTGTGGCTCAATAATGGTGAATTTCAAGTTATACTGTAGCATTAAGGTCACATGAAGTGGCACTAAGCAACATTAATGTTTCTAATAGTTAATTTTCATGTCATGCCTTGAATTTGAATTTCCTCCATCGATCATACAACATTGGATGGCATATTTTGAAAATAGAAAAGTTGCTTTAATTTTTTTAAAAACCTGCTACATGTCAAGCAATCACTTTCCTACTTTGACTAAAGTTTAGTCATTTTCATGATGTTGTGAAGTGTTGATTTGATGATCATGGTAGATCATTATAACTTTACAACTAAGACTTAAAAATTGTGGCCCCACTATTAAATTCATCTCCAGCCTAGAATGTACATGTATTTCTTCACTAATTACTATATTCCATTTCATCACATCTTTCCACCCTAGCATAACTTGATATTCTTCTTTATGATAGGTCCCACCTTGCCACATGATGTGTGGGCGCTTCCCTGCTTTGGTTAAAAACCCTCCACTTTCATATTACAGGAATGCACCACCTATTGATCTTTTCAAGATCAAAAATGTGTGAAAATCATGCTTTCTTAGATCTAGTTAGCAAAACTTAACCAATTAAAGTGTTTCCTTTTCTCCAACATGTCTGAAAAGTGCCAACTATGCATACTGTGTTGTTACCTTTTAAAGACTATGGGCCCATGACATCATCACATGCCACATGTCTTGCAAGTGCTTTCCTACATTGCATAAACATTGAGCAACTTCTTATTGGGGTCATGCACCATCCTCTAATCTTCTTAAGATCATTGGCATACATAACATGTGTCCTCTAAACTGTATAAAGTATCTTTTGTGACATTATCAGGGGTAGGTGTCACTAGGGCACTTCCCAACTTTGGTTAAAATCTTTGCATCTCCATGAAGTGGTAATAAGCTTTCCATTGATCTTCTAGAGATCAATGGCTTAATGATATGGCATCAAAAAGTAACCCCACTACTTAGCTTTAACCAATGACATTGCTAGAAAATCAAACATACAATGACTCTTACCAACAGCTCTAGAAAAAGGTATAACAAAGTACTAACAAGCTCCAATCTTTTGTGGCATAGTTAAAACCTAACATCACCAAGTGCTATGTGGCAACAAGGTGCTTACCTGCTTCATGTAAACAATGAGCAGATTCATCTTGCAGGCATGCACTCACCATTGATCTTGGAGAAATCAATGGTTAACTAAAATAAACCATCATAATTAAAATGCTTCACCAAACATTTAAAAATATAACCACAGTTAAGGAATGGAGTATAATAAAAAGGTTTTACCTCGCAAAAAGTAAAAAATAATTTTGGAAAATGAGAACTTAGGATAAGAGTATCTTGTGTAATTTTATTTGAAATATTACTTTTTGACCACTTTTGAGGGTTATCGAAAAATAAACAATGGTTTATGAAATACCAAAATATTTCACCCAAGGTTTTAACCAAATTTCACAAGACTTGTAAACACAACACTAGGGTTTTTCACTGTTTAGTATAACAAAATTATAAATAGTAAAAAACCAAGCCAATAGTACCTAAAGGGTTAGTAATGTTGGAAACTATTTTTGACAATCAAGATAGAGTTCACTTAGAAGTCAAAGACAAGAAACTAGAAGAGCTCGAGGAAACTAACCCTGGAACAAATAACTCTCCCAAAAAGGTGTGTATAAGTAAGACTCTATCCCCTGCTATAATAAAATCCTTAGTTGATCTATTTAGGAAGTTTAGATATGTATTTACATGGTCTTATCATGATCTGAAGGCTTATAGGGAAGAATTATGTAAGCATGTTATCCCATTAAAAGAGAATGTCAAATCATTCAGACAGAAACAAAGGTCTATTAATCCCACACTAGCTACAAAAATACAAGAAGAGCTGATGAAGTTTAGGGATTGGGGAATTATTAAGCCCATAAGAAATTCTTCTTGGGTATCCAATTTAGTGCTAGTTAGAAAGAAGAATAGTGATATTAGACTGTGTGTGGATTTCAAAAACCTTAATATTGCTTCCCTTAAAGATAATTATGGTTACAACTAGGTATTGTTTAATGAGGTAGAACAATTCAAGACAACTTTTACCACACCATGGAGAACATAGGTGTATATTAGAATTCCCTTTGGCCTAATTAATGTAGGGGCTAGTTTCCAAAGAGCCATGGATATTGATTTTGCAAAATATATAGAAAAATTCAAGGTTGTCTATCAAGATGATATGATAGCCTACTCCAAGAAAGAAGAAGATCACAGTAGATATTTGGAGAAAATATTTTTGAAAGCTTTAGAATATGGAGTTTCTTTGAATCCAAGGAAATGTGCATTTGGAGTCATAGAGTGGAAGTTGCTAGGCCATATAGTATCTAAGTATGGAGTCAAAATTGATTTGGAAAGGGTTGCAGCCATAGATAATGTTCCCAAACCAAAGAATTTAATCGATATACAATCTTTCTTTGGCCAGGTAAATTTCTTGAGGAGATTTGTAACTAAATTTTTAGAAATTAGCAAGCCCATATCTAAGATGCTTAAGAAATGGGTAGTGATCAAATGGGAATGTGAACCATCAATTATTTTCCAAGAAATCAAGGATGTAATCAAGAATTCCCTAGTGCTTAGGGCACCAGATTACACCAAGCCAATACATTTTTTTTATTTTGCATCTTTCTACATCGTTGCAAAAGTCTTGCTCCAAAAGAATGAAGAAGGTTTTGAACAACCAATTACATTTTTTAGCAAATCATTGCAAGTTGTAGAGCTAAAGTATAACATAAATGAGAAGCAAGCATATGCCCTTATAAAAAATTTCAAAGTTTTTAAATGCTAATTGGTAGGTGCTACTACCATAGCCTTTGTTCCTAGTGTTTTTGTGAAGGATAGTTTCTCTGAACATGAGGTTCTCGGTAGGAGATGTAGATGGATAAACATAATCTAATAATTCAACATGGATGTCCAAACTAAAAAAAACTAGTAAGAGGCCAAGGAATAGAAAAGTTGATGGCTTAGTCTAATTTGGATGCCAATCAAATAAATGTTGTAGATGAAGACCACTAACTAAATACTTGTGACATGGATTGTTGTGAGTGGTATAAAAATGCCATTTATTATTTGCAACACATGAAGGCCCTACCTAATTTAAGTGACAATGAAAAAGATCTATAAAATTATAGGCCATTAGGTATATTATCATTGATGGGAAACTCTAGTTTAGAAATTTTGAAGGAGTACTATTGAAATGTGTTAATCATGAAGAGTCAGCTAGAACACTTATTGAGATGCATATAGGAGTCTATGGAAGTCATTATATGGCTAAGACAATAGCTCACAAGATGATGAGAGTTGGTTTTTGGTGGCCAAGCTTATTTAAGGATGCTTATTGTTTAGTTAGAAAATGTGATCCTTGTCAAAAGTTTGTTGGTAAGCTAAAACATTTTGGAAATACCCCTTTGAAGCTAGTAGAAGTTCAAGCACCTTTTCAAGAGTGGGGAATGGATTTCATAGGAGAAATAGAAAATAAATCTAGCACTGGTTATTCATGAGTTCTTGTAGCAACTGATTATTTCAAAAAATAGGTAGAATCCATTCCCACTAGAAAAGAAATTAGTGAAGTTGTGAACAATTTCTTGTTGAATAACATAATTATTATATTTGGGTGTCTGAAAAGAATTGTAATAGATAATGTCATGTGCTTCAGATCAAATGAGTTTATACAGTTTTGTGACAAGTATGGCATCACTAGATCAACATCATCTACATATCACCCACAAGGAAATGGGTAAGTTGAATCTACAAATAAGAGTTTGTTGAAGATCATTAAAAGAACATTGGATGAAAACAAAAAGCATGGGATTCCAAATTACCCCTAGTAGTTTGGGCCAATAGAGTAACTATCAAGAAAGAAATAGGTGTTCCCCCTTTCAATTTGGTGTATGGAATTCAAGCAACTATGCCTTAGAACAACTTGATTGGTTTATACAACTACATCCAAGTCTATAATGAGGATATCATAGATGATATGTAAGAGAGGATGGATGAATTGGTTGGATTAAATGTGATGGCCTAATTTTTCACCTACCTAAAATTTTGTGAAATCTTGTGAAAATCAGGAAGAAATTTGTTCTCATTTGCTTAAGATTTCTGAAAATTTGTCATTCCTCATGAACAAAACCCTAGGGTAATTGTCTTGTCTTTTTTTTTTTCATTGCAATTCATTCAAAATTGACTTGCAATTATTAAATAGAGATATATTAAAAATCTAACTTATACATTTATATCCCTAAGTCTTTTAATCCATTGTCTCATTATATAGCATGCCCCTGTTATTATTTAAGTTTTGATGTTAGGAAAGTCATTTAATCACAACATCACTCTGTTATTCTCACTAACCTTTTTGAAGGGTGTGAGGATGCAAAATGGTCTATCACCAGTTCAGCATAGCTCCACAACTATTAGTGTTAACTGTTAAGTTAAGGGTGCAAAGGAGTAATATAATAGAGATCTCATCGTCGTAGATCAATTTTAGCTTAAAGAATTTCAAGTCGTGATGGTGCGAAGGATATAAGTGGCACTCTAAGTTTAGATTGGTGCATGATTGCAAGCATTTAGATTAACTCTAAAGTCTAAGTTGTGATGTTGTGAATAGAAGGAAATAGTCAACAAGATGGTTATCACAACATCATTGGGCTAAGAGACATGTTAGAGTTTAGAATCATGAGGATGCAAAAGGGAAAAATGGTTATCTTTTAAGGTTATCTCATGCTCACATGTGGTTAAAAGAAACCTAGGGTTAAGATGGTGAGGCTAGGAAATCTTGTAATCATGCCTTCATAGGTTAAGAAAAGAGTTAAGTATTTTGGTTACAATGTTGTGATGGCATGAAAAGGTTAATATTAAGTGTATATCACATTGTCACACATTAGTTAGCATTGGAAGGATTTCAAGTCACAAAGTTGTGATAAAAATAAATGGTTAAACTCAAATGGTCATCACAAGATCATAGGAGGTTGAACAGTTAAGAAAAATTAAGTCGCAAAGCAGCGACAATGGAGAAAATAGTCAAGTTAATGGTTGATCATAGCATTTCTCAGGGAAGATGGAAGCTAATGTTTTAAGTTACAAGGTTGCATGGACATTTGACAGTTAGAAGAAATAGTCATCACTTTTTTGCAAGGTTTTGAGATGCAATGACAATTTAAGTTGCAATGGTGTGGAAAGTAAATAAGTAGTTAAGAATTTAAACCATTGCAACGGTTTTTGATTGACTCAAGGTTACAATGGTGAAGTAGAAAAGGCTTGGAATCACACTATCGCAAGGTTTACCAATGGTTAATTTTTGAAGCTGCAAGCTTGTGAGATAGATTCAGAATAGTTAAAGTTAGAGGCTAGTGCAAGATCATATGGTTTCACTCATAGTTAAGGTCTTTGGTTGTGATGTTACAAAAAGAAGTGACGGTCAAACAAATCAGCAATTGCATCTTCCTAGGTCAAAAGCTACAATTAAGGATTGAAGTTGTGAGCTTATGAATAACTAAAGTGTTACAATTAAAGGTAACCATCACATCTTCAGATGGTCTTATTTTCTATTAATATTTTAAGTTGCAAAGTGGTGAAGAACTTTTTATCGCAATGTTACAAGATTTCAAAGATAGTTAGATTTTAAAGTTTTGATGTTGTGAAGAAAAGTAGCAATTAAGGAAAATGATTAGTGCAACATCGCATGGTTAGAGTAAGCATCATGTCTAGAAGTTGCAAGGAAGCAATAAGGTAATTATATGAAGCATTGCATCATCACAAGCATGAAAGATGTTAGGTTCTAAATTGCAGCAAAGATGTGAAGTAATGAATAAAGAGATCATCACTAGATCATAGTAGTCAGAAAGATAAAGTGTTAGATAGTTGTGAAGCAACAAACAAAAAAATTGCAATGTTGTGGGCCAGACTTAACAGTTAAGGAAAAGATAAGTGAAGTTGTGAAATAGTAAAGATAGCCCTATTTGCATGGTCACAACTAGAAATGAAAGAAGAGAGGAAATTGTGGTGAAGTAGTGACAAAATAGGTCATCGTATCATTGTAGCTTTCAATTTTAACACATAATACAATTTTTAATGGCCATGTCTATTGGATAAAAAGCATATGAGCTGGAAGTATGAAATAAGAAAAAAGGAATATTCTTCCAAATTTTTGAAGATTTATAGGTTTTGAAGTGTGTTGATTTAAATTTCATTAATATCATGCTCTTGTCGCAGAGATAGATAAATTCTAAAAGACAGAAATTTTCATTACTTGTTGCATAATTATTTGAGTTTTTTTAGAAACATTTGAGTTGAAAAGTGATTTTCAATGATTATTTAGCATATAGCATTCAGAGTTAATTCAATTTCTTAGAGAAATGGCTTAAAAAGAAGGTGAATTGATTGCGCATGTCCAAATTGAAGAATCTACATCACAAACAAAGAGCCCTAGTTTGCTAGTGGAAGAATGGATGCACATTCTACTTGGTCCTACTAATGCACAATATGTTAATGATCATGCCATCAAAGATCTATATGCATTTTGTAGAGATGTTGAGGTTTTGGATAGGAATGGATATGAATTGTTTTGGTTCTTTTACAAGGATAGAATGGAGAAAGTTCTAGTTTGCAACGCTTGGGTTAGAAATTTTGGCAAGCTAACCATGCCTGAAGTATTTGTGGATGTTGACCTAGTAAAGGAGTTAATCAAACATTATAATCTAGTTAGCAAATCATTCCACCAGAGAGATAGAAGCATTTTCCTAGCTCTAGAGAAGAAGATATTCATAGAATCATTTGATCTAGGAGGCCTAATGTCATTGCCTATTGACATAGATAGCCTAAATGAAAATTTCAAAAGCCAGAAGAGCTTTTATATGGGTAGGGAAATCGCAAGACACATCCCTATGTCTAGAAAAGAAAAGGGAGAGGTTCCAAAGAAGAAGAAAGTGGGTAAAATTATACCTCTTGAATTATTTTAGAGGTATTTCTAGAATATTGTTTTTGGCCTCAACAAAGTCCTAGGTTCAGATGGAACCATAAATGCCCTAAGAGGACACTATGTCATGGCATTAAATATTCAAGACCCTAACACCAATTTTGGGTATGATTATGTGACATACATCATCAACAAGATCCATGAGGAGATCATTGTTGCACAACAAGGAAAATTGGAGAATTTTAGGTTCCCAAATTACCCTTTGATCATACATTTGATCTTGTTCAAAAATGTTGATTCCTTTGATCAAAGTTTCTTCAAATGCATAGAGGAATGGAGAGAAAGGCTACCACTGCAAATATGGACAAGAGTATGGCAAAGATTCTACCCATATTCAAATTTCATTTCCTTTTATAATGATTTTGTGCTTCCTATTTTGAAAATGATAGGATTGGTTAATGAAAGAATACACTAAAGTGTTAGCAAAATTGTTAAACTTAAATTGTGTTTTGATGTTGGGAAACTACTGACACATGATTAGGGAAGTGTTTTTCTATTTGAGGAGTATATTGTTATTATAATATATAGACGCCCTTAGCCACCTCATATTCTACCCAAATATGTTCCAGAGAGACTAGGTTTTGTAGAATTTTTTTGGCAATTGATCTCATTAAATAGAGAGTATTTAGGAACACTTGTCAAGAAAGGAACATTATTGTGTAGATGCACTAAGGTATGGGATTTGAGATAGGCAAAAATTCCATTGAGGAGACTAATTCCTATTTGATAGGCTACAAATTGCCAATTGGACCAGCAATAATATATGACCCTTGCAATGTAGTCAAACATGCCCTAAAGAATATGAGGTGATATAATTTACCTCCTACAAAACCTATATGGGAGAAGGATGCCATTTCTAAAAAATTGAATGAGGGAATCTATAGAGAAAGAATGATCAAATATCAAGATGTTCTTAGTTTTGAGAAGGAGATGAAAAAAGTAGATCCATCCTTTAAGGGATTTTATCCTGAAGAAGACTATTGGTCCAAACTAAACATGTGTGTGCAAAATTTTGATGAAATATTAGCATAAGTGCCTAAAGAAATAAGGAAGAAATTTTATCCTAACTATTCTAATTATGACATTATAGTTGAAGTCATTGATGATGAGTAAGATTAACCTGAGAGCTCAGAGTAGGCAAAGTAGATGAATAAGAAACAAAAGATGGTAGAAATTCCACAAAAGGCCTTGCAAATCCTACCTAGGGGTAGCCAGTATTTTGATGATTTTAGAAGAAGATATTAGAGAGCTCAAGCTTCTAAGGATAAACATAGGGCTAGAAAACTATAGCTATAGGCCTAGATGATTGATGATAGGATCATAGAAGCAAATGAGTCTATGAGTGGTGATAATTCAATCAAAATAGAAGAGTTTAAAAGCTTCCTTTTCAAGTTAAAACAAAACGAGTTGTCTCTATGAATGAAGCTAGGTGATTTTGATGAGGTGATTGTTGAGTTAGTACAAAAACTACAAGAATATGATTGTATCAGTGAAACCCTCACTATAGAAGAAGCTAGAGACCTAGTAAGAAGAAGTGGTATGATTTTCTTCCTAGGATGGGATGTCAATTCCTCTTTTCTACTAGACCAAATGAGGAGACAAGACAAGTCTATCTCATTTGAAGATGAAAATTAGATTAGAGAATTGAGAGGGTTAGGATCCAACATTGATGCTCAAATAATGGCTATATGGAGTCTAGCTACAAAGCATCAAAAGCCTACCCTTATGGAAATCAAAGAGTCCCCTAGGGGGAATATAATATTTTGGAATGTGCACTCTACATACAACATCTAGATTTATGGAATGCAAACCTCAATGGCACTATTGGGAAAGAACAAAAGAGATGTTCTTAGAGCATAGTTGGGGGATCCTATGAGTGGTACATCAAAACTAGGAGGCATTATGGGGAAGAAATAAAGAAGACTTATTTCTTAGAATAGAAAACTATCAAGTTGGAAAATGAAATAGTAGCACTGAAAAATACTATTAGATTAGCTAAAAAGGTTAAATATCAAGGCATCCAGACATAGGACAGAGCATCTAAGATAGAAGGTACATCAGGTCAAGCCATGGCAATTGACAAGGTAGACTTGGAGCCCAACAAGGAGATTGAAATTAGAACCATAAATAACTTGTTGGATCACAAGGTAAATGCATTGAAACTAATTTCCCAGAATGTACACAGTAACTTTCTTATTTTGTAGGAAGCATAGTATAGGTGTTCATAGGCAATTTCCTTGTTATCTCCTCTTTTTACCACATGGGGTCCTTATACTCCATTTTTTGATAGTTTGGTACTTGTGCTAGCACAAAAGAAAGATTTGCCCAAGGTAATTGTTATAAATACCAAGAAAATAATTAATAAGGTAAAGGATTTGAATGGTTTATTTGCTGGAAAATTACAATTAATTAAAAATAAAATGAAAGCAATTGCCATAGGAATACCCAGTTTTGTGCCTATAATTTTGCATAATGATAGAGGAGTTAAGGACTAGGTGGAATGGTCAACATATTTTGACAATATTTTGAATCATCCCATATTCCTAGCATTTTGCAATGATGAGGCAAGTGTAGTAGTAGTTTATGATCTGATTGACATGCTCTATAAGCTAGAAGTAGAGATGTCAAAGGTAACTGCAAAGGTTAATGCAATAATAGATGCCAAATAGAAAAAATGCTTAAAAGAATTAGATGTAGTTAGGGATAGTATGAGCCTGATGTAGATATATACATAGCCTTTTGGGAAGTCATTGTAGATATTAAAGCTTTACCATCTAGTGATAGTGACTAGGCAATTCAAGGATGCAATTAGAGTAGAAGAGACAAAAGGAACAAACAAAAGACAAGGAAAGTGACAAGACCTTGAGGACAAATAAAATTATGTTAAAGACACCTATTGAAAGTGCACCTATTAGTTTTGTAACTACATCCTAAATTTTGATCAAAGTACAAAGAATGTTTGTAATGTAACTATATGAAAAATCTTTGTATTTTGTTTCCAATAAAATTTTGACATTTGTCCTCCCATCTAAAGCTTGTTGCAATCCTTCCTATAAAATAATTTCCAAGATGTGGAGTGAGGGTCCAAAGCCTATACAATTCTAGTAATTATGCTATTTTGTAACTGGTCCAATTAGTCTTTATGTCAATTTTGTGTGATGTATTCAATTTTGCAATTGAGTAATACAAATGAATTTTGAATGATAGTTTGTTAGGTCTTGAGTTATTCCTAAGTTTAAACTAATAATTTATTGTTTTCAAGGAAGATTAATACAAATAAAGGTTTTTTAATACCTGTGTCTCTAAGTTTTGTCTCCATTTCTATCGGTCTAAAATTTTGGGATTGAAATGAACAAGGTTCTTTCATTTTAATGCAACTTGGATGGGTTGTATATCTTTTCATTAATTTCTTTTAATTTAAGGATTTAATTAAATTCTTTCATGAATTGATAGGGTTTCTATATGTGTGTGAGGGATATCATAAGAGTGAAATTCAAGGTAATTGTTGATAAATTTAATTGTAAGGCAATTAAATAGATCAAGTTTTTCGCTCGGTAGACTTTTTGTGCAATGGATAAGGCACTAATCATCAGTTCAGATGCAAATTAAAAAGTTCATGTTGTTGTACAAAACACATTTAAAATAAATCAATATTTACTTTTTTGTAATGAAGAATCAAACTGTTGGTCATTACTTATTTGTGATAGCATTTCTTTGAATTATAGTTAGCTATTGTAATCAAAAAGTCATTATGAATATAATAAGAATTGTTTACCATTATCTCCAATAGGGGATAAATCTAAAGAGAAGAGTATGAATGAATTAATTGTGAAGTAGAATATTAGATATCTAGTCATTCTAGTCCCTAAGGTGTACCCGCCTTGGCCTTGTAGAGCCTAAAGTTTAGAGAGACCTCTATGATTATGTTGAAGTTAGTCCAAGCCTGAAGGAAATTTAGTTGAATATAAAAAATAACTAACCCTTATACTGAGCCTTGTCCTTTACATCCTGTTATTGGGTTTTAGATCAATCTGGTAGTTTTAAAAAACTGACAAAGTGAGCAGAGGAGAGAAGCCTCAGAAAAGAATGCTAAGTTGCAATTGTGGATGAAATTTTTTTTTATAAGAAGGTTGTAGAGAAAAAAATTGAACTTAGAGATTTGGTCCTAGTGTGGAATGCAAGGATTGAAGATAAGGGGAAGCATGGAAAGTCTAATCCTATATGACTTGGCCCTTATTTAATAGACTCCAGGTGGGGAGAAGATTCATACATTCTAAGGGAGCTTAGCAAAGATAATTTGGAACTACCAATTCATGGACAGTTCTTGAAAAGTTATTTCTCATGAAGGGATGCCTCTCTTTTCCATGAATAGTAGGTCCATTTCTATATATATTTCTTTGTATATAGGTGTGTTCTTTTCCTATTGTTTATTTATTTCTCTCTCTTAGCATTTTTGTGTTTGTGGTATGCTTAACCAAGAGATTTTGAATCCTTATGTAAACTAGCAAGCATTCATTATCTCTAGAAAGAGCCATTGTTGATAAGTCTTTAGTTTTGTAAGTTTCCTTTAAAAAAATTTAGAAGATTTTCCTCAATTTTTGACCTTAAGATCCTTTTTTATTTAGAAAATCCTAATTATGAGCCCTAGGTAGAAGAGTTAAACCCTTGTTATATTTTTGCCTAGGTATCTTCTATTTCTTCATTACCTTTTTCATTGTCATGTGGGTCATCTTTTTCTTTTATGCTACACCCCTTTGGTTAGGATCAATCACATTAAGTCATAACCCCACATTTTCCTTTGATTTATTTGTGGATTTTCCCAATTATCCCAAATTAGTAGTATAAATCCTATTTTGGACCAAAATGTTAAAGGATAAGAAGTTTTGGAGAAAGTCTCTAGAATAATGACACTTGTCCACATTAAAATCTATTAGGTGACCCATCCAAAAGAAAAAAGTATAACATGAGAATACGTAGAGGAAGGCATGACTAACACAAAAAGTAAAGAAGGTAAGATCAATGATTCATGTGCACTCATTGTTCTAACCCAGCCTCATAGCAAAGAAGCAAGATGGTGACACATGTCACAAAGGGCCCCATGATTTCAAACAAGAACTAAAGAGATGAATGAGACATGTTCATTCATAGTTCTGACATTTCTTGTGCTCACTACACATGATAATTGTTGCAAGATTTTTGGAAGCATAAATGTTGATTATATTCCTATGGGGGAGTATTGTAGATATGTTACTATGATGATATATTACATTCATGACTAAGTTTGTCATTGATGTCAACATAGCAATTTTTTGTGGTATCTAATAGAAGAATAGTGGAAAGATCAAGATGGTACAGATGGCTAGTTGGGTATTCTCACTATCTGAGATTATAAGAGATACTTATGAGTATTTGGTATATGTAGTTAATGTTGAAAGTAGAAATGATAATTCTAGAAGAAGTTATATAAGTTTTGGTGATGTTTCTTCTGAGATAGAGTTTATAAAGTCATGTTCTAGTAAACTTTTTATATCTCTTAGTAGATTTTTTATTCTAAGTATTGAGGTTGAGGATATGAAGAAGACATGTTGGTAATGACATTTCTAAGCTCGCTCATCATGGTATTGCATGTACAAAAAGTTATTCAAGTTGCAAGGAAAAAGATTAATGTTATCACTAAGTGTAATGTGTTCTTAGTGTGGTCCTATAATAATTAATTGAGAAGGTCTAACAGCTGACTCAAGAAATTGTTTTGTGGACTCAATATAAAGGAAGGACATTTTCCTTTATCATGGCATCATTTTTATAAGTGATGTTAAGTAGTAGCAAGAACAAAATAAGAAGTTGAGCAGAGTAGTGTGAAAGTGAAGGAAACTTCATTACCAAGGTTTTGCTAAGTAATCTAAGGTTTGATATTTGGATATGAGGTTTGTGATCTGGTCTACAAGGTCTGACAGTGATTGTTTTGGTTGAAAAATTAAGGAAAGAAGAAAATAACAATAAACTACATGTTTGAGCAATGAGCTCCTCTTGTAGTTGAAATTGCATGTTTGGGTAGTGGGCTCTTCTTGCATACTTTGTACCACAACTCCTAACTAGGTTGGGATCTCCTAATAGGGATCCAAAGTCTCCTAACAAGGACTTTATGTACTAAATATTTTAATAGACTACTAATATGGTCCATCCTCTACAAGGAATATTTATACTAGTACATCATCTTATGGGTATCATTCTCATCGAGGTTTTCCCTCTGATCAAGGGTTTCCCTAGTCAGCATATCTAGTATAATTGTCTATGTACATCTTATAATGGTTTTTGTTTACTTTGGTTGAATGGTTAAGTTTTTTTAAAGAAGATAAATCTTTTAATTGTTGGATAACTAATTTACCTCCTACCCCCTCTTAGTTATCTTGATGGACTATTGTTTCTAATAATAACACATTGAATCTAATAGAGTCTAGTTTTTAGTGGGATCTAGGCATTATCAGTAGTGACCCAGGATATGATTGGGCCACATAGTTGCTAATATATTTTGGTGATATGTTTTTTATTATAGGGAAAACTATAAAGGATGATCAGATGGCTTGTGTGCTCTCATAGAAGCTCTTGAATTGATAGTGATTAAATGGGATTGTGCCACATGTATCATCTCTAGCAAATATTTCTCACCTTGTTTAAGTAAGGGACTAAGCATATGTGTTAAATAAATGGACCTTATTTAATCATGTTTTCCATGCAAACTGTTTGTTGATATCTTCTTTTAAAAGAATATCTACATCTCACATTGCTTTGCTTGACTGACATAGTAAGTTTGAGATTGAGTGAGATAACGACACATGGAATTCTTTGAAGAGTGACACTAATAGTAGGACCTAATGAATAAGTAGGACCTAAAAATTAATTGGTCCACATCTACAAAGTGTTAGAGGGGCTCATAAGTAGATAAAAAAATAAGAGATCTAGTGTAAATAAATCTATAGTCCATGTTTCCTCACAAGCCTTTGATGGCACCACATGTGCCACTTAGCATTGAAGGATTTTAAGTGATGGTTTCTGCATGAGGAAATTTCTATAGCTAGGATTTAATCTTGAACAAATCATGGTGGCCCATCAACTCATCGTAAGATTAGAAGATCAACTGCTCACATATCATCTCAAGGAAGTGGTAATTATATAGCAATTGAGAGAGATGTTGACACATGTCCTACTCATTTCAGCTTTGTAGAATTTTCAACATTCATTGGCATGGCTGATACCTCCATTCTTATTGGCTAGAAACTAGGCCAAGGAGGATATGTGGAATGTCAACAAAATTCAAAAAGAGATTATGATCGTCTGATATGCCAGCAAGACTTCATCCATGGTTAAGATTCAAAATCAGAGAAATATGATGGAGAAGTTCACAATTTAAAATTTTATAGATGTTGTATTGCATGAATTCATGATGTAAATGTTGTAATAAATAAGGTAAACCTTCATAAATGAATAAACTCTTTGCAGAGTGATCGAGTTGATTGGAGCAATCGATTGGAGAAGACACATGCAAAGAAATCACAAGTAAAATTGACTATGTTGCTTCCTTTCTCTGCAAAGAAAGAACTAGGTAAAATCATAGGCAATCCTTTGTAAAACATTCAGAGCCCTAGCTTTGAAAAATTATAAGGAAGGAAAAACCCTAGGTCTTGCGATAAAATAGATTATACAGAAAATGCCTCTCAAAAAATACTCTGGTAAATTTGAGTATGAAGATAGGAGATTGCAAGATGACTTCCTCAAGTAGTTGTCATATTCTAAGGAGGGAAAAGAGGCAATAAATTATGAAGAACCTTAGGAAATTAAACTTTTCCTAGTTTGAAGGATAGGTTCGAGAGAATTGCTAACACTCATATGCCAACCAAGGGTTCACATATTTTTAGATGGTGGTATGGCCAAGAAATTATGGAGAGTCTACTTAGTACTATATGGCAACGTGATTTAGGGAAATTGGTAATCCTTAATGTGTTCTTAGACATTGACCTGCTCCTTGAATTGGTGGAAAGATGTGACCCCATAACACACGAGATCAAAGATCTGTATGGGAATGTTCTTCTCAAAATTGGTGCAGATTCCATCAAGAAAGATTTAAACTTACATTTAGCAAATGAAGTAATTGATAGGGTTGACTTCAAACTGCTTGATGAAAATTTTGACCAGGCAGGGGCTGATAGACAATAGAAATTAGTTATGTCCTTTGTCAAAGAGGTAGATGGTTTGAAGTTGTCATATTTGGCTATTTCACACATTATAGGAAATTGTGAGCATTACAATGACACCTTTGTGAATACACACACAACCTTATATCAGGTTATAAGATTTCCAAACAATGGGAAATTTAGTAAGGCTACATTGTGGATGTGTTTTGGACCATACAAGGACGAAGAAGCAGTAATTTTTGATTTCCTAGGGTATTTGGAGAACAATATCAATGAGGCAGTGGTAGTTCTAAAAATAGGGAAATATTCAAATTTTAGATGGTTCTCATTGTTGATGCATTTAGATATTTTCCATAATAAAGATTATTTTTCACAATAAATAGATTTGGAGTTTGAAAGAGATGGTGAACCATTGCCAATTCAATTGTGGACTACCACTTTGTCTTCTAATTGGGAAGGGTAAAATTTCATTCTTTTTGAAAATGAATTTGGGTTAGTATTCAGAAAGATAATCTTGTAGAATGAAGGCAACTTCCCTCAATCCTTAAGAACATTTCTCAGGCCAATTGATTGTGGTGTTAGACCAAACATGTGTCATCAATGGGTTGATATTTACTTCTACAAGCACACAACAGTTATCAAAATATATGGTTCTCTAGGATCACCAAATGTGTTGCCTAGGTATGTTCCTTTGAGGATAGGATTCTTGGAGGTTATCAGAAAAATTCCAATGTTGGAGGGCACTGATTTCTCATTGAAAAAGGTCAGAAAAGGAACTTTCTTCCCTAAAATCGCCCTATTCCATCACTTTGCAATAATAAAGGAAGGCAGGGATCAACTAGGTAACTTATTGAGGACATATAATATGGATGTTATTTCTAAAAGGATAAATGACATTGAGGGTTTTTATGTAAGATTGATGTGAAAAATCAGCATGAACCCCAGAGGTGCACATGAATTTGATTTATCTGAGGATATTATTAGAAATGAAGAGAATTTGGAATTTGAGAAGAGGAAAAAGATTGGGTGGCATATTTTTCAAGATATGCTAAATGAAATCCATGAAGAAGACCCTAGCTATGACCCTCTCTCAAATTGCAAGAGATTAGAGAAGAGATTGAGGATAATTTTTAATACCTTTATAGAAATATATGGCACTATGAATGAAAAGTTAGGGAAGAGAAAGAAGACAAAGCTCATAGTTGTAGACAATAAAGAGAGTCCCAATGCTTAATTATAGTTAACTAATATAGTCCCAAAGGAGAAGAGGGGATAGAAGAGGGCCAGATAGAAAAAACTATCCCCTACTATTGAGATAAGTTAAGAACCTAAAACTCAAACTGGCTTAAGGATATATCAAAGAAGGATATTGGGAGAGAAGCCTATTGATCCCATAATAGTTGAAGTCCCCAATATGTAAGTAATTACAATAGAAGTTCTTGAGAGGATATCTACATCTCCTAAGTCTCCCAATCCACCTCCTATTGTTCCTCATGCCATAGAATCCCATGTTGAAGATGTATCCCAAGGAAAGGAGGTGCAAGCCCAAGGAGAGAAACCTACCAAAGAAAAGGAGCATATCCAATAGATGGAGCAACTAAAAGGATTAAATTTTCCCTATGATGATGATGATGAATATCTGCATACCCTTGAAGAGTTTCTAAGAGGAGTAGATCCTCAAACCTCCACAACCCCCAATCCTGACATCACCATAAAAGAAATAAAAGACATTGTCCCTAGAGAATTGAAGAAGGAGGCTTCTGATGTGAATGTTGAGGATGATGAATTTGTATAATCAATAGCTTTTAAGAAATTATCATGGCAACACTATAGAGAAGATTCTCTGAAAAGGGTTAAAGAAAAGAGGAAGCAAAAACCAAATGTTGACCCTGACGATTTAAAACAAAAGGTAAAAAGTAAAGTGATGATCATGTTTAGTAAAATCACTCCAGAATAAGGAAGACAGATAGTTAACAAAATAGAAGTCCACTTGGCACCTAATCTCAAAATTGCTGACATCATTTCATTCAATTCTATCATGAAAAACATGAGACTAAAAATACCACATTTAAAGGGGTTAGAAGATATGTCAAATGGCACATACTATAGTAAAGATTTAGATGCCTTGGAAACATGGAATCTTACTACATCTAGATCTAGTAGAGGAGATGAAATAGGTATTGGATTCAGAGGAAATATCATTATACAAAGGGTAAAGGATGCTAAGATTTCTGATTTGACCATGAGTTAGCAAGAGCAAGTTAATTATCTTCATGATGTTTCCCTTGACAAAGAAAAGATATATGAAGATTTACAAAAATAATATAGACATGTCTTTTCTACTTATGAGCAAAGGACAAAAGAGACAATTGACATGTAAAACAAAATAAATTTGTTAGAAGGGAGAGCTCTAAGTTAGAAGTTGTCAAAGTCCCTACTATTGTGAGCCATCTACTAGAAATTAAGAAGAGCCATCTAGACAGTGGATCATCATGCCATTTTCTCAACAAGGTCAGTTACAACAAACCAAAATTAAAATGAGCAAAAAGGATGATGCATTAATAAAAGAAATGGTAGATTTGAAGATGCAATTAGAGAGTAGTCAAGACAAACATGATTATGACAAAGAAATCATTATTAGGACTACATTAATGATGCTACATGAGAAGATAGGCACAAATTTATTTAATCTCTATCAATCATGTAAGATATTATACTTGGCAATTAGCAAAATGGAAGATGACAGAACATTAATTAAGCCCACCTATCAAAAATGGATTACTTGAGTGTAAAAAATGAAAAAGGTGGAATTATTTGCACGATTAGATCCTAATGCTTCCCAAAATATTATGCCAACTTTTAAAATTGTCAAATCCTTAAATAATTTCTCAATGTTGCCAGAATATATTGAAAACAAACTAATGGAATTAAAAGATGTTACAAAAAGCTACCAGGACACCTTGGTCCCACCATTTCTCAAGATGAATAAGAATATAAAAGAATTTACTACTTGGAAATAATAGGCTATTGCTGAGGTAGTTAATAGAGTTAAACTTGTAGGAAAGGATATGAATGTTAGAGTAAAAGGCCTAACTTTAATCATTTTATTAAAGTTGTCTTTTATCCTCTCTTAAGATTTCACCTTTATGCATAGTTGGAATTTAATAATTTTTTTCATTTATTAAATGGGTTTATCTCTTTAGGTAATCCATGATAGGATTGCATGGACCCCTTATCTCTTTAGGAGTGGATGATAAGAATTCCCTTATGACCTTATCCTCCTTAGAGATTGCATGATCTCCTTTGTAAAGAGATCATCTCTCTTGTGATAGATACCTTGAGAACTCATTTATCATTCATAAGAACACTTCTAATTTTCACTCATGAATATATTCTTTCTATTTTGACAATAATAGTTTCTTCTTTGCTTCATCTTCCTTGTAATAGGTATTTTCTTGCAAGTTATTTCAAGGATCTGTGAAGTTGTTGTTGATCTCATATTGATTTTGACAAGTGAGTATCTATACACTTAAGTCATTTACTTAGTTAATGTTGAAAAAATAGTATATATTGAGCATAAGATGTATACGTTAGAGCATGTTGAGTCAACAGTGAGTGTTGAGTCACGCATGTGTTAAGTCATGCAAGTGTCAAGCACACAGTATATGTTGAGTGATTCAGGAGCCAACTAAGCAGTGCATGCTAAGTCATTCATATGTCGAGTCATAGTATTGAAATTAGTATACGCCAAGCATCAAGGACTATAGATGTTGAGTAACACAATTTTTTCATACTTGTTTCTATTGGAACAAACTACTATGTAAACCATTTTTTATCCAACTTACATATTGTATTACAATATTTTAGTGATAAGGATGAATCTTCAGTTGGAATCCCTATGCATTACATGCATCTAATAAGGTTAAAGGAAAGGTTTAAGTAGAAAAATGGGTGAATCCCAGCTGTTGATCCATACCTAACCCTGAGTCACCTAGGTCTTCTTAAGGAGGAAAAACTCTAAATTTTCCACAAGTGTGAAAGGGAACGAATGAATGACCAAGGAGAGTTTTGCATGTGCAAACTAGGGCATTCATTATGACCAATGTATTATGATCTAAAATTGCATTGTGAAATCAGTTAAAGGAAATATAGGAAGGAAATAGTGAATAGTAGAGAGACATTTGATCAAGAAGGATCAAGTATACATCAATTTAGAGGTGATCTATCATCAAGAAACAAAGTGCTAACCATAAGATCAATGTTGAAACATTCTAACTAGTGAATCAATTAAATATCTTAATAGAGTAGTCCTAATAGGTTGCATTGAAATCTTCTAACAATGTGCTTACTTAATTATGAGTTGAATTCCTTTAACAAGGCACACTTTTAATAGGGTAAGACCCAACAGTCTTTGTAAGCCTTTAATGGGGCAAACCCTTCATAGGGTAGATCATGTTTCATGATCAAAAATTGTAACCTTCATTGGATACATTTTATTACTGCAGTAGTGAATATTTATGGGTGTCATCCCTACCCTAGTTTTACCTTCTCATTGGAGGGTTTCTAGGTAATAATATCTTATGTTATATGTGTGAATGCTTACTTATTTACATGCTTTAGATGTATATGCTTTACATGGTATTTTAGTTTACTTATTGAATATGTGAGATGGATGTATGGTGAAAATTGTATGGGTTAAAAGTTTGAAGTACTGATTCACCACCCCCCCCCCCCCCTCCTCTCAGAAGTTTACCTTTCCTATTATAATTCTAAAAATTGGTATCAGAGAATTGGTTCTCTAAAGAAGAAGCTTTGTATCTTTGAGGAAAGATCTTGGAAATGGAAGTCTATAAGTTGGAAAAGATCATTGAGAATCAAGGAATTGAAATACAACTCATTCTACATCAGTTGAATGAAGTAAGAGATGATCTAAAGAAATCACTAAAGAGAAGGAAGGGAATTGTCATTGAGGAGAATGACACACAATATAGAAAGATGGATAGTACTAAGTTATTTGCAAATAAAGACTCAATTGAATCTGATGCAGCAATTATAGATCTAATAGAGAGTTAGAGCAAGAATCATAAGCCATATTACTACGTGAGGTGACCAAATAGCAAAAGAAAGTAGTGGAAGACAATGCCATAATTGAAGATGACAAAAGATCTTTGACCAGCAGATTGGAAGAGAGATCATCAATGGTAACCAGGATTGCTAACATGCACTTAGAAACTTTAGGTCAACTAATGAATGCCAACCATGAACTGAATACCATGGACATTGAGATAACATCAGTAAAGTCATAGAATGAATAGGTCATTAATGACCTAAAGAGGGAAAAGGATTTTGTTGAAAGCTTCAATAAACTTAGTGAAGTCATCAAGTACTTTGAACAATTGATGAGATCCCCTAGATCTAACAATGATACATCTAGACTAGGATACACAAGTACTAAGGAAGGAGAATCATCCAAAAGTGATAAATAAAAGAGCAAAAAAGGTAAGAATTCCAAACCTACTTGTCATAATTGTGGTAAGAAATGACATATTGCCAATGTGTGTAGGAGCAAAACTATAAATCAGAATGATAAGCAGAAGAGAATGTGTCACTACCATAAGTGCAACAAACAAGGCCATCAAGAACATGAATGCAAAACCAAGACCATGCACACTCAAATATTTGAAGGATATTTTTACAACAGTTAGAAGTATGGACATAGATCTTTTGAGTGTAGATCCAACCCAATATGGTCATCAAATAAGAAAATAAAGGTAAACAACTATGGCAACTTTTATAATTGGGACTAAAGTACAAGGTATAGTTGTCACTACTATCAAGATTATGGACATATTCTTGAAAAATATATTAGAACACACTTCAAGATTGAATACAAAAGGTGGTTGAGTCAAACCACATGTTCTAGCTATTTGAAGACTAGTCACATTAGTCAATATTGTCCAGCAAGGTTAAAGGCACCAAGTTGTGAGTTTAATAAAGGAAAAGGCAAGGTAGATGTTGAAAAAATCAAAAACAAAATGAACAAGACATTGAAGAGAAAGGAGGATTGCAACACATCAAGTGGAGAAGGGATCACTTCACCCAATGGGTCAAGTAATCACACCTCATCAAACTAAGTAATAAAAAGGTGTGTGGGATTGATATTTAAAAGTTTTACATCAGTTCCAAAGGATTTATTTCTAAAAAGATTACCTAAGCATGAATAAAGATGCAAAAAATTATTAGGAATCAAAGAAAATCTTTAAGTTTTTCATGTTACTATCCAGCATGAAAAGTTTACTATAGTTGCTGAGTAAAATACTAATGGATGTTGAGCTAACAGATTGACTAGTTTTTGTTGAGCTCGTAATGGTTATCAAATGAACAAAAAGACAAGTGGATGTCGAGTGAGATAGAAATTAGTTGATATCAAGCCTATAGTTGTGTAAGAACTTAGCATTAATTGCAGTATCTTAAAGGGGTATTTGATCAATTTCTACTCATTTAATGTTATTCAAATTCAAGAGAAAGCAAGAAGAGATAAAGGCAATCTAGAAATTTCATCTGAAGTGTTTTTAGGAGATTTGAGAAACTATTTGACATCATTTCAATAGGGTTTACAAGGTATTTATCATGTGTTGAGCTACGTTGTTTCAAATTTTGTAAACCCTAGATTTATAAAATGGCATCTAATTCTTCAAAGCAAAAGGTGTAGAGGGTAGAGAGGTTTTAAATGTTCATTTGGTTAGAAATGAGGTAAAACAACCTATTTTCAAGGTCATTCCAAATATAGCATACAAACAAGATCCCTCTAGTGTGTTATCTATGATACCACCAAAAGTTTTAATGATTCAAGATGTCAAAAGTGTTATAATTGTAAGATTAGTAGTATTTGTGACATGGAAATCAGAGAAGCATATGGAAAATGGTGTGAAAATGGTGTGTTGAGGGAAGAAATAAAGATAGTAGAAAAGAAAGGGTTAACTCATGCCCTAGATTTCCCTAACATTTTCAAAACTAAATGGATCAATAGTTTTTTGAGTAGAATTCATGATAGCTTAGTTTGGTTAGATAATGGACCAATAAAAATCAAAAAGAGAATAATCCATAAGGTAACAGGGTATCCAACCCTAGATTGGCCGAAGACTATGAGAAGTGAGTCCAAAGAAGTCATTGAAAAGAACACAAGAGCTATGTGGAACAAGAGAGGAATGACCATAGACACCATCATAGATCCTCTAATAGATTTTGTGATATGGGTAATTGCACATAAATTCTACCAATCAAGCATATTGAATAGTGTGCCCTACATTGTAGTAGATATGGGCTACAAGATTGTGAAGAAGGATCATACATATGATCTTGTTGAGCTATAGCTACAACAATTGATTGAAAACTTAGGAGAAATGAGGAAAACAATGAGTGCTTAGTATAAATTTGAATCCATTTTGATATGTATCTTCTTTTATGTGCAAAACACATTTCCTACATTTGGTACTATAGGATGGAAGACAAATAGGTCTATTACAATTCAAATAGGAGAGTTTATTGAATAGTTAGGCAAAAATTTTGAGTCAGCAATGACTAGTTACTTTGAGAATTTCAAACAATCCCTGAAGAAGAGATTAAGGATTCTAGTATCATGAGTGGAAATATATTATGATGATGTTTTTTTCCTAGTTGATGTTGATCACAGATCTATTTAGGCAGCAATTCTTAGAGTAAGATAGCTAAGGCCATTAGGTTATGAAATTAATGTTGATGAGGCCTCTGCAGCAATCACAACATTACTTATAGAAGAAGTAGACAAAATGTCAAAGCTTTTGGTAACTATGAGATGGCCAAGTCAAAGATTACTATGGAGTTGAAGATTGCATCCATCATCAAAAAGAGGTACAAATTGGTAAAGAAACTAAAAGAAAAATTTAATAAAGGTGTCAAGAAAGAAGATGAAGAGGAAGAAGACACTTAGATTCAAGCACCATTTTCATTGACACAAGGACAAGGTGAGGATCAACAAGAGGAAGAAATAAAGGCTATAGAAGGTGCCAAGGAAGAAGAAGCCAAAAAAGCACCTATTCCTACTAATCAGAAGAAGAGAAAGGCTAAGGAAAAAGTAGTAACAATGATGAAGGGCCACACTACCCTTATACATTCATAACCAAAAACACAACAACATGGAGACAAAGAGAAGATAAAATGATTCAAAAAACATCCATTCATACTTGAAATTCATTACAATATTCTACAAATGAGAGAACTTCAATTCCTTACAATATAAGAGAAGTCCCAAATAAGAGTTTCCACAAGAATAGTCTTCATACCAAGAGCTTCCACCAAGAGAACTTTCACCTCCAAGCTTGCTTACAAGAGATACACCATGAGAGCTTGACTACAAGAGCTTCTACTTGAAGAGCTTATCTTTAAGAGCTTGATTACAAATGATAATAACCCTTGCTTAAATAGGCACTTACCATCAAAGATGTTACAAACACAACCAATGTGGGATAAAAGGTAAATACAACTACCTTAAATCAAATATTAAATTCCAAATCAAATACAACTAAGCACCACCATGTGGCCCAATTAGAAATTTACATTTCTTTTGTGGATCACAACAAATATTTAATGCATGATTTAAGGAACTTTCCACAAACTTCTAAGATGCCACCTACACACCTCGATAAATGGAATGACAACTATTTTTTATTTTTTCTATTTATGCCACCTATGCACCTTGAAAATAGAAATTCCTCTTTTCTCCTTTTTTCTATTTTTTATTTCTTCTAATTTTCCTTACGTTCTCTCTCCTCCAGTTTTTTTTTTAAATATGATCACACCCCCTTTTTGATGATGAAAGATGCTCCTGCATTAGACAAGACCTAAGAAAGTTGCTAAGCCAAGCCGACCCAAACCAATAGCACCTACCATAAGGGCTAGTACATGTGTCATTGCACACAAGGCTAAAGAGAAATTCAATCCTATAGAGCAGGAAGGTGGAGCACAAAAAAGATCAAGGAGAAATTATATTGCTCATGCTGAAACTAATGAGGAAAGGACTAAATCTAATGATAATAGCCAATTCCAAGTGGTGATTCATAATCCATCCTTAGATCTAGACAACTTATGTGAGAATGTTAGAAATCATGCAAATTTATCAAGTTTTTCTCACATTAATTTTGAAAATCATGGAAAAGTTGAAAAGAATCAAGTGGAGGAGGCAATATATGCCATGATGGCTACTTTTAAGAAAGCTCCTCTAGAGATTTCCAACTCCATACTTAAAAGCCTTAATGAAAGAATTGAGAAAAAATGGCACTATTATTTAGATACATAAATGAAAATTAGAGAAACAACCCCCACTCAGGTTATGCCAAGACTTAGCGAGGCATAGATAGCTAAAGCCATAAAGAAATATGTTGTTAGATTTGTTCCTAAATATAGAGCATTCAGTATATTATAGAATAACATAGAAGATGTTGTAAAGAAGACCACACAAATGTGGAAAATTACATATGGGCTAGCCATAGTCAAAGTAGGAGAACAAAAGCCTATTGAGGTTAAAGA
Organism: Cupressus sempervirens; assembly: GCA_028749045.1. Lineage (NCBI taxonomy): Eukaryota > Viridiplantae > Streptophyta > Pinopsida > Cupressales > Cupressaceae > Cupressus > Cupressus sempervirens. The sequence goes on along the minus strand of CM053792.1, from coordinate 973,863,745 downwards.
TGATGAAGATGATGACAATAATGAAGACATAGTTGAGGGAGGTATTGAAATGAATGTAGATGATCAAGCAACAACTAAGAAAGAGTAGCAAAAAGAACATAGTGTACAAGACACACAAATGTTGAATGTCAACCCTCCATAGATAATAAGTTTAAGTACTCAAACTATCATGGTAAAGGATGTTTTTGATCTCACTATTTAGAACATCAATCTTGTAATAGAGGAAGACTTGAAAAAGATACTTGATCAATCTACACTACAAGCTAAATTGTGTAACAACCCTATATTGGTGAGTGTAGATGAACTTCAAAAATTAGTGAATAAAACTACAAGGGAGTAGGTGAAAACATAAGAACCATCTATAATGACCTCTCAAGTCACTAGTTTATAACCTTTAGAAAAGGTACCAAAAATTGCAACAGAAAAAGTTGAAATAATTGGGAAGGAAACGCAAAGTCAAATACACCAGGTAGATTCATCTACACCTCCAACACAAATTTAAGGTTCAATTCAAAGAAATGAGGCAAAAAAGGACAAGCCTGAAGAGACTAAGTTGACACCCAAGTTGAAGGAGCTAGTAGTAGTTCAACTACTAGTAACTTTACCATAATTTGGCACTCCTTCTAGTCACACTCTTCAAAGGCTGAGCACAGATGTAACACCTTTTCAATTCTCAATGTTGAGTCCAAGTTCATCTAAGGAAGAAGAGGTAATAACCTATGGAGATGTTAGCCTAGATGAAGAAATCATATTGCCCAAGTTCGATCTTGTAACAATAACGATTGAGCATATGGGTATACTTCAAGAAGCCCTGGCTAGAAAGAAACATCAAGAATTGCTTAGAAGGGAGCATAGGTAGAAGCAAGCTTTGCTTAATATTAAGTACATATTCTTGGATGCATTCAATCTACCTACTCCAGATGAAACAAAGACACTTATTGAAAATTTGACTAACATAGTGGAAAAGGTAAGTGATGCAGACCTTGATACTAATGCAAAATTATTAGAATGGTCTGAGAAGAATTTTCAACATAAAGTGAGTAAGAAGATATCCATTGATATAGCACTTATCCAAGTTGAATTGGAAACTAAGATAAATAGTGTGAAGAAGGTAGTAAAGAACATTTTCTCTCTGTACACCAAACTATGTAATCCTACACTCTTCACACAAGAAATAAGGAATCACATATTGAGCTTAGAAAGTCAAATATGGTCATCTGGAGCTATTTTCCCATGACTCCAGCTCAAAGTGAGAAACACTTCAGGGCCCTATTGCAAACCCATAGTCGATTAGTAGCACTGTCTATAAATGAAGCCAAAATAAGGGCTAAACTAATAAGCATTCAAACTACATTGACTCCTTACATGGAGATTTTGCACAAGGAGTTAAGCTATATAGGAACTCTTATGAAGAAAGACCCCAATCTTTCTACATTAGATGGTCTAGTCCACCTTGCTGCCAAGCTAGCTATCAAAATTAAGTCTTTGGAGGTAGCTTGTGGCAATTGGGATTTTTGCTTAAAATTATTCTCGAGTTCCATAAATCCTTTTTGGACAAACACGCTATTAGTGTATAACCCATTGACATCAGTGTTAAAAAGGGGGAGTAAGAGCATCAGAGTGTGGGGGAGCAAGCATGGGAGAGCAAGAGCATAGGGGGAGAAAGAGTGTGAAAAAGAGTATTAGTTGAGGTAAATCTACTTAGTAGGAGTAAGATTGGGATTGAATAGACAAAATAGATCAAACAAATCAAGGGGAGTTATAAGATTTTTTAGGTATAAGTTATTGCAAAATTTTTATATTTTGAAATTTTTTATAGAAGCTAAATAATCAATTATGTTATGCTCATAAGAATAAGAATATTAAACCATAATTAAGTTTTTTTGACACTCATGTCAAAGGGGGAGATCGTTTATCTCATATTGGTTTTGACAAGTGAGTGTCTATACACTTAAGTCATTTAGTTAGTTCATGTTGAACAAATAGTATATGTCAAGCACAACATGTATAAGTTAGAGCATGTTGAGTCAACAATGAGTGTTGAGTCACTCATGTGCCAAGTCACTCAAGTGTTGACCAGACACTATATGCTAAGTGATTTAGGAGCCACGTAAGTAGTGCATGCCAAGTTATTCAGATGTCAAGTCATAGTATTGAAATCAGTAAATGCTGAGCATCAAGGACTACAAATGCTGAGTAATATAGTTTTGTCATAGTTATTTGTGTTGGCACAAACTACTATGTAAACCATTTTTGAGCTAACTTATAGATTTTATTATGATATTTTGGTGATAACGATGAATTTTAAGTTGGAATCCCTATGCATTACATGCATCCAATTAGGTAAAGGGAAGGTTTAAGTAGCAAAATGGGTGAATCACAACTGTTGATTCATACCTAATCCTAAGTCACCTAGGTCTTCTTAAGGAGGACAAACCCTAAATTTTCCACAAGCATGAAAGGGAATGAATGAATGATCAAAGAGAGTTTTGTATGCACAAACTAGGACATTCATGGTGACCAATGTATTATGATCTAAAATTGTATTGCAAAATTAGTTAAAGGAGAATAGAGGAAGGAAATAGTGAACAACAAAGAGACATTTGATCAAGAAGGATCAAGTATACATTATTTTAGAGCTTATGTTTCATCAAGAAACTAAGTGCTTACCACAAGATCAATGTTGAGACTTTCTAATAGGTGAATCAGTTAAATCTCTTAATAGAGTAGTCCTAACAGGCTATATTGAAATCCTCTAAGTTGAAGTCCTTTAACAAGGCACACTTTTAACAAGGTGCTGAAATCCTTTACTAGGGTAAGACCTAAAAATCTTTGTAAGCCTTTAATAGGGCAGATCTTTCATAAGGTAGATCATGTTTTATGATCAAACATTGTAACCTTCATTGGATACACTTCATTTGTTAGAAATAGGGATTACTGAGAGGGGGTGAATCAGTAATCTACAAACTTTAGTCATCAATTGGATATTATTACTTACTTTAAACCATACATAAAAAAGCAATAAAGTAATATTGAACAATAACAGTAACAATGCACAAAGGCAACTTATAACACTATATTTTGTTAACTAGGGAAACCCTATCCAAGGGAAAACCCTAGTGAGGATGATACCCACTAGATAATATACTGATATATAAGTTCCTTGCTAGAGGATGGAACTTGTTATGAGTCAATGAGAAAATTTAGTATAAAGAGTCCCTGCTAGGAGACTTTGAATCCCTATTAGGAGATTCCAACTTTGTTAGGAGTTGTGGTACACTAGATGCAAGATGAGCCCACTGCCCAAACATGCACTTCCAATCACAAGAAGAGCTCACTGCTCAAACAAGTAATCAAACTAGATATAAGTATTGTATCTTCTTCCTCGACTAATCTCTAATCTTCAACTTGATCTCAAATCACCAAATAGCTTATATAAAACTTTGCATATATCGCTTTCATAGAAGTTTGCATATAATCACAATTACAAGATAGCACTTACAATTCAACTACACACTTCTCATCACAAAATATCCTTTGCATAAATATCATGCCTATACAAAAATTGTTGCTAGGTCATCTAGGACCACAATTCACTTTTCCAACTTAGGATAAACATCTAGGATGTCGGCCCTAATTGGACAAGTAATTATTTTGTAAAAAAAATAATTCTTTCCTTTTATTTCATTGTCTTGTTTCAATAAAACATTATTATCTCTATTTCGTATAGTCTATATTGACTTTTGAGGTTATACACATTCTCACCAACATGTATACTATCTACATGTAACTTCACTAGTCATAATATGACATCAGCAACAAGTTATAAGAAAACTATTGTAAACCAAATTCTATACTTAGATAATTTTCTGATTACCAAACACTAAGTATCTTTATTTCTGAGGTTTCCTATCAGCATGTCTATCATGTGTTGCCATAAATGACAACAATTATATATCATTATTAGCCAATTGTCAACACTATTATTGCAGTAGTGAAGATTTGTGGGTGTCATCCCCACCCCAATTTTACCTTCGCATTAGAGGGTTTTTGGGTTATCATATTTTGTGTTATATGTGTGAATGCTTACTTGTTTATATGCTTTAGATGTACATGCTTTACATGGTATTTTAGTTTACTTATTGAATATGTGAGATGGATGTGTGGCGAATATTTTATGGGTTAAAAGTTTGAAGCATTATTCTATTATAGTGCTTTTATGCTCTATTTTAGTGCATTTAAATAATGGTCTAGTGCTTATGCACAATGTTTTAGCACTTTTTTATACTTTGTAGTGTATTTACAGTGTAGCATAGCACATTTGAATTGTCAAATAGCACATTTACATTATATAATAGTGCATTTACATTTTGAAATAGTGCATTTAAATTTTGGTTTGGCAGTCAAACTTCAGAAGGCCATAACTTGGTCATCTGGACTCCAAATCACATGCAATTTGTTTTGGATTTGGAGTAGGAACTCCCAAATTTTCCAATGGCGAAATTAGTTTTGCAATTTGATGCACATATGTCGAGATATTAATAGTTTTCTATGACTATACCTACTTAATTATCATTTTTTATAACTTCCAGAGCTCATACAAACACATATTTAAGTTACTTTGTTTTTTAAGTGCCTATTTTTTCAAATCTATCCAAATCTAATATTAAAAAAAATTGTCTTCTTTGAGTAGAAACTTCACTTTTGCAAAGCGGCCTTATTTTGCCTCTTTGGTACTTATCCACTATTAGATCCTTTTGTGATCTAAATGTTTTTTTGTATGATTATGATATTATTTTAGATTGAAAGTTGTAATCATAACAAAAAAGGAGGCCACTATTTTTTTACAACTAGCAAATTGTACCTACACTCCATTATAAAGTGCCAAAAATTTGCATTTTGAGGGGTGACTTATGATTTAGTTAAACTGGGGGATGTGATCTTGTGTAAATTTGAATGTATTGACTACTTTTAAGTGTCTTAAATCAACTAGGAAATCATAATTTAAACTCTTAATTCCACATAATTAAATATAAAATTAATTTTGTGGTTGGATTAATCACATTGTGGGGGAAGTTTCTTTCTTTCTATAATTAACATCGGAGAACTCAAACTTCTTTACTTTTGAACCCTACTAAAAACAATGGTGGATTCATCTTTAAAGTCTCTTACTCTGCTTAATTGTCATCTTTGGAAAGCTCATATGACAAGACTTCTAAGATCACAAGGGTTATGGTCTTGTTTGGATGAGGTTCAACCTCAATTGACATGTGCTTTTTAGGTCATGCAGCATAGGAACAACATGGATCAAGCGATGGGTTTGTTATCTTTTCATATCACTAATAGTCTACTATTTCATCTAGATGGTTGTCTCACTCCTTGGGCTATATGGAAAAAGCTTGAGGAAATGTTTTGGCAACACAAATGAGTTAAGAGCACTACAGATTGAGGCAAAGTTAACTTCTTTGGTTCTTGATTCATTTCCCTCTATTGAGGATTTCTTGATGAAATTCAAATCTATTAGATCTATTTTACAAGGTTGTGGAAAGATCAAGACTGATCAAGAGTGCATTTACCTTATTCTTTCAAAGATTCAAGGAAAACTTTAGATTTTCTCATCTACTTTTCACTCTATTATGGATGCTTTGGGTCCTAGATTCACCATGCCTACATTTGAGATTTTTTTTGATCGACTGACTAGAGAATAGGCCAAGATTACATAGTTGGACTCTCTAATAGCATCAACAAATAAGACATTGGTTTCTTAGTCATCTAAGGAGAGGTCAAAGCATAAATTGAAGCCCAAGAAAGATTTTTCTTGAAGTGTGTGTTCCTCCAATCCACCTTTGAAGTCTTCTTCAAAATAAAAATTCAGTCCTAAATAGAGTAAATCTTCTAAGTCTGGTGAGTCTTCCTCCAAGACTAAGAAGTTTACAGGTGATCCTTGTAGTTTTTCTAGCAAGGAAGGACATCCAATTTCTAGGTATTGTAAGTGGTTAGAGGCTTTAGAGGAAGTCATGCAACAACATCATATCTCCCCACCTCAACCTCCTTCCATAGGGAAAGGTCATGCTCTTCATGTACGAGCCTTACCTTCAAGGTCTTCTTGGATCATTGATTCTAGTGCTTCACACCATATGAAATATTCATAGGATTCAGTTGCCACCCTTGCCCATAGTGATACTTCACATATTATAGTTGGTAACTCAGCACAGCTCCTAGTCCTTGGTTTATGTTCAATTTCATTGGATGCTGCTTCTCTTTAGGATGTATCTCTTGTTCTTAACATTTTGACAAACCTCCTTTTAGTTTATTAGATTTGTCATTCTAGATTGGGTAAGATAGTTGAGTTCTCACCACATGATGTAGTTATTCGAGAAATTCATGATCTTGATTCAATTATTGCTACTGGTAGTGTTGATCCTTAATCTCATTTATATCAGTTTGATGGCTTTGATAGTTTAGATAGTTTGGGTTCTTCTCTTATTGCTCATGTAGACTCAGTGAGCAAGCTTTGGCATGAGCATTTGGGCCATGTCAACTACAAATATTTATAGAAGATGACTACACAAGCACTTGTTACTAGGATACCAAAGATCTCCTATACTGATGGTATTTTTCATGGATGTGTTCTTGGCAAGCATCATCAAGGTCCCTTTCCTATGGGAATAGCCATACGTACTAAGGAACCCTTGGAGGTTGTCCATAGTGATCTTATATCATTTCCTACTCCTTAATTTTTAGGGGCTCACTATGTACTCACCTTTATTAATGACTTCTCTAGATGTACATGGGTGTACTTTCTTAAGTACAAATATGATGTCTTTGATTCCTTTTAAATCTTAAAGACAATTATGAAGAAGCAATCTGGTTTTTCTCTAAAATGAATATGCATAGATAATAGGAGGGAGTATATGAATTAGGAATTCAGAGACTTTTGTATTATGCATGGTTTACTACATCAATTTGTAGTTCCTCATACCCCTCAGCAAAATGGTGTTTCTAAGAGAAAGAACAAAACACTATGGGAGATGGCAAATTGTATGATTCATTCACGAGATATGCAATATTTTTTTGGGTTGAAGCAGTCAATTTTCCCAACTATGTTTAGAATTTAATGACCCATAAGGCAATACATCATATGACTCCTGAAGAGGTTGGGTCTCATGCCAAGCTTAATGTTTCTACATTTGGATTTTTTGGTAGTAAGGCACAGGCTTTTATTCCTAATGCTTAAAGGAAATCAATGGAGAAGAAGAGTCAACCACTCTTTTTTTGGCTACTGTGAGGATGTGTAGGCATACAGGTTGTTTGATCCTAAGTCTAAAGAGGTCTTGTTTCGATAAGATGTCTAGTTTGATGAGCGCTTTCCTCTTCCTGATTCTCCTTCCTTGGATTTCTCCTCCTTGCTTACTCCTTACTCTTTATCTCTTGAGGATATTCCATCTTCTAATGATGATGTAGATGTTAATCCACCACATTCACCTTCTCCACTACCACTAGTTGCTCCACCTTTGCCCAAGTGGGCCCATGTTACAACTGAGTTAGCTAGTCCTTTAGAAACAGATCCTATAAATACCCGTCCCACTCAAGCTCAGACATTTGGTTCTAGTCTTCTAAGTCATTCTATTTCCATAGATCCACAAATATTTTAGAGGTGACTAGACATCGAGAGTGGGATTTGACTATGAATGAGGATTATTCTTCTTTGATGAAGAATCACACATGGGATCTTTGTACTCTTTTGAAAGGAAGAAAGTTGGTTTAGTGCAAGTGGTTATACCATACCAAGTATGTTGCATATGCCTCTATTGATAAGTATAAGACATGTCTTGTTGCAAAGGGTTTCTCACAAGTTGAGAGTATTGATTACTTTGAGAATTTTCTACCATCACCAATGTTGGTGTTTTAAAACTACTGAGCAACAAAATGCTCAATACCAGAATGAAAGTGCTCAAATAATCTAAAGATTAGCTAATTCTCATAATAAATTACACAAGTAGATCATCTGGACCCAACTTCAATAAAACCAAGAATGGCTTTCTTCTCTTTAGGCTCTGCAAAACCAAGGTGGGTATACCTAAGGGATGACTCAATCTGACTATTGTTGTATGAAAACTATCTTAGTTTCATTTTGATTCTCATCCTCAATCCATAAACACACAGCTAATTGTGAAATTTTAAATAGAATACATCCCGTATAACAGATTTGGTCATAAAGTCTTCTGTAGATCTACAAGTATTCTTTGCAACAGTGGCTAACTAAGGCTAGAATATTTCATGCAAACAAGTATTGACCAACTTTGAAGATCTTCAAGAAATAAAAGTAAAATTGATTGTACTTTTGTATTTGATACCCATCTATGATCTATTCCTCTTCCAACTGAATTAATTTGACCAGTGCCTGATCCATTAGGGTTCAGAGTTTACTGCAATTCCATGGATCTAATCTGTTGCCTTACAACAAATATCATCAGCAATTCTTACTGGACTTTATCATTCAAAACATCCTTCCTATTACCACAGCAATCTTATCAATTTCATCAAAGCTATTACTTAATTCATTGAACTAATAGCAGTGATGAAAATATATACAACCTAAGTGGATTGCATTCAATTGCACAAGCCTTTACTCACATAGCATCAAGATGACTAAGTAATCAAGAGGAGACAAAATTCAAAAAAGAATTAATATGTGGACAGTTCATTATTTGTATTCATTTTCTTTGAAAATTGTATACACTTGCAATAAACCCAAAATGACCTTGGAAAGAAACACAGAGATCATTCAATATTCATGTATTGTTAGAAAAATTGCAGAGAATGTGCATTATAAAATTTTCTCAACTTACTAGATTGACAATAAACCAAGTCTATGACTAAAAGTATTAGAAAATTGAACCCCCCTCTTAGCCCTGGAATCTCACTTATATAATGTGAGATGCAACAAGCTTTAGGCTAAGAGACTTGACAGGTGTCTTTGACAAGAGTTATTTTCATACACTTATCACAAAATGACAAAAAATGAGTAATAGAAAGATTTCTAAATCAAACATTCCTTTTGGTGGGTCCCTTTTTGTTACATCCTCTGATGTCATTGATCTGGCTGCTATTTTGATTCCTCCGTGTATGCAACTCCTAAGCCAGCCAATGATGAAGTTTGTTCTGATGATTGCAAGTTAACATCCACTCATGGGTTTTCACCATCTTTATCTTGTAATATGGGAGTAACTTCTACCTTTTCCTCTTCTTCGGTTGTGTTAGCATCCTTTGGGTCTGGGCCTGCAACTAAAATTGACTTATCATTCTTATCTTCTTCCTCCTATGAGACTTCTGTAGTGACAGTGTCAATGATTTGGATCTCATCACCTTGCACTTTATCACTGTCAGTTTCAACTTCCTCGAACTATTCATCAGGGGCTATTTTTTTCATCCACTTGTCAAACAATGTGTCATCTGGCCAATCAAACTGCATAATATCTTGTTGCTTTTGGATAACAAACTCTACCTTATTGTCAATATTAATAAATTCTTGTTTCAAAGAATCAAAAAATAGTTGAACCTTTACCATTTCTTTAGTAGTTGTAGCCCACCATGCATGCCCTTTTTCATTGATAACTTTATTCATTCTGAGATAAAATAAATCATCTAACTACTTGGTCCCTTCATCTTTACTTTTCAATTTATTTTTTCTATCTAGGGCATGAGGGAATAAGCTAAACTTTTGGGCTTTATATTTATCTAAATAGCCAATAATTATTTTTTGTAAATAAATTCTCTTTTCATCAAACTCTAGGAGATCAACAACCATATCATAGGTTTTCTCAATCATATCATGTGATGACCTTATAATAGAGTAACACAAGAAGGTCACCTCTCTCTTCCTTTGTTTCTTTCCCCATTTGTTCATAATAGGCTTTAAAACCTCATCATTTTCTTTTAATTCATTCTAGATATTTACCACCCTAGCTAATTGGTCATAAACTAATGGCCACTCAATTTTATTGGCCAAGTATGTAAGAGCTTTCCTCAATTTATCTTCATATCTTGACTCCAACTCCACATGTAATGCCCACAACTTATCTTTTTCTTCCTCAAAATCCTCTGTTGTGTAGTACTCTGACCTTTGGGGTGTATCTGGTATTTCTATGAGGGGAATGGATTTGAAAGGTTCAACTGAGGGGCGAGGGTATGTTATTCTTGGCCTTTTGGACCTCCCCAATAACTTGTTCTCAAGTTCAATTCTTCTCTTTACCTCTTTATTGTAGGCATCCACAACTGCCTCATACTTGCTCTACAACTCAATCATTTCCTTTTCCTCCCTTTCTATAGTAGCCAAGGAAAATTGAGAATAATCCTCATTCATATGGGCTACCTGTACATGTGAGGTGTTAGCAACTCTCCTTACAATGATATTCCCTGTCAGTCCTCAATCATCAAGTTGTGATGGAATAGCCCTAGATCCTCTTCTTAGTGACCAGATGAGAAGAGCAGTTTGGTCATTACTAAATGCAATTCCCAAGAACTCTTTTTTATTTGGATCTTGCAATTCCAAATTATTTGACATAGAATTGAAAATTAATGCATCAACAATGTCCCAGTTGGGCAATAATTAAATATTTGCAGCTTTTACCATCTGTCTCCCCTTGTCAAGGGTTATATTTTGGAACTCTTGAATCATTTGTTCCTTTATTTTATTTTTAATGGAGGCTTCATCCATTTTTGGATGCTCTATTTGCAAATTCTTACATCTCTTATCAAAATTGTTCATGTTTTCTCTCCAAGAAAATTGATGGAAAGCCTTAGACTTTACAAAACTGTCATCAGACAAAAATTGTTGACTAGCTTGTTCCAAAATAGGGTCTAGTTCCCTTCCTCTATAATATGAAATATTCAATTCAAAACTTGGCACAAGAGGCTCCTGGAGGTTCCCTTCATCAATCTCTACTTGAGTAACACAAACTCCCCCTTGTCATTCAATTTGCTTAACTTGCTCATCAGTGAGCTGCTCCTCCTCAATTCTCATGGGAGTTTGGGAGGGTGAGTACACCTCAACATGATTTTCTTCTTCCCTTATTATCTTTCTCCTTTTAGGAGAAGTTTTAGGAGGCCTTTCTTCTGGAATAGCACTAGTAGATTCAACTACCTATTTTCCTTTATCTATAATGGGCCTTTGATTTTGAATGACATTATATCTTGGCCTCCTTTGAACAAATAATGGACTTGCTCCTATATTGGGAGTGAAACCCAATCTCCTCATTATTTCCCTAGCCTTATATGGAGCAGAATTAATGAAATATTGCTTCTTCTCATTCATTACCTCCATTATTTCAAAGAATGTATTCATAAGCTTGTTAATTTTATCTGCAGTAGTTACACTGTTAGTTAGGGGGCTATAGTTTTTATTGAAACAATTAATAAAGCTCAAAACCTTTGAGTAGACTCTCCATTTTTCTTTCTTTGTCTCTTGCTCCTATAGAGAGTACTCATTCCTTATTATATATTCAAGAAAATAAAATTCATGTTCAACTAGACCAAGCTTGATCCTATGCCTAAGAGCCAAATGATAGAAAACCTCTATATCACAGAAATGAGGGTGAGAGACAGCCATCTTATACTAATCCAAAAACTTGTAAAGGAAAACCCACCCCTCCTTGGTTATTACAAACTAGTGGGCTATTGTGCAAGTGGGAAAAATTGATCCCGTCCCCCTGTTGTGCAAAATGGTTTCTTCTACTCCTCCCAACTACCACAAGAATTTAGCTACTCCTACTTTTAAAGGAACCTGGTAAGGTAGCACATGGGGTGTTCCTTTAAACCCATAAATTTTGATAACAATTGAAACTAAATATGGGATGATGTCTCCCCAATTGTGTGAAAATCTCAAATTATGGGGTCTATCCATAGGCCTAACAAGGTGCATCAGTGCCTTAGGGATCTTGGGATTATCACTCAATACAAGGCATCTTAGCTTAGAGGAAAAATACCTATCAAATCTAACAAAACTAGTATTTTCTACTTCATCAATCATGTCTGCACTCCACAACTAAACTGGCAATGCTTCCCCTTCTTGTTCTCTATTCAAAACCATTTCTTTACCAAAGCATGTCAAACCCTTAAACAGAAACATGTGCATCAATAGAGAGTAGTGGCCCCAAACCTTCTCCACCTTTCCCTTAGCAATCCCAACCAATCCATTATGAATCTCAACAACTAAGTAAGAAGAAAAATCAAAATTATTTCTACATCGAAAGTAGAGATTTGAGTAATAATATACATGAAACTCACAGGCATAAAATCTTCTTCATCCTCTCTAAAAACTCTGCACAGGGTCATGTATATCTCGACTACCCTGGCATTGAAGTATGCTTTCTTAAAAGGTTCTTTAGAGGATAATGTTATTGCTGGTAGGGTTCCATTTTTTTCAATATGGGCCTTCAGTGCACCTTGTCTAATTATGTCCTTATTAGACATATATTCCTTTTTTGAATCGTTCAAATTAATAGGCACATGATACCTAGTGAGAAGTCCCAAATGAAAAACTTCTCTAATCTCTTCTGGGCTGATGGTGACTAGAATTTCACCATTTGTTCTCCTTACTACCCTAGTGGCTTGATCATAGATTTTTTCCATGGCCTCAAGGAGATCATAATCCATAAAAAAAATTGGGGACCACTAGCTTTCCTAGATCAAAATTCCATATATTGGCATGTGGGGCAAACAATTTCCTTTCTGCAAACCATTTCTTGAACAAACTTAAACCAGTTTGCGAGGTACGAGCATCCCGAACCCAGTTTCCTTTATCAAACAATCCATCTACTATCCTCAACCTAGGGTTTAATGAGGTCAATTTCTTAACCTATGCTATCTCAACAGTAGACTTAGGAAGCAACTCAAGCAAATCATCATGTATGTTTCTATCCAAATAATTTTCTTGACCTAAAAATTCCTTCTTTGGAGGCATCTTCACTTTTGCAGAACTAAAATGCTTACAAAGATAATAGTGTAATTACTTACTTGAATTATGTTCTCGTTCCTCTCTGTACTTCTACAATTTCTCTCTGAACAGGTTGCTTCACAATCTCACCAACTTCAGCACGATCTTCTCACTAATTGCTTCTGCTCAGAAAAGGCTCAAAATCTTTATTTGTGTAAGGTGAAACTGAGGAAATCTTCTATGTTATACTCTATTTTTCTCATACACGAAGCTTTCATGTCTAATTAATACACAAAGTGGCACCACCTTCTTTGTTTAAATCTATGTCGTCAATCTTTTAAAAATCCTATGATCAAGGGATCCGAAAAAAGGTGACTGGTATTCCACTTGACAAGTTGGCTAGTCGATCCAATGAGAACTAACCACATATACAACTCCTTCCCTAATGGAATCTTTTTCTAGATCCACTGGCAACTGAGGACACATGTTGACAGGTTGCTACCTCACTATACATAAAGAAGGAGCACCTCGTCGATAGCGATGTAATGACGACCATTGATCTGAGATCAATCCAAGGGTAAAGAAACTACAAGTACTTATTAAGATGAGGTGGGTCCCATATTCACTATCTCACATGGAGTAAACCATGCACATCTTTTTTATGGCAAGGTAGTGAGAATAGTTGATCTTAGCTTGATCTGACAATCAAAATCCCTCCTCCATTTTATGAACGGGGGGGTAGGTCCAGAAGACTGATGACATGATAAATCCTACATAGCTAGCAAAAATAAAAACCACATTTTAATCCCAAACATCTCTCCATGTTGCTCGGGTTCCACCGTATGCTCATTTCACGGCCACTTGCTATATCGCTAATAGCGAGATGCCTAGATTTTTTGGTTAGCAAAGTGGCTAGCTCTGATGACTTAACAAAACTTGATGCTAGAAAGTACAAGCATGTCACACCACAATTAGCCACTTTGTGGTCTTGACAAGGAAATGATATCATCATTTATTATGCCACTTGGAACTCTTAATGACCATCGAGAAATTTGATGGATGTCATGTAATACATTCTTAGGCCACTCGCTATATCGCTAATAGTGAGATGCCTAGATTTTCTAATTAGAAAAGTGGTGAATCATCAGGAAAACAATATTCCAGTGATATCCTGTGCCCACCTTTTACTAGGTTTCTTTTCCTATTCTGACAGTTCTGACAAAGCACATGTGACTGAAAATTTGGCCGCAACATATTTTTCAACTACTACATTTCCATTTTATGATGTCATTCTTTAGTTTTGTAGCATTCACTAACTCGCTATACATAAAGAAAATGCACAACTCACCATAGCAAAGTAGCAATAGCCATAGATTTTGTCAGAATCGAATGGTGAGAGACATAAGAGAACAAGACTACTTGGGGTCGCAGAAGATTTTAAAAAGAAAATAGAATATTCACCAAAGTTTAAAAAGATTTTGCACCCAGGACCTTTACAAGAAATGAGAAGTAGGGCTTAATGGGAAATTTCAAAGGCAAACAAAACCTAAAGGCTAAACAAGCAACCCTATTTACCAATGATGGATTCAACCTTTTTTTTTATTATTCCTATGTTAGGGAAATCTCATCATGCTAAAAATTAAGCCAACAACCAAGATGAATTATATTCATTTTGTCCTTTCACTAGAAGCTTCACAAGTATGGTTAGTCTTTTAGATGGATGCACGAAGAGTGTATTCTTGCATGGTGATCTTCATGAAGAAATCTATATGGAAAGCTTTAGGGATTTGTGCAAGACCCTTCATTAGTTTTTAGGCTTTGATGGTCATTGTATGGTCTTAAACAAGCTCCTTGGGGTCAGTATGAGAAGATGCACTAATTCCTACTTTCTACAAAATTCACCCAATGTTATTCCAATCATAAAATATATATTCGGCATCAAGGGGTTGATATTCTGATACTTGTTCTCTATGTTGATGATCTCATCATTACTGGTAGCTCATCCTCCATGATTCAAAGTATTCAAACAGCATTGATTGAGCAATTTGAGATGATAGATCTTAGTCTTCTGCACTATTTTTTGGGCCTATAGGTTACTCAAATTTTTTTTGGTATTTCCATCTATCAGTGTAAGTATGCTCTTGATATGCTCTGATACTTTAGCATACTTGACTACAAGCCTTCTACACCATTTCAGTTAGGTGTTGTCTTGTCTACCACTTTTCCTACAACTTCAATAGATCCCACTTTATATCAACAGTTGGTTGGTAGTTTGTTCTACCTGACACATAGTCATCCTAATCTCTCCTTTGTAGTTGGTCTTGTTTCTCATTTTTTCCATGATCCTTATGAGAGCCATTGGCAAGCTCCCAAATGTATCTTGAGGTACATTTAGGGAACTACATAGTTTGGTATTTAGTATACTATAGGATCCCCACACATTGTCCACTTTACTGACTTAGATTGGGATGTTGATTTTGATGATAGGAAGTCTACTTTTGGCTTTTTTTCTATCTTGGATTTGGTCCTATCACATGGTCTTGCAAGAAACAATCTGCTATTGCACTATCATCTATAGAGGTTGAGTACCAAGCAGTAGTGTTACCTAGTTTTTAGTAAATAGATTTGTCCTTCCAAAATTAAATACAATGAATGACTCAAAATGCCCAAATAGAAGGACAACTACCACTAACAGTTGGAAATACTATCATGATATTGATATCTTTCCTTTGAATTGAGAGGTATAGCTCCCTCTTAGAAAGATATTCAAAGAATTTAAATGGTTGGTTATGTCATTTACTAGAAGACACAAAGGCTTTCTAGAATTTACACATTTCTATGGGAGAAATGTGATTATAAGATTTATAAACTAGACAATGAGGAAAGAAAAATGAACAAATAGCCAGAAGACCATCTATCATATCTTTCACATCACAGGGGAAGTGCAAAGAAACATTATTTTATTCTATCGACTATAAATGATAATGTTGAACTGCACCTAAAACATGAAAGAAATGACTATATAACCATTCTCAATCCAAGAAAATCATATTCAGACTTTAGAATCTAATATATGAAACTCTCATTTATTTAAGATGCATAACAAAATAATAACAATATCATTTTATCTTTGTCATTATAGTCAAGTTGCAGAAAAATAAGAATAAAACTTCTATTCCTCCTCCCTGTTATAATAATTTCCCATAAAAATGTATTCTCTCACTCCCTATAGCTACAAAACTACTGGTGAAGAGAAGAACCCCCATTATGTAGAAATTTTCACAATAAAAAATAGGTTAAAATAGGTTTCACTTGCATTTCTACTCTGGTAACTGTTTCTTGAAAATCATTTTAATTATTCTCATGAATAATATTCTTCATATCATTTTAGAAATATTTAATGGTTAAGACATTTTAAAGTTGCACATATTATAACAAATATATTTTCCAAATTTAAAATGAATCCCATGTGCATTCTTGGATAGGTGGCATATGTTGGTAACAAATTGTTGTCATGATCTTGTGACTATCATTGGTATTTTATATATTGCTATACTTAAACAGTCATAAATTTTGATCCATAATTAATTTTACAAAATAGCTTGGACAGAATTTATATAATTAGGTTTCCTCAAACATATCCAAAATTTAGCTTAAGCACATAGTCAGATTAAAATTTGTGGCCCCCGCAACATGACTATTTTTTTACTACAGCACATTTTTGTTGGTATGGTTGACAGACCCACATACAGTCCATTATAACTTTTGACCTTGGAAAATTTTGATTGTTTCTCCTATGAAGATTTGGAAAACTTGATTTTAGGAAACATATCCAAAATTGAGCAAAATCCAATGGTGGGATAAAAAGTTATGCTCCCTACAACATGATTGTTGGTTTTTTTGCTGATAAAAATCAGTGGTTACAAGTTGTATTAAAACTATAACAATATATGCACCAATACCTACACATGAACCACATGTTGAAGCTTCCTTTTTGTACATCTCATTATCCACCACCACCTTCTAGCCTTGGATCTTGGACTCTCAAGAAACTTATAATATCATATCTACTTTATATTCTATGCATAACAAAGTGACCTTTCAAATTGAACTTGAACTTTGTGGTTCAAGGTTCAAGTTCAACTCTGGCATATGTGAATAGATAGATCAAATGACTAGAGGTTGATCATCCACTTTTAACATTTCTTTCTTGTGATAGAGCTTGAACCTCAAATATTTGAATTTCATCTTGCATGCTAAAACCTAGAACATTGACTTTAAACTTGTTGGCCTAATTTTGAACTTTGAACTTGAACTTGAACTTGAATTGATCCGAAAATTCAACTTCCAACTTTCCCATATGAAAATAGGAAGGCTGATGACTAGGAGAATGACTGGCCTACTTTTAACATTCTCTTCTAGTGATTGAACTTGAACTTGAAGTTGAACTGACCTGAAGGTTCAACTTCAACTTCAACTTAAGCACTCCCAAGACTTAAACAATTGATTTTAAGGATGAAGAAAAATACAAGTGTAACACTAGTTAGGAGATTTTGCATCATTCGATAGTTAATGACCAAGTTTGAATTTCCTCTTGATAGTCTGAGTATGCTTTGGTGTGATAATCAGAGTGCCATTCACATTTCCCACAACCTAGTGGAGCATTAGTGTGCTAATAATATTGAGATCCATATGCACTTCATCTAAAAATTGATCAAGGATGGTGTTCTCATCTTAGAGTACATTCCTACAGAAGAGAAAGTTGCTGACATTTTGACTAAATCATTTGCATCAATGTGCTATCTTGAGTTGTGCACCATGCTTGGGGTGAAGGAAGTTATCCTTGGGGGTATTAGTGAGTCCTTCCTTCCTTTTTCATTTTTTTCAGCATATTTCTTCATCTCTTTTTGGAGTATAGTTTTTCCCATTTGGTTTCCTCCATTTCTCTAGTTTATAGAGTTTTGGTTGTAATTAGGTACCTTATCAGGCCATGTTTTTAGGACCCAAGTTTTTTTCTACATTGTTTCTCATCTTAAGGGGGGTGTTAGAGTAAAAGGCCTAACTTTAATTGTTTTACTAAAGATGTCTTTTATCCTCTGTTAAGATTTCACCTTTATGCATAGTTGGCAATTAATAAATGTTTTCCATTTATTAAATGGATTTATCTCTTTAGGTGATCCATGATAGGATTGCATGGACCCCTTATCTCTTTAGGAGTGGATGACAAGGATTCCCTTATCACCTTATCCTCCTTAGATATTGCATGATCTCCTTTATATAGAGATCATCTCTCTTGTAATAGATATCTTGAGACCTCATTTCTCATTCATGGGAATACTTATCATTTTCACTCATAAATATATACTTTCTATTTTGAGAGTAATATTTTCTTTTTTACTTCATCTTCCTTATAACGAGTATTTGCTTGCAAGTTATTTCTAGGATTTGTGAAGTTGTCTTCTTATCAACTTCTACAATGAACATGACAGTTTTCTAGGAATGTATATCCAAATTGGTGAACTTTAGCACCTTTTATGAGAATTTTGAGGAGGTTACACAAGCTAGAGTAAAGTACAATTCCTAAAAATAGGTGGTAGATAATATACTTGAGCATGTATGGCCTACAAATGAAGAATATCATGAATGTGTAAAGAAATATGATCCTAATGATGATTCAAGTCATGAGGACCCACCAGAGTAACAAATTAAGAAATTTATTTTCTTATTAACAAGGAATATTTTGTATAAAGGTGGTTTTGTCTCACCTATCACATCAAGATAGTTTTTAATTTTGGGAACTAGTTCTATACTAATGTAAGTCACATGTTTAGGTTCTAACTACTTAAACTGTCAAATCAATAGATAACATGTGTTCTCTTTGCAGCCTAAAGCTTGTTTGCAACTCACATATATAAGTGAGTTTCCAAGGCTTTCAAATGGTCTGAGAATCATTTTGTTGAGCTACTTTTGTTCATTTTTTGAGTCGGTCCATGTATATTATATTATCATTTTCCAAATTTAGAAATAAAAAATGGTTAGTAGTATTGAGCCTAGTTGAGCATTCATGCAAGAAATTGATATTGAATTGTATATTTTTAAAGAAGATAATACAAAGGAATTAATAGAATAAATTTTCAATCTAAATCTTGTCTCTTCTATATAACTTTTATTTATTTGATATTTGATAGAAAAAATTATTGACTTCCAGTTATAGTTCTCTTTGGAAGTGCATTTCAATTTGTGTTGTGCTGATAACCCCATGGATTATGTAAATGCTTAATGTGGGTTGAGAGAATTATTAATTATCATAAGAAGATTTTGATGAGAATGAGATTTTTGATTGAGTATTGATTTCTTTTCACAAAGTGTAGAGATAGATCTGGTAAGTAAATGCTAGGTTATTGTGAGTTAAAGCATTGGTCATCATCAGAGTGGATATAGCTTGGAAGTCCATATGGTGCATCAATTTATAAATAAAAATTTTATTTTCATTTTTTTGAAAGCCTGCAAGTGAGCCTATACTCTATTCATGTTAGAAACAATAGTCCACCAAGATAACTTTGGGGGGGAATTAGTTATCCAACAATTAAAACATTTATCTTCTTTAAACAAACTTAACCATTCAACCAAAGTAAATAGCAACCATAATAAAATGCACGTAGACAATTATGTGAGGCCTCACCTGATCCATCATAGTACCAATGAGATAATTGCATCATGGTAATTTTAATCCTATGTATTTATACACTTTTGAGACTGTAGGGATTATGTCATTTAGATATCTGCATTTTGATGATCTGCAATTACCTCTACATATTATGACCTAATTGATGCATTTAATTATTCTATTTAGAAATTGAATGGTAGAAATGCTTGTAATGTAAGAATGTAATGTTTAAAGTTGAAATTAGAGTTAAAAGATAAATTTTGTTATGCATTGAGACCTAACCCGCATACCTAGGGATTCAATAGTTGTGAAATTTAGTATCTTGTTGCAATGATAAAAGAAAAAAATAGACTATGAAGTTATTCAGAATATTGAATTGACCATGTTATGTTGATAAGTAAAGTTTGATGTTATAGTATTTTGAGAATTTTACATGGAAATTATTAGAAAAAGTAATTTAATTAAAAAGAATGAGGTATGGAACTCAAATGTCAAAATGTGATATGTAAGTTTTGATATTTTAATATTTTGAAGGTTATAATTGAAATGATTGAGAAAGGGAAAGTTAAATTGAGATGATGAAATATATGCAAGTCTAATGTTGAATGAGATAATGATTATTTCACTTATGTACTTACTATTTACATGATTTTCTTGGACTACTGATGCTTGAGTTTAGTGTGCAGGAATTTGACCATGGGTTTAAAGGGGAATTACGGCTCAAACTACTACAAACATGACTTAGCCAAGGTTGAATCAGTGGAAAAGATTCAAACCTCATTATAATGTGTTTTATTTAGTGTATGTGAATTGTATATGTGTGTAATAGCTTAGTTCATGTATTATCGGAGTCAAGTCACTTTTAATGCAATGTGTTGTTTTGTGTATGTCATTTGACACTTGTGTTGTCCATGTGGAGATGCCATGTCATTCAAGGTTTGGCAAGAAGTAACCTAACCTAAACCTAGCCCCAATGTAGTACCCAAGTTAACCTCACATAGAAAAATGCCATGAGGAGTCTCAATCAAAGGAAATTCGAATTTGGATTTGGATAGGGTTTTTAGGGGTCATTAGGTGGTCCCAAAGTGTCTTTTATGTGAGAATAAGATAGCCATGTGATAGTATATCAAGTTAGGAACCTATTTTTGACCATGTGAGTGCCTAGACAGCCTAGAGGGCCCCTTTACCCATGCATTCTTCCATCAATTCGAATTTGGAGTTGTCATATCCATGTTCCCACTTAGTCAAAAATAGAAAAGTTAGAGGAAACAAGTTTGTAAGAAGTAGTGGCTTAGTGTTTTTTTCTAAAATAAGTTAGTGAGAAGGCTTTATTAGAGGGTCTTGGCCAAACTAGTGGGGTGTCTACCCACTCTCTAATTTTAGAGACTACTAGATTTTGGAGGGAGATTAAGGGAGCTCTACTACAACTATCCTTACCATAGCTTGGACCAAGGTTGGTGTCTCAAAACTTTTTTCTTTCTCATTTCTTGCTTTTAGCATGGCTAAACAAATCTGCAAGTGTGAGAGTTCATTAATAGAGTATCCATTTGCATTGTAAATCTTGTGATATGGATTTTTGAGTATTGTGTGAAAGTGTGGTGTTCTTGTTGCATTATGAGCATTGATTATGTATTGTGACAATATGAGAATGTGTGAGGTTCTTGTAAATTTCTTGGTTCACCGTCTTGGTTTTGTTTTTGTTGGAATGGAAAGTGAATGTGTTTTGTGCTTTTGGAGATCCTTTCTTGGTTTTGTTTTGTTGTTCTTCATTTGTTTTTCTGTTGTTCTTGTTTGAATGTGAGTGTTGATTGTGATTATGAGTGTGAAGGCTTCACTCACCCTTGGGAGGGTAGAGAAGCCTTGGGTGAAGTGCATAAGTTGGGCTTGACATTGCAGGTGAGAAAGAAAATTTTGTTTTTACATCATGATGAGGTTGTTATTATGGAGCATGGGCTCCTTCATGGCCATGAATCTTGTTGTTTGGGAGGTACAAGGAGGTTTGGTGGATGAGTAGAAGATGGTGGTTTTGAAGGCGTTGAGAGGCAATGCAGTGGTAATATGTTGTTTATGTTGTGGTGGCCTTGAGAGGCAAAATGTATTGGCAATATGATATTTATGAATTTCTCCTCCTTGAAGAGCCCACCTTCACCCAACGTTTTATGATTCCAATGGTGAATCATTGTGCAAGCCATGGAAGGGTGTTGATTGTGTTTTGTGTTGTGTCTTCATGCAAAATTTTGTGATGTATGTAACCCAATTTGAGCCTTGTTCCCCTAGCATGGGGGTGGTCTCTTTGGAGGCCTATGGTTGGGTGGAAAGCACCCATGGTCCTTGTTGATTATTTGTGATGCATTTACAGATTTTGTGCTCAAGGGAGCAATGGAAACGAGCTTGGAATGATCATCCTATGGATGTTGCATGAAGATAAAACTTGTCATTTTGCTCTGTAACTGTAAAGGTGAACTCTCCATATTGTTCTTGTGGTTACAATGAATGATTGCATAGTAGAGAAGAAGGGATATGTCTTTTGTTTGGAAGGAAATATTGTTTTTTTTCATGGCATCAAATGTTGTAATTGTAAAAGTATAATTCCTACTCTTTTGCTCTGTGTATTGAGCTATAAAAGCAAATCTCCATTTGAATATACCACTGTGATGTATGGGTTCATGGGCAGAGAAATTAATTTGGAGGTTCTCTTATCTAAATGCATTGCAAGACTCTATCTTATGTGCTTTATTGGAATATAAGGAGTTGACTATCATCTCTGTCATATAAGAGATAGTTTCATGATAAGGAATAGTCATAATTATATCTTAGAATAATAAATTTAAGATGCATTTGATTGAAGCTAGAATTCTCATTAAGTTTTCATTATAATGAATACTTTGGTAAAATTTTGCAATGGAACATGATCAAATGAAAGCTATAAAGTTGATGTAATATATCAAGCCAATAGTATGTAAGGTTCTTTAGATTCTAGTTTTATTTACTACTATTTCAAGTGGCATCAATAGAACTGATAATCATATAAAATAGGATAGCCTGGTGAAGCCAAATTTAAACCCATACTCATATCCTATCAAATGAAGGATAGAAGGAAATGCAATAAAACTTTTAGTGAAACCTTGCTGTAGATACATTTTACTTCTCTGGAATTTGTATGGGAAAGGAAATTAATTCTTTCCCTATGATTACAGATCAATAAAATAATAAGAAAAACATTCCTCAAACCTTGTGTCATCATCCTAAGAAAAAAACTATACATATATACATACTTATAGGCTCACTAAGTCTACCTTATTTTCAAAGACTCTACACCTATTTATAATACTAGGCGTACTCTGTGCTTATCCCACAAAATAATCATGGGATTCCAATTCCTAGAAGAAAAAAAAAGGGGACAGATAATATTAAAATAAATTTGAAAAGACATGTCTTAAAACATTGTCACAAGAGCACCTTCTTTTTAAAGAATTTTTTTTTAAAAAATGATGTAGTAATGAGGAGACTTACCAAGGCCGACCACCTTGGGAGCCTCCCCATCACATTTTACCTACCCACTCACGTGGGAACCAGGCGTTAGTGGACTATTTAAGGAAATATTCTAACTAGGGGGCTACTTTTTAATTTAAGGATAACGTAATATCCTTCAACAAAACTTCATCCAACCATTATTACCTAGGATGAAATGACTACAGCTAGTGTTCCTAGGCTTGTCACGTGGGCCTAGATAGCAAGTAGTGTGGGGGGGAAAAACCAAAAAGTTAGGAGCTCTAACCAAGACTTAGGCGCCAGATATGGGGAAGTATGGTAGATTTTGTGGAAAAAATGTTCTTCTCAATTTTAGTATATTATATTGAGAGGAGAATCCAGCTTAGTCTTCAAGCTTTAGACTTATTAGTACATAAGTAGTCTTAGCTCCATTTGACTTTGAGATAATCTTAAGGATTAGCAAGTGGTAATATTATAAAAGTAGTATGTAATCACGTCCTTCTTAGAAATAATAGTGGACTAATAAGGAGTATATGCTTTGATTTAGAAATGTATATTAAATTAAAATGCAATCATTGTTAAGTAGGAATGTACTTATTAACTAGGATAACTAAGCGTTGCTTCTTAATTTTAAAGTAATAAAGTTATATTGCCTAGGCAATAGATTACAAGGAAATTTTAGTGTTTTGATCTCACCTATACATATAGATACTAGTGAAGAGATGTGTACACGTAAGAGTAATAATAAAATAAATAAAACTAAAAACAAAAGGATATATATGCAATGCATTAAGAAGATACCATTATACATTTATACTAGTAAGAGAGATAAACTAGTAAGATATCTATATTGTCCTAACAAGGATATAAAGTCTATATAGAAAACCTACTTAAACTCCTCGTATTGCCATGTATGTAAGAAGTTGCTATTGCTTTGTAATGATGTATATCATAAGAGGTAAATGTAAATATGTTTAGGGGGGCATGACTTCACATATACAATTAGAAAACACGTTAATTTAGTACTCGATTATGGGTTGAATATAACCTTAATGTAAGGATTAGATTTTTCAATAATGATTATGATAAGTACCTTGCTACCTAGTTGAATGTATTGTTGAATCAACCTTCAGATAAAACATGATATGAATGGAAAATTCAACAAAAAGTTTATAATTAGTTCACATTTTAATGATTGACATTTACATTGGGTTATTGAACTATATTTATTTAATCATGAACTAAGAAATTAATGGGTGATAAGGAGAAAAAAAAATTAAAAAATAGAAAGATGAAAAAAATTTGTTGTGTTTTTACAGATAAATTTTGGGCATGACAAATTACACTAGATATGTTGACTAGGGAAACCATTGATTAGAGGGAAACCCCCGGTGGGAATGATGCTCACAAGATGATGTACTAATATAAATATTCCTTGTTAGAAGATGGACACTGTTAGGAGTCTATTACAACATTTAGTACAATGAGTCCCTATTAGGAGACTTTGAATACCAGTTATGAGATTCCAACCCTATTAGGAGTTATAGTACAAAGTATGCAAGATGAGCCCACTGCCCAAACATGCAATTTCAACTACAAGAAGAGATCACTGCTCAAACAAGTAATTTACTATTATCTTCCTCTTTCCTTTGTCTTGTCAACCAGACCTATTACTATCAGACCTTGTAGACTAGGTCATGAACCTCAGATCACTAAACAAAACTTTGGCAATGAAGTTTCCTTTACTTTTGTATTGCTTTGCTCACTTCACATTCCACACTCTCTATTGTTTATCATTAATAGAATTCATGTCTACTAAGATAAAGGAAATTTTCCTTCCTTTATACCAAGTCCTCAAATCAATTCCCTAAGTTGGCTATTAGACCTTCTCAATTAATTATTATAGGACCACATTAAGAACATGTTACACTTAGTGATAACATTGATCTTCTACCTTGCAACTTGAATAAATTTCCATATATGCAATATTAGGATGAGTGAACTTAACCACATCATCTTCAACATCTATTCTTTATGTCCTCAACCTCAATCCTCATAATAACAACTTTGCTAAGAGATATAACAAGTTTACCA
This sequence comes from Cupressus sempervirens, assembly GCA_028749045.1. NCBI lineage: Eukaryota > Viridiplantae > Streptophyta > Pinopsida > Cupressales > Cupressaceae > Cupressus > Cupressus sempervirens. The sequence goes on along the minus strand of CM053792.1, from coordinate 973,838,555 downwards.
GAGCATGACTTTGTAAACTCTATCTCAGAATAGACATCATCAAAACTTACATACTTCTTCTAGACTAATCCTTTCTTCTTCTGACATTAACTGCATATGCCAGATACTTAGAAGTATCTCCCATAACCTTGGATAGTGTAAACAATCAACTAGTCATTTTTACCAACTTGATCTTTCTGTTGTTCTTCTATTAGATACCATAGAAAATTTCTATGTTGACATCAATGAAAAACGCAGTCATGAATGTAACATATCATCATAGTAACATATCTATAATACTCCCCCATAGGAATATCATCAGAATTCATGCTTGCAACAATCTTCTAACAATCTCCCCCTTTGGAATTGATGGCAACATAGATGAAAAACATCTAGTTCCAAGAATACCAACAAAACATTGTTAATCTTCTTTTTCAAATCCTCTTCATCAATCATTCTCCCCCATTGATATACCTCAATGTGCTTTCTGCCAAATTGTCATTCCATGTTGTGCTTCTTCTGAACTTATTATACTTATGTCAAACATCTTCCTTGGCATAATGTTTTTCATGCAATATTCTCCATCATTGACATCAATGTCAAAGGTTTCAACAACCAACATCTTTGCATCAAACTTTGCAACAACTGATACTTACTAGCTCGAGTGTCAAAAGACACTGTTCAAAATAATATCAACAAGAGTCCTAAATGACTTTGTCCATCACAAATACTCCCCAATATAGGAAGCATCAGCTTTTAGTCCAGACAACAATGGTGTTATGTTACACTAGATTGATGCACTTTTACATCTTCTACTCTGATGCAGGAAGGAGCATGACCCCATCCATACCTTGCAAATACTCAAAAGTCTCTTTAGGAAGAGGCTTAGTGAATATATCTACAATTTGTTCTTTAGTGCTCACATACTCCAATCTGATTTCCTTTTCTTCAACTTTCTCTCTCAACATGTGATACTTAATAGAAATGTACTTAGTCATTGAATGCAATACTAGATTCTTAGACATATTTATTCTACTTGTGTTGTCACAATTTATGACAACAGGTTCACTAATTTCTATCCTTTTATCCTTTAGCATCTGCTTTATCCAAATGATTTGATTGCAATTATTTATTGTTGCAACATACACTGCTTCCACTGTACTTTGTGATGTACAATCCTACTTCTTTCTTAACTAGGAAACCAATCTTCCCCTATGAAAGAAGGCTCCACCATTGGTGCTTTTTCTGTCATCCATACTCCCTATCCAATCAGCATCTGTATAAGCACTTAGAGTAAAATCATTAGATCTATCTTACCATAATCCAAACTCAGATGTTCCCTTTAGATATCTAAATATCCTTTTGACTACTACATAATGTTTTTTCTCTAGGATTAGCTTAGAATCTTACAACAATTCTAATAGCATTTACTATATAAGGCCTTGTGTTTGTCAGATATTATAATCCTTCGATCATAGATTTGTACTTGTTCTACTCAACAATAGGTGTCTCATCCATTGTAGATAACTTGTGTCTAGTTACCATAGGTGTTCCAATGGGTTTGCATGTTTCCAAACCAAACCTTTTTAGTAAATCTTTCAAGTATTTAGTCTTATAAATAAAGATTCCTTCTTTATTCTATACAATCTACAATCCTAGGAAATATTTCATCTCTCCTATCATACTCATTTCAAAGTCTTTCTTCATCTCCTCAGCAAACCTTTTGCTTTTCTCATCATTTCCTCCAAATATGATGTCATCAACAAATATTACCAAAATCATCAAACCATCATCAATTTCTTTCCAATATAGATTACTATTTTCCATACCTTTACTATATCCAAGATTTTTCAGATGTTTGTCTAACCTTGCATACCAGGTTTTGGGTACTTGCTTCAAGCCATACAATTCTTTCTTTAATCTACATACTATGTCCTTCTTATTTCTCAAAGAACAGCCTTTAGGTTTCTCAATGTACACATCTTCTTCAAGTTCTCCATTTAGAAATGTTGACTTGACATCCATCTGATATACTTTGAATTTCTTCTATGCTACATAGGCTAAGAATAAACTTACTACTTTTATTCTAGCCATTGGAGCATAAGTTTCCTCATAATTTATCCCTTCTTGTTGTGAGTAACCTTTACATACCAATCTTGCTTTATTTTTTACAACTTCACCTTGTTCATTCATCTTTTTTTTGAATACCCATTTAGTTCCTATCACATTCTTGTTTGTTGGTCTGGGGACCAATTCCCATGTCTCATTCTTTACTATTTGATACAATTCCTCTTTCATAGTTTTTTTTCAATAATCATCTTTACATGCTTCATTTGCATTCTTAGTTTCAACTTGAGATATCAAACATGGTTCTTCATTGACTCTACTTGTTGTCATTACACCTTTGTCTTTGCTTTTGATGACTTATTTAGATTGGTGATTCTTTATCATATTATTTCCTAAAGTAGGAGTTGTTATTTCAACTCTTGGCTCTACTGAAGGTTCTGAGATTTTTTCTTGCCTTGGCTCAGCTTCATTTTCAAAATCATTATTAGTCTCAAGAAGTACCTCATCATTCAAGTTGGTTTTTGAAATGCTACAAGTTTCAAATTACCCCGATGAGTACAAGATATATCTAGGGACAACTAACTCCCATCCTTAACATATCCTTTCAGACACCAAGCCAACTATAAGGCTAGACCCTTCTTCTACTTCAAGCTCTACAAAACTTAGGTGGGTGGGCCTTAGATTCAATTTATATGGTACCAGTGCTAAACATATTCTTGAATCTATCAACAAATTTAACCCTTATTTCTCCTAATGACTCATGCAATAACATAGATCTCCAATAGCTAAATGCAAGACAATGCAATTCATAAGCTGAGGGAGGGTAAGACTTTGAATAACTTCCAACATAAAGTGAAAAGATGATTTAATATGTTGATAACAACAAGACCTAGGTATGAGCAACAAAATTGAATGATCCTACAGATGATTAGTGCCTTATCTATTGGGCATTTACATGAATTACAACCACACATCTTATGGAAATCTTTGACATAACTTCTACATCAAGATCCCTAATCTATCTTTCACCTTGTGAATAGACATCTGCATCAAAATGAATCTCATACTTGACCTATCCCACCATGAAGTCTGCAAACCCTATGATAAATATCAAGCAATTATATGGCTTTTTTCTCCACAAGTAAAATACTTCAACCACATGCATTTTTTAACAAAATGCAACCTAATGTATGCCCTTTGTTCACAAATTAGAAGAAATTACAAACCCATGAATAGGAGACAAGATTCAAAATGAATGTAAACCCTTTTTTGTGTTTTATTCATTTTCCTTGAAAACAAATACATGAAAAATGTAAAGAAATAACTCACAAATCACCTAACAAATAAGAATTGTCTGTATAAAACTTAATATTGCTCATAAGAGAAATTGCTAAAGGGAACAGTCTCACAGTAATGAAAACATATCAAAAACTAGAACCAATGGTCTCACAGTGAAAATCTAGAACCCAAATGGTGTCACAGCCATGAATCTTTTTCTCTCAAAACTAGAACCCTTACAATGAGAAAGAAAGAGAATTATATAGAGAAATGAATTCCCAGATTTGCTCTATGTCTGACATGTCTCCACTTGGAAAACTTCCTACTACAAATGCAAAACCTTTTTTGTCTTTCTACCCTTGAGATGTGATCTAGTTCTCATCATTATTTTGTAACAATCTTGAAATATCTCCTACTCAATGATGAAAGCCATTTTGTTTGCCAAAATATCTGAAAACATCTAGAATGCTGATAAAACCTTCATTTAACTAACTTAGATGTGAAAAAACTCACCCACACCTCATTCATCCTACCTTTTATGTTTATTCAGTTCATCACTTTACTGAAAATTAGATTTGAACTGCCCCAACTACATGAAACTAGAAATTGGATACCTAAGAAAAATCCCTACATAACTTGAACCAGTGACCACCTGTGTGAAAAAAAACTCCATAATCATCTTCTCCTAGTTTTGGCAATATATAATATGCTTATATCTGCTTATTGGGAACTCCTAGAATCTTATTTTGAAAACCAAGCTCTAGCTATGGCTCTATGACTACACTTCATTTTAAATTTATGCAAAAATTTAAAATTTTCAAAAGTTTGGATGACAAAATAAAACAAAATTTATTTAAAACATCCCAAGCATGTGATGCCACAAAAAAATTTTAAAAATTAATTTTATACAATTTTTGAATTTCCCTGTATTTTTTCATCTGAGTGAAACTTGGTTTGACAGCCCTGCCATGTGTCAACATTGGATTGGGTCTTTTCCTACATAGTCACCTAACAATCTCCATTTGGATGCCACATGGCACCATCTTATTGGCTTCCTACACCACCATGTCATCATGCCATGTCATTGTGCCACATCATTGATCACTGTCACTATCACAATTAGCATTCTGCCATGTCATCACGACATAATGACCTTGTAACACATGTCATTCTCCACCACATCAGCACCTCAAGAAGCATGCCATGTTTGAATCCTCCACCATGTGTTAATTCTTAAATCATCCACATCACCACTAGCTGATTGGGGCACCATGTTGATTGTTTAACAGACAAGCAACTCCCTTTTGGCAACATGGCGACCACTAGTGGATATGTCACATGCCACCATCCTATGCCTCAGTGATATTTTACTCAATCCACCTACTACCACATATTGCCACTTGTCATTTTTTGAACAATCACCTTAACTACCAGTTGGATCCACATGTCTCAGCAAATTTTTGGTTTTTCGGGAGCTCACCATGTCACTTGTCAAAAAACCTCCCATTTTCCAGTGGTAACATAGTGACCACCAAAATCTAGCCACTTTCTCTAATGAGTTTCCAAATCATCACCTGGTTTCATGTGCTTGTTTAAAACTTACATTATCATCTCTAGTTGTCCTAGCCATCCAGATCGGGCCCACCATGTAATTGTTGCCTTTTCAAAAGGTTGTTGTCTTGAAGACAACTTACATTGTGAGTGTTGTTGTATTTAAAGAGTATAAAATTTCCCCACTGCACAAATGTGGGACAAAAGTTCCCTCACTATTTTTCCCCTATTCATATAACTATCTCACAAATGGGCCTATACACAATGTCACTACCAAATATAGTGTCAATAATCTCACCAAGTGTTCGACTCTCCTCTAAAAAGCCTTGCTACATGTGCCTTAGCAAAAGACTTAGAATCTTTCCTTAAGCTAATATATTTTCCTTGCTGTGAATATTTGTGTTGCATATATTAAGACCAATCATCATTTCATTTACACTTAGGAGTGATGTCACTACTCCTTTTCACTTTAATGTTGTGGCTTCTTAGCACATATGGACTCTTGTCATGCATGACTCCTCATTTGGTGTGAATGTTGCTCCAAAGTGGCTTTGCAATGTGGGTATTATTAGCATGAATGTTGTCCCATCTTCAATAGGGGCTTCTCTTACATGGCACCTTTCATCATTGTATAAGCCATGGCTTCTCTCCTCTATTTCATACAGTGCCCGGTTAGATTTTCCCTAAGACTGTGGCTTCTCATTGGCTGCGGCTTGTGTACTTCTTGCCTAATCTCTTTATATATTCATTCCCCTATTGCTTGCTCTAGTTTTTCATGGGTGGCTCTATGATTTCTATGTGGAGCTCCCTTTTGACCATGGCCTCCTCTTCATTCAAGTCGTAGCTTGCTTTGCAAATTGGCTCTTCAAAACTATGGCTCCTTTCCAAGCCCTCTCTCCTCTTCCATGTATGTCACTCTGGACTATTTAGAAAGCAATTTTAACCTTCTTGTCCCCAAACTAGTTGTGAACAACACATATATGACAACTATTATAATGGGAATAGGGGTTTTCCATGCTACAACATGTGGATGCTCTCTTCATCTTTTCTTCAAAATCTTGTTTGGTGTTAGGAGAAATGACTGCTGTCCTCTTTCTATTCACATATAGAGATCCTCTATTTTATGGAGGAAAAGTGTCTACTCTTTATTGCATAGATTTGTCTCCAGGAGGTGGGTGGCTCCACTCTGACTAGCTTCCTTTTATTCTTTTGATCTTTACTCACCTCGTCGATTGAATAATGAAGGTGGGTGGCCCAATTATTTAGGAAAGGAGGGATATAACCTTCCAATGAATATAATGGTAGACTTGTTTCTCTTAGAATTTTACTTACACCTTTGTCAATAAGAACTTCACACCCATGCATGGTGTGAAAGAAAAACTATGTTGATGTTAATCTAGAATAGAATGAATTTGCAACAAAACCTTTGGCTATAGGTGTTTTATCATTTCTTGGAAACTGTGGAAGATTGCAATTAATGAAAACATTTGGTGCTCAATTTTTGGTGCTCGACGACCACCAACAAATTATTGTCCAACACAAGAAAGCATCTAACTAATATTGATAAATTATAGCTTCCAATGTTTGTGTCACATTGCAACTAGACCATCATGTGAGTTTTTTGTCTCTCAAATCTAGCAAGGTCAACAAGGTTAATTCTAATAGTCCTCAAATTGCTCAAACCATCTAATATACTCTTACAATAGGATTCAAGTACACATGTAAAAACACAGTGTGAGTGTGAACTTTATGCATTGATACTGGTAACACCCACTCTCCTATTTGAAAGGCCTCGAAATAAGAGTTGATTCACATCATCCAAGCTTGCAACATATTCCTTTAAGTTTTCTGCATAACAAAAACTTATAATCCAAAGCAATGGTGGTAGTTGTGAGAGCATTGCGAGAGAGTGTCATTTATGTATTTATGTGCCCTCCATGGACATGAACATCTATCATGTCCTAATTATTTTCCAATTGGAAATTTTTAGGAATCATAAACTCTTCAATGCATACCACGCCATGGTTTAGCATCTTGATAGCCATTCAGTCGGGCCCCAAAGTGGGTCCAACTAAAAAAAATTATTTTTGAACAACTGATATTGAAAATTCATCCATTGATCATTTCAAACTAATTGAAATCAGTTTTGACCATGAATTCACCACTAAATACTTATTTTAATTCATTCCTACACCAATATGAATTTTGTGTCAGGAGGCCTGTTGCGTAGCTTTAAAGACTGATCCAAACATATGACAAAGCTTCAAAACCCTAGATATCTTATCTCTCTGACATATTCAATAGGCCTACCAAATCTTGTCACATGATGACATCAGGTTCAAAAGATACCAACCTCCAAAGTTGCTTACTTAAAATCACCTGCAAATAAACATGTCAGAAAACCATAATGTGGAATTGGATTTGACTTTGAAAATTGGGAAAATGGACACTTGAGGTTTTGGAAACTAGGGCATTGGTAGACATTGACATAGAGAGTATGAACCTCCAATTTGAGCTAATGATGAATGACTAGGAAAATTTGGTGAAGGTCTAAAGTTGGCTACCTATATTTGCAGGACAGTGAAAACATCATAAAAGTGTTTTTTGCAAATGGAATGACCCTGGGAAAGTGTGCATACAGATTCATCAAGGTTTACAAACTAACACATTTGAATTATTTTTAGAGTAGAATGTAGGCGTATAAGCTATGTGATCCCACCAATCACAAACTCAAAGATATGACACCCCAAATAGGGCTCCCGAACATTCTGCACTTCTGATTACTAGTGAAAAGTTATAAATTGTCAGAATCATGTTTGAAAACTAATCAAACATATTCGTAATAAGCTAAAAATTAAAACATAGTAAGTCTATAACCATTAGAATGCAATGCAATAGTTATTTTATCATTTTAGTCAATTGGGTCAAAGTTATAACAAGTCAAACAAGGCCTCCCAAAATTTTGAACAATTTCCTTCAGCATGACAACAGTAAATGACCAACTTTGAGGGATTCAAAACCTCCTATCGATGTTTGATAGTTAGGAAAAAATGCAAAATTGGACATTGCTCAAAATAAAACTTCATGGAATGGATTGAAATGGAAATTTATCATCATGGGATGCATAAACATACTGAATGCATGGTGTTAGAAACATTAAACACCTCATGGGCCTCAAAAGGACGGCCAGCTACACATACATCAAAAAGCACTTATAGGTCTTAATTTTTTCAGTGATACTCAAAATTGGGGCTTCAATTTTGAGTCCCAACAGTGTCTCTATCTAGGGATGCATGTCCCTTGTAGGCATGGCAAGATTCAAATCTCTGGAAGAATCAGACCATGCCCCTAATAGAAAAAACTTCCTCTTGAACAGCTTTATTGAAAGAAAAAAAACACACTCCTACTATATACAAATGATGACCCCGAGCCACCGAACTTCAACAAAAAATTTTACCTCTATCATATATCTAGTTTTCATCTACACTCTCATGAGGTAAGCTAAAAACATCTCTTCTATCAGTTTCACCAATTAGATCAGCATCTTGAAACAAATTACTTGGCAAAACAAAACAACTTCATTCTCATAATGCATACATACATCAGCATTAACCTCTACAGCATGCTCACTATGAGAAAAAAAATCAGCATGCTCATATAAATTAGAATCATTCTAAAAACCATCATCCACATATGACTGATGCATGCTCTCCATCGAAAACACAAATGATTCATATTTTACCTAGTTCAAAAAGTTGCATATGTCAAAAAGTTGCAACTACCTTGTGTAACCGGGTGTGAAGAATATGTAGAATCTAGTCGTTACCTACTTGCAACCATGTTACTCATCAAATCAAATTTACCTTTCATTGAAACCTCTTCACACTCAAACAACTGATTAGTTACCAAGTCTAAAAAACTATCATGAAAGTGCTGACATAAATCATGTTGATTGTAATCTTCATCAAACAATTCATTAGAATGAACTTTGAACTTGTCATTAGCATATAGTGAAAACTCAAACTCAGATTTATCACTTCTAGCCTTTGCTTCATTGTCATATTTTAAACCAATTTCAATATGATCAGCATGATAAGAATCTAAAACAAAATGAAACTTCTCCCTATTGGTACTCTCCTTTATAGAAAAGTCATCATGTGTATTGATACTTTATCTATTATCAAATACACCTCCAAAACTTGATAATGGATACTCTGATTCTATATCAAATTCAACATCAAACCTTGGGGAAATAACCTCACCTTGAGAAGAAACACCATAAGGGACAGCATGAGCATACAAAGAAACATTTTCATATCTTTTGAGATCATGATCTAGTAGTTCTAAAATCTCATCAACACTCAACAAGAGTTCAGCACAAGTTTGTTCTCCTAGGTTATGATCATAAACTGGCTGATCTGAAAAACTTATAGTAGAAGTACCATTAATATGATAATCTAAAAAACTAGAATCCATACTACAACATATTACCTCTTCTTTGCATAATACCTCTTTACTAGGTGTATCATTCTTATCTTTACCAAAAGAAGAATTATTAGTACTGCTATTAAAACTTTCCATACTCTCATGCATACTATCACACAATTCATTTTCAGTCACATAACCATCTTCATCCTACTGACTAAAATCATCTAATTTAGTAGATCTAGAATCCATCTCTTCATAATCACAAGAAACATTTTCATTATCGATGCATTCACTAGACTTACTATTACATTCAACACATTCACATTGGATATTTAAATCATTCTCAAATTTCTTGAAAAGACTATCAACGTGAAAGATCTTTTGTACCCTCAAATGTGATGGCCAGTTAACTAAATTAGGCATAAAGACATCTAGGAAAGCAATAGGCCATGAAGATTCCTTGGGTCTTAAAGACACATGTAACTCCTGAAGTGTTGATTTAAACTTTTCATAAATCTAATAATCTTCTAAACCTTGAACACTTCCTATCACATTTCTTATAAATTTGACAATCTAATTACGAAGATCTTTCTTAATTTTTACCATATCTTCCAACACATCTTCATGTCTTGGTAAGCTAATTTCAAATCTGATATCTGATTCCATTTTAATATAAAAATTCTACCTCTTTCTTCTAGTGCTAAAAATCATTGAATAGAGGCAACCTTTTTAAACACTTGACTTCCATGAAAGAGAAACATAAAAACCAAAATACCTAAAGTGTTGATGCTAAACTTCAATCTACTAATTTGGCACAGGTGCAAGACTGTAATTCCTTCACACCACTGATCAAAACCTTGTAGAGCCACCACCTCCTTGCAAGAGGATGAAAAAATCACTACTATGATTTTACGTTTTACACTTCAATTTCTTATAATAGCATACTGCAATAACACATCAAAAAACCTATCAAGAATTTAGAACTTCCTTTTCAAGAGACTATCAAAAGCCTTGGATCTACCCATACAACTGAAAGTCCTTCAATATATTGTAATGAAATCAACTAGGAACAAACTAGTGTAGAGATTTGAGAGTTGCCACTCATACTTTGTGAGAAATAAAACATAATTTGTCACTTGACAAATCTGAACCACACCTCCAAGGTAGGAGAAACTTGCAAATCATTAACATCTTGAAAAGAAAATACACTTCATAAATTGATTCTTGACTTTGAACTTTCTCAACAGCACTTGTAAAAATTGAATTGATTGAAAATAGACTTATAACAGTCATAGAACATAATTTACATCCAATTTTACAACATACTACTATCCATGAATAAAGCTTAACTAGGGATCACAAAACCTTGCATACAAAATTGAATATGCAAAAAATATCAAAGGCTTCTAGCTCCATTCTTTAGACATTTACAACCTTTATCCCTAGCAGAGTCACCATTTTGTTGGTGACTTGAATGGGCAAAACCATACTAAAAATAGGACTAAGATATTCAATTCACACCAGAGGTTCATGTCCTTTTAACAAGGTGTATTGCCATCTTATCTCCCTAGCAGTGTCACCATTTGGTTGGCATTTTGAAATGCTATAGGTTTCAAATTACCCTAATGAGAATAGGATATATGTAGGGGTAGCTAAATCCCATCCTTAACATATCCTTTCAGACACCAGGCCAACTATAAGGCTAGACCCTTCTTCTACTTTAGGCTCTGCAAAACCTAGGCAGGTCGACCTTAGATTCAATTTATATGGTACCAATGCTAAACATATTCTTGAATCTATTAATAGCATATTTAACCCTTATTTCTCCTAATGACTCATGCAATAACATAGATCTATAGTAGATAAATGCAAGACAATGCAATTCATAAGTTGAGTAAGGGTTAGAATTTGAATAACTTTCAACATAAAGGGAAAAGATGATTTAATATCTTAATAACATCAAGACCTAGGTATGAGCAACAAAACTAAATGATCCTACAATTGATCAGTTCCTTATCTATTGGGCAATTACATGAATTACAACCATACAACTTATGGAAATATTTGACATAACTTCTACATCAAGATCCCTAATCTATCTTTCACCTTATGAATAGACATCTGCATCAAAATGAATCTCATACTCAACCTATCCCACCATGAAGTCTGCAAACCCTATGATAAATATCAACCAATTACATGGCTCTTTGCTCCACAAGTAAATACTTCAACCACATGCCTTTTTAAAAAAAATGCAACCTAATGTATGCCCTTTGTTCACAAATTAGAAGAAATTACAAACCCATGAATAGGAGACAAGATTCAAAATGAATGTAAACCCTTTGTTGTGTTTTATCAATTTTCCTTGAAACAAAATACATGAAAGATGTAAAGAAATGACTCACAAATCACCTAACAAATAAGAATTGTTTGTATAACACTTAATGTTGCTTATAAGAGAAATTTCTGAAGGGAATGGTCTCATAGTAATGAAAACATATCAAAAACTAGAACCAGTGGTCTCACAGTGAAAATTTGGAACCCAAATGGTGTCACAGCCATGAATCTTTTTCTCTCAAAATTGGAACCCTTAAAATGAGAAAGAAAGAGAATGATATAGAGGAATGAATTCCTAGATATGCTCTATGTTTGGCATGTGTCCACTTAGAAAACTTCCTACTATAGATGCAAAACCTCTTTTTTCTTTCTACCAATGAGATCTGATCTAGTTCTCATCATTATTTTGTAACAACCTTGAAATATCTCTTGCTCAATGATAAAAACCATTTAGTTTGCCAAAATATCTGAAAACATCTAGAATGTTGATAAAACTTTCATTTAACTAACTTAGATGTAACAAAACTTTCCCATAACTACATCCATGCTACCTTTTATGTTTATTCAGTTCATCACTTTACTAAAAAATCAAATTTGAACTGCCCCAACTACATGAAATTGGAAATTGGATACCTAGGACAAATCCCTACATAACTCCATAATGGGAAAGTTCATCTTCTCTCAGTTCTGGAGATATATAATATGACTATATCTGCTTATCAAAAACTCCCAGAATCTTATTTTGAAAACCAAGCTCCAACTATGGCTCTGTGACTACACTTCATTTTAAATTTATGCAAAAATTTAAAATTTTCCAAAGTTTGGACTATATAATAAAAAAAACTTTATTTAAAACCTCCCTAGCATGTGATTTTCAGAGAATTTTAAAAAAAAATTATGCAATTTTTGAATTTCCCTCTATTTTCTCATCTAGATCAAACCCAGTTTGATTTCCCTACCACGTGTCAGCATTGGATTGGCTCTTTTCCTAAATAGTCACCATGCAACCTCCATTTAGTGCCATGTGGCACCATCTTATTGGCTACCTACTCTATCGCATCATCATGCCATGTCATTGTGCCATGTCATCAGTTGCTATGTCGCTATCCCAGTCAGCATTTTCCCACATCATCATGACATAATGACCTGGGGATACATGTCATTCTCTGCCATGTCAGCACCTTGAGAAGCATGCCACATCTAAAGCATCCACTACATGTTAATTTTTTACTCGTCCACTTCACCACTATCTCATTGCCATTTGTCAATTTTTTATTGGTTTTCCATGTTGCTTGCTTAACAGTCAAGCAACTCCCCTTTGGTGACATGGCGACCATTGTCGAATCTACCATGTGTTTCCATCCAATGCCTTGATGAGATCTAGCTCAATCCACCTACTGCCACATATTACCACTTGTCATTTTTTGAACGGTCACCTTGACAACCAGCTAGGTCCACATGTCTCACTGAATTTTGGGCTTTCTAGGAGGTCACCATGTTGCTTGCCCAAAAACCTCCCATTTTCTGATGGCAACATAGCGACCACCTGAATCTAGCAACTTTCTCTAGTGAGTTTCCACATCATCACCTAATTTTTCTTACTTGTTCAAAACTTACACTGTCATCTCCAACTATCCTAGCCATCCAGATCAAGCCCACCATGCAACTGCTACCTTTCCAAAAGGTTGTTGTCTTGAAGACAACTTACATTGTGAGTGTTGTTGTATTAAAAAAGTATAAAATTTCCCCATGGCATGAATGTGGGATAAAAGTTTCCTTACTATTTTTGTCCTTGTTCATATAATCTTCTCACAGATGGGCCCATACACAAGGTCACTGCCAAATATAGTGTCAATAATCTCACCAAGTGTTCCACTCTCTTCTGAAAAGCCTTGCTGCACATGCCTTAGCAAAAGACTTGGAACCTTTCCTTAAGTTGATCTATTTTCCTTGTCATGAATGTATGTGTTGCATATATTAAGACCAGTCATCATTTCATTTACACTTAGGAGTGATGCCATTGCTCCTTTTTACTTTAATGTTGTGGCTTTTTAGCACATATGTGATTTGGACTCTCATCGTGCATGACTCCTCATTTGGTGTGAATGTTTCTCCAAAGCGGCTTAGCAACATGGTTTTTGTTAGCGTGAATGATGTCCCATCTTTAATAGGTGCTTCTCCTACATCGCAACTTTTTTTATTTTATAAGCCATAGCCTCTCTACTCTGATTTGTCCAGTGCCTGGTTAGATTTTCTCTAAGACTATGGCTTCTAATTGACTATGGGCTTGTGTACTTCTTGCCTACTCCCTTTATATATTTTTTCCCCTATGGCTTACTGCAGGTTTACATGGGCAGCTCTATGTTTTCTACGTGGAGCTCCCTTTTGACCACAGCCTCCTCTTCATTCAAGTCATAGCTTACTTTGCAAATTGGCTCTTCAAAACTGTGGCTCCTTTCCAAGCCATCTCTCCTCTTCCATGTATGCCACTTTGGAATCTCTAGAAAGAAATTTTAACTTTCTCATCCCCAAACTAGTTGCAAACAATACATATATGACAACTATTATAATGGGAATACAGGTTTTCCATGCTGCAACTCGTGGATGTTCTCTTCATCTTTTCTTCAAAATCTTATTTGGCATTAGGAGCAATAACTACCACCCTCTTTTTGTTCACACATGAAGATCCTCTATTTTATGGAGGAAAAGCATATGCTCTTTATTACATAGATTTATCTCCAAAAGGTGGGCGACTCCACTCTAACTGGCTTCCTTTTATTCTTTTGATCTTTACTCAACTCGCCGATTGAATAATGAAGGTGGGTGGCCTAATTATTTAGGAAAGGAGGGATATAAACTTCCAACAGATATAGTGGCAGACATGTTTCTCTTGGAATTTTACTTGCACCTTTGTCAAAAAAACCTTCACACCCACCCATGGTGTGAAAGAAAAACTTTGTTGATGTTAATCTAGAATAGAATGAATTTACAACAAAACCTTTGGCTACAGGTGTTTTATCATTTCTTGGGAAGTGTGGAAGACTATGGTCAATGAAACAATTTGATGCTTGACGACCACCAATAGATTATTTTCCAACATAGGCAAGCATCTAACTAATATTGATAAATTACAGCTTTGAATGTTTGTTTCACATTGCAACCAAACTGTTGTGTGAGTTTTTTGTCTCTTAGATCTAGCAAGGTCAACAAGGTTAATTCTACTAGTACTCAAACTGCTCAAACCATCTGATATACTCTTACAATGGGATTCAAGCACACATGTAAAAACACAATGTGAGTGTGAACTTTATGCATTGATACTGGTAACATCCACTCTCCTATTTGAAAGGCCTCAAAATAAGAGTTGATTCACATCACCCAAGCTTGCAACATATTCCTCTATTAATTTTTCCACATAACAAAAACTTATAATCCAAGGCAATGATAGCAATTGTGAGAGCATTGCAAGAGAGTGTCATTTATGTATTTATGTGCCTTCCGTGGACATGAACATCTATCCTGTCCTAATTATTTTCCAATTGGAAATATTTATGAATCATAACTTCTTCAATGCACACCATGCCATGGTTTAGCAACTTGATAGCCATTCAATTGGGCCCCAAAGTGGGTCTAACTAAAAAAAAAATCATTTTCAAACAACTAATATTGCAAATTGATCCATTGATCATTTCAAACTGATTGAAATCAATTTTGACCATGAATTCACCACTGAATACTTATTTTAAATCATTTATGCACCATTGTGAACTTTGTGTCAGGAGGCTTGTTTCCTAGCTTTAAAGACTGATTCAAACATCTAACCAAGTTTTGAAACCCTAAATATCCTGTCTCTCTAACATATTCAACAAGCCTACCAAATCTTGTTGCATGATGACATCAGGGTCAAAAGATATTGACCTCCAAAGTTTCTTACTTAAAATCACCTACAAATAAACATGTTAGAAAACCACAAAGTGGATTCAGATTTGACTTTGAAAACTAGGCAAATGGACACTTGAGGTTTTGAAAACTGGGGCATTGGTAGACACTGACATAGAGAGCATGGACGTCCAATTTGAGCTCATGATGAATGACTGGGAAATTTGGTGAAGGTCTGAAGTTGGCTACCTAGATTTGCAGGACAGTGAAAACATCAGAAAAGTGTTTTGTGCAAATGGAATGACCCTGAGAAAGTGTGCAAACAGATTTGTCAAGGTTTAAAAATTGACACACTTGAAGTATTTTTGGTGTAGAAAATAGGGGTACAAGCTATTTGATCTCACCAATCATAGACTCAAAGATATGACACCCCAAACATGGCTCTTGACCATTCTGTACTTCTAATTACTAATGAAAAGTTATAAATTACATTCAAAATCACATTTGAAAACTAATCAAATGGATCTATCATATACTCAAAATATAAACATGGTAAGTCTCTAACCACTAGAATGTAATGCAATATAAATTTTAGTATTTTGGTCAACTGGGTCAAAGTTATAACAAGTCAAACAGGGCCTCCTATAATTCTAAACAATTTGCATCAGCATGACAACAGTAAATGACCAACTTTGAAGGATTCAAAGCCTAGTCAAACAAATTTGAAATGACTCAAAATCTTAAACATAGGTTCTCTGGTATGGACACTAAACACTCTTAAAGTGGAAAGTCATGAAACGTTAATGGGTGCAAGATATTCAATTGCAAACACATCCTCCCATTGTTGTTTGACATAGGCAAAAACTGCTCAAAACGAGACTTCACGGAATGGCTTAAAATGGAAATTTATCATAATGGGATGCATAAACATATTGAATGCATGGTGTTAGAAACACTAAACACATCATGGACCTCAAAAGGATGATTGGGTACACATGCATCAAAAAGCACTTATAAGGCTTAATTTTTTCAATGGTACTCAAAATCAGAGCTTCAATTTTGAGTCCCAACAATTCCTTGGCTTAGTAACAACATCATCATCTAAATAGTAATCAACTATTCTCTCTTGTATCCTAAATTTTTCATCAATTCTCACATTTTCACTTTCCAAAATAGTCTTAGTTCTCTAATTTTAACATCTATAAGCCTTGACTTTCAATGAATAACCAAGAAACATACCTTCATCACTTCTAGCATCAAACTTACCAATATCATCATCTCTTTTGATATATCACTTGCCTCCAAAAATTCTTAAATACTTAACCATAGGTGAGTGACCAAACCACAGTTCATAAGGTGTCTTCTTTGTGTCCTTTCTGACTTGCACTCTATTCATAATGTAGACTATTGCATTCATAGCTTCTCTCCAAAATATCTTGGATACATAATTCTTTGCTACCATAGCTCTTGCAACTTCTATGACTGACTTTTTCCTTCTCTTTGCAACACCATTTTGTTTAGGGGTTCTTGGAGCTGATAATTGTCTTTTAATTCCATTTTCTTCACAAAGCATGTTTAACTCATTCAAAATAAATTCTCCTTGTCTATCTAATCTTAAACATTTAATCTTCATACCAGATTCATTCTCAACTCTATTCTGGAATATCTTAAACTTATCAAATGCCTTAGATTTCTCTTTAAGAAATGTGTGAGGCCTCACTTTGACCTGTCATAGCATAGACATTTTTATTAGCATTTTTATATTCAGGAGTTTGACATTTTGATACTTATTCGAGACTTAGATGGACAGTGGTTTGTTTTAACTATTGATTTTGAAATTATAGTAGTGTTTTGCACCTATGATATGTACTAAGAACCTAAAATTGTGAATGGAAGAATTGAACACATATGAATGCAACTTTATGACATGATAGAATTAGATTATGACATGATGTGAAATGTAAATTTGGTTACAATGATTTATGATTTAATGTGATATGTAGATAAATGTTAATTTCATAATGATGATTTATGATTTAATGTGATACATAGATAAATGCTAATTTGATAATGATGATTTATGATTTAATGTGATATGAAGATAAATATTAATTTGATTATGATGATTTATGATATGCAAATTTTGATATTTTAACATTTTGAATGATTTATTTGAAATGATTAGGAAAGGAAATTTAATTTGAATTTTTTTAATATAGATTTCATAAAATTTGAAATTATATACATATATTTTATATGACCTCCTTGGACTACTGATGTTTGAGTTTTATGTGCAAGAAGTGGAACCATGGAAATTCTTGGGGGAAACAAGTTCCAAACCTATGTGAACATAGTTTAACCAAGTGAATCTTTGGAGGATTCAAAAGCCTCATTGTGAAAGTATTTTGATTCATAAATGTAAGTTTTCTTTTATGTGTAAATGTTTAATCATAAAGATGCATTAGGGACATGTCATGGTGATGTGGAATGTGCTTTTATGTGTCACTTGACACTTGTAGGCTTTATTTATAATTAACATTTCATTTAGGGTTTTGGTCATGGTGGCATTTTACCCTAAAACTAATTACCTTATTAATGAGTAAGTAAACCCACTTTACAAGGGGTAGGATGGGTCACAATCAAAGGAAATTCAAATTTGGACTTGGCTAGGGTTTTGAGGGGTCATTAGGTGGTCCCAAAGTGTCTCTTATGTGAAAATGAGTTGTCCATATGATAGTATAACATGTTAGGGACCTAATTTTGACCATGATAGTGACTCAAAAACTTAGGGGCCCCCTTTATCCATGCATTCTTCTAATTGAAATTGGAGTTGTCACATATGTTCTCTCCCATGTTTCCACTAAGTCAAATATAGAAAACTTAGAGGGAGAAAAGTTTGTAAGAGGAAGTCACTTGGTGTTATTTTCCAAAATAGTTAGTGGAAAGGCCTTACTAAAGAGTCTTGGACAAACTAGTTGGGTGTTCAACCACTCTCTAAGTTTAGAGACAGCTAGGGTTTTGGGGGAAGACTAAGGGAGCTCTACAACAACTATCATTGTCTTTAGCTTGGACCAAGGTTGGTGTTCAAACCATGATCATTTTTCTTTTAGCATTGCATAATGAATTTGCAAGAATGGAGTGTTGTTATGGGATTATTTTATTGCTATTTTAAATCTTGGTATTGTGTTGTGGTGGTGTGATTGTGCATTATGTTTCATGAAATTTCTTGATTTTCTTTCTTGAATATCCTTGTTTTGATTTGAATGTCAAGTTTTGTTATGGGTGTAAGGGATTCACTCACCCTTTGGGAAGGGAAGAGAAGTCTAGGGAGAAGAGCTTAGTTGGGCTTGAAATATAGTTGAGAACCTTGGAGTATGTGCTCTATTGTATGTTGTATTCATTCATATCTTGCTTTGGGGGTGATAAGGGAAATGATGGTTAGAAAGGAAGTTTATGGAGTATGGGTTTTTCAAGGATGCTATAGTTGATGGTAGTATGTTTGGAGGATATTTGTGAAAGGCCCGAAAGGGCATGGAGATTGTTGATTTTTGAAATCCCTAAAAGGGCATGAAAATTGTTGTTGTAGATATGGTATGATATGGCAAGTCTCCTTTTTGAAAGCACACCTTCACCCTATGTTCAAGGTTCCATTGGTGACCCATTTTGAAATACTCTTGGGATGGGATTGTTTGGTGTTATGTGGTGTTTTTCATGCATTGTTAAGTTTTGAGTGTGTGTACCCCATTTGGACCTTGTTTCCCCTACTCAGTGGATGGCTTCAAAGAAGCCTAGGATGGGAGGTGAGCCTCCATGGTTCCTAGTTTGTGTGTGGTTGCAAGTTTTGTGAAGATGGTTTCTTTGAAGATATTAGGATTTCATCCTTGACAATGTTAAAAAATCAAGTGTGTAGAGAGACCAATCTTTCCATGTTTTAGATTAAGGTAAAAATAGGCTTTGAAGGAACCCAAAACCCTTAACAAAAAAACAAAAGATATTCAAATAAGTACAACTAGGTTTTACAAGGACCTAAAACTTGCAGTATGAAAGTAGAAAAACCAAGTTTTACAGGGACTTGAAACCATAAAAAAGGACCAAAAAATGAAACCAAGTTTTACAAGGACCTAGAACCTAGAGTTTAAACAAAAGGAAGAAAAACCAACAAAGTAACCCAAACCAAAGACCAGTTACCAGAACCACCACCACCATCTATTGCAACTCCTTGATCATTTTCACCACCTCCTTGACCACCTCCATAGTGTTGTGAATAATGTCAACAGTACAGAACCTAAATCCCCTAGTTGCCTCAGCCACCTTCTTCCTTGAACTCGGTCTTTTTCTTTTGCTTGGCTTGCTAGGAGACATGATTTCCTCATTATTTTTCTTACCCAAGCTGGAAGCAACTGCACAAAGGCTTGAAGTGACCTATTCCATCCTGTTACCACTCTCTCTAGTCAAATGATAGAGCTCATGTTCATATTCCTTTAACTTCTCTGGGATATTGCCAACCTGAGCTTCCAGCTAGATGATCTTAGCCCGGTCAGTTTCTTGGTCCTACTGCATCTTTCCCATTCTTTTCTTCAGAATCATTAACTCATTGTACATCTAAGAATCACCTTGGAGAGAGGAGTCTACCTTGAGCTTAGTAATGTGAAGGAAAGAAAGTGTAGCACCCTTACCAGTTGAGTCATCCTTCTCCTTCCCTATATCTTCCTCCAAATTTTCCTCCCTGGCTTTCTAGGGTTGCTCACTTTGGTTTTTATCCTCTTCTCCAATATTATTTGACCCTAAATTCTTGTCATAATTTTCCTCAACCTCATCCTTTCTAGACTCACCTTTATTGCTAGAGTAACCATCCAATTTTGAACTAAAGTTCCCCATATATGTATTCTCCTCACTCTCCATATTCAATTCATCATTTTTGTCTGAATTTTCAAACATGATAATTTCCTCAGCATATTTTTTAGGTTTTTCCTACTTTAGGCTCTTCTTTTTCACACTTACCTCTTCATCTCCCTTTCTCTTCCTTGGATGGGTCTCACTAATAGAACCTCTCTTTTTCTTAGAGGGCAGGGAAGAAATAATGGCCTTACTCTTACAATAATTTTCAATTAAAAGGATTAACCCTTCATGTAAGACCGGACATAATTTTTTTTGTATGGGCTTGAAGGCTTTGAAGTAAGGAGAACCTTAGATAAAATGGAAAAGAGATCCTATCCTTGTACCGAAAATGATTCAGGAAAAAAAATGAAATTTACGAACTCTTTTTATCCTACCATCTAGAATAAAGTACTCACAGATGCAAGAGAGGACATCCTGCCAAATGCCTTTTATTTGATTCAGCTCATAAAAGTCTCTATTTTTCTCTAAATTTTTCTCTTCCTCTTTTTTCTTCAAAAATTTATTGAATGAAGCATTAGAAATATTGGCTTCCTTGCTAAACTTTATGCCCTCCTTAGAAAGCCTCGTGACTTCAGCGATGAAATCTTCAATCAAGTGAACCGTAACACCATGCATGGAAACACTATCTTCGAACCAATTTTTAAAGAAGGCTTCATGATATGTGGTTTGTATCCATGAAGGCACTCTAGGTAAGTAGTAACATTACCCTTCTCCATAATCTGCCAAATAGGGTCTTTGGCCTTCCACGCTTTACAGTTCTTTGGTTCCTATTTTCTTGGTTCCCCACCCATATCCAAAAATTGTGTTTCTCTATGAAATGCCAAAGTAGAGTAGACTAGGAGAAATAAATATTTGAGAGAAGTTGAGGTGCTCATAAAAACAACTGAGGAGCTAATTAAAACACTTACGTGCCAAGCATAGGTAATAATCACTTTTAGGTACTTCCTAGGGAATATAACAATATCCTCCATTATCCCACCTCCATTTATCATTAAATTGCTAATCTTAGAAAATATTGCCTTCTATCACATGAATTTTGTCATAATTAATAATTTCTTTCAAATCCACACTCCTACTTAGGTCATCATGTCACCTTAGCTTACTTTCCTGTTGGACACCCTGGTTCGCAATCCACTTAGCCACAGTGTTTCATTCATGATAGGAGTGAGAGAAAATGACTTTGTCAAATTTATCCATTAAGGTTTTAATTTCTATTACACTAGCTTCAATAGACCATGTAATCAGGGTTTTACCATTAAGCATCTTTACAATATTCAAGGAGTCTACTTCCATCTAGAGGTACTGGTAACCAATTTCCACTACTAGCCTTATTGTATAAAGAGTTATAGTAGCCTCAGCTTTATGACTAGTTGAGGTACCAATAGGGATGGCAATAGCATCTATAATATTACAAGTATGATCCCTCAAAACCCCTTCACAGCCTACTTTGCCAGGATTTCCTTTAGCAGCACCATCAAAATTCCCTTTGATCCATCCCATGGAGGAGCCTTCCATTTAATGTTCAGTCTTTGATCTTCTTTTTTTATTTTAGAACCTATAATTTGCATTGGATTGTCAATTTGGAAATCTTCATTATACTCTCTTTGTGAAGTAAATTTTCCCTTTATAGCTCTGACAATGTTTTGGCCAAGCACCCACTCATGCATTTCTTTGTTTCTAAAGATTCTATTATTTCTTTCTTTCCATATTCCCCACCAGAGATGGGGAAGAGTAATTTTCCATAGGAAACCAGCATTACTATCCTTAGATAGGCAATTTTAGCTCTAAAAATAGTGTTCAATGTTGATATGATGGACCCAAGCAATATTCCAAAAGTTGAGAATAGTACTCCATACTTTTTGACTATAAGTATAATTTAAGAACAAGTGATCTCTATCTTCATAACCTTCTTTACATAGCTTGCACCAATTAACCACATTGATGCCTCTCTTTTGCATATTATCCTAAGTTAGAATTTTATTCTAAAGAAATATCCAATAGAAGATATTTATTTTTGTAATAAGACCTTTAATCCATGCTCTAGTCCATAAAGAGCGAGCACCTTTCTCCTCAGATTTGAACATAAATGAAACTTTGAAATAGCCACTTGCATCAGCACTCCATATCATTTTATCTTCCTTATGGGGATACAAACAAAAGGCATTCAACATAATATGGATATTATGAAAATCTTGGTTAATATCAACAAGGTTAACCCAACTGTTGTTAAACTAGTAATCTCCCACAAGAGTGTCATACAATTGCTTACACTTATCAATCTGCATCATATCCTCAAAATCCTCAATCAGAGGATGGTCCAAGATCCAAGCATCTTCCTAGAATATGACCTTCTACCCATTTCCAACTTTCTAGGAGCATCCTTTACTTAAGATGTTCTTAGCTCCCTATACAACCCCCCCCCCCCCCCCCCCCCCTTATGGCAGAAGGGGAGAGAACATTAGGATATGAAAGAAAGTCAAATAATGAAGGAGCATTAAAAAGGTATTTATGTTTCCATATAGTGCTCCACTCCTTATCATCATGATACAGTCTCCATTCCTACTTAGCAAGAAGAGCTTTATTCATACTCCAAGCTGACCTAATTCCTAGACAACCATCCCAAATAGGCTTACAAATTTTATCCCAAGCTATTAGAGTCATTCTCTTCCTTTCCTCAATGTGAAACTAGAGAAAATTCCTTTTGATTTTGTTAATAGTATCTATAAATTTTTCTATAATTTTGAAAAGACTCAAAGCATAAGTAGGGATGCTTTTTAGGAAAGCTTTGAGGAGAGTGATTTTTCTAGCTTGGCTCAAAAGGTTACCCTTCTAGCCAGCGAGTTTCTTATTAAACTTCTTAATGAGATCATCCCAAAAGGAATCTAGAGCACTAGGTCTCAAAGGGAGACCTAGATAAATACAAGGAAAATAACCTATTGAGCACCCAAGAATTTTACAAAAAAAATTATGTCTTAAAACTAGGGTGTTAAAAAAAACCAAAGAGCTCTTATTCTAGTTAATCAACTGGCTTGAAGCATAAGAGTAGAGGTTGAGGGCTTTTTAAAGATTTCTAGCTTCCCTAACTTTAGCTTTCCCCATGAAAATAGTGTCATCAACAAATTGTCCATAGGAATAGATAAGAGGATGAGAAGAAGGCTGCAATCCTTTAATTTCCCCTTGCAAAACCAATTTCCCAATATACCTCCCCAAATAATCAGCCATAATAGTGAAGAGAATAGGGGATAAAGGGTCTCCCTATCTCAATTCCCTAGAGGGGCTAAAGAATTCACAGGAGCATCCATTCACCAGAATAGTAATCAAGGTTGTAGAAATCAACTATAGAATTATCCTCACTATACTATTACTAAAGCCAAAGGCCAATAAAATATTTTCAAGAAAAGCCCATTCCACTCTATCATAAGCTTTCGTAATATCAAATTTCATAATAATACCCTAATTATTGGAAGAAGATAAAGAGTGAATATTCTCATGCATAGCAATAATAGAGTTAATTATTTGTCTAGTTGGGACAAAACCATTTTTTTGTTCAGCAATAAGAGACGGTAGCACTAGAAGCAACCTAGAAGTGAGAACTTTTGAGATGATCTTATAAAAGGAGTTACACAAACTTATAGGCCTGAATTGGTTCAGAGAATGAGCCCAACCTTTTTAGGAATAAGGCAAAGGAAGGTGGAGTTAATCTCCTTTAGCATACATTTTGCCCCGAAAAATTCTTTAACAGCATTGCACACATCTTTCCCAACCAATTTCCATTCTTTTTGAAAAAAGAACATAGGAGAACCATCTAGTCTTAGAGATTTCTCCCCTCCTAAGGAGCATACTGCCTTAAAATTTTCCTCTTCCTTAGGAATAGCACCCAACATTTTATTTTGTTTTCAGTAATCAAAGTTGCAATAACCTTTAAAAGTTCTGCTTGGTGAGTAGGACCAATATTAGAGTCAGATGTCATCAAAGTGGAAAAAAAGGAGCCCATCTCTTCTAAGATTTCCTTTTCCTCAGTAATCTTCATATTACCTTTCTTAATATTTGAGATACGAGTTTTAGCTCTATGCTTCAGAGTAGAGAGGTGAAAAAACCTAGTATTTTTATCTCCTTCATTCAGCCAGACCAATCTAGATCTTTGCCTCTAATAAATTTTATCTTTAGTAACAATGTCATGATACTCCACCAATTTTTCATTTTCTTCTCTAACAAGATCAAGAGTGTATCCTTCCTTCTATATCCTATCTTGGATATTTTATATTTTTTCCTTGATATTTGATTTGCTCTCAAAAACATTACCAAAACATCTTTTATTCCAAATTTTAACCTCCTTTTTGACATTTCTTAGTTTAGAAGCCACCCTAAAAAGAGTAGTTCCATCAATATCTATATTCCACCATTCAACCAATTTACTCTCAAATCTTGGATGCTGCATCCACATTTTTTCAAACCTAAAAGGAAAGTTTTTTTTGATATTAGCCTTATCAGTAGTAAAGATCAGGGGAAAGTGGTCCAACCCAATTTTCTATAATGCCTCTAACTTGCATACAAAATCTATATTCTAGTCTAGAGAAATAAGAGCTCTATCCAATTGAGCCTCAATACAATCATCATTTATCCTCTTAATTCTCTAGGTAAACTCTATACCAAGAAGATCCAGATCCATTAAACCCTCTTTATTAATCAAATCCAAAAAATCTAGTCTCCCATCCAGCTGACTCACATTTCCCCCCTTTTTTTCATGGTCATAAAGAGGAACATTAAAATCCCCTAAGAAGATCCATCTACCGTAGTGATCTTTACTCTTTATATTAGACAAAGTTTCCCATACCTATTTTCTAGAGTTCTTGATATTAGATACATACATATTGACAATATAACATTCATTATTCTGGTCAATGCTTGTAATTTTGACCACCATGAAATGTTTGCTAGCATTAAAAATAGTTCTTTAAAAATAGGATTTCTTCCATAACATCAAAGTACCTCCTGAAGCTCCTTCTAAACTACTTGCCTTTATATAGTAATCATTAAAAGACTTAATCTTTTCAGCTCTCTCCTTCTCCATTTTTGTTTCTTGAAGCAATAAAATATCTAGCTTATGCTCCCTAACAAAATTTCAAACAATATCTAATTTATGGCTATTGTTCAATCCCCTAATATTCCAAGTGATAATTTTCATGTTATTTTTTAGGGGTAAAATCTAGAGTAGTGGCCTATCTTCCATTAGCAATATTCTGTAAACTTTCAATCTCTCTGGTTTTCCTAGAAGATTTCCTTCCAGGTTTCTCCAAAGTTCAAACATTCAGTTTTACCTTGGATTTTTTCTCCCATTTACTGCTTCGAGTCTCTACTCCTTTAGGAGTTGTATTACTTTCCTTTTCAATCTTTTACCTTTGACTTTGTTTCTATTCCAGATCCTTCCCTTTCGAGCTCCTCTCCTCAACTTTAGAACTATTCGTAAAGGGAACTATTTCTTTGCACAAAGGTGTCTCAAGAGACTGGGAATCAACATTCTAGATCTCAATAGACTAGAAATCAACATTCTAGGTTTCCTCTAAAACTAGAGATCTACCCCTATCCTCCAAAATTTCTCCCTCCTCTATTTCCTCCATTTCTACTAGATCTTCCCATTTTATATCATTCTTCTAGTAGATGACTAATTATTTCATCTAGTCAACCTTATTCTCTTTATTTTTCTTAGGTAAGGTAGGATCTAGCAACAATCCAATCTCCTAATTTTCAAGGCTCAGTTTATCCTTTAAGGTAGGATTTGACAGCATGCAAGTTTCATGATTTTCAGGGTTCAATTTATCCTTCAAACCCTTTTCAAGAGTAGCTTTAGGTCTCCAAACTTTCTTCTGAGTCTTCTCTTCTTTCTTGTTATCCTCCCTATCAGTCTTGGGTTGGTTCTTTCTTTTGTTAGGGAAATTTTTCACCCAATGGCCCTATTTTTTACAGGCAAAATAAGTATTTGGAAGATCTTCGTATGTAATTTCTTGTGTCTTTTTTCCAAGTTTTGAAATTAATTCCACCTTTTCAAGAAGGTTACTCAAGTTTTCCACTTTCACATATAATCTTGCGCTCTAAAGTTTAGACTTTGAAGCCATAGCATTATCCACTGCAATTAGTTCCCCAAAGAAACCAGCTATTCCCTTAAAAATATTCTCATACCAAAATTCCAAAGGAAGGCCAAGAAGTCTAACCCAAATTGGGGTAGTTAAGAAGAAGGCATCAGATAAGTCCATGTTTGGTTCCCTTTTTTAATAGTGAGAGTGCTTTGTCCAAATGACCATGGCCCTCCACAAAGGACCATGTTCATATCTTCCTTGCAGTTAAAAATGAATGAAAGGAAACCATTCATCATAGGAGCTATATCAACTTGACCACAGATAACCCATTTATGTTTTATCATATTTTTCAAAGTATCTATATCTGGTCTGGCCCCCATAAATTTTCCAACTAGAGTATATTCCATAGATGAGATAGAGAAATCAACAATCGGGCCCAGAATAAAAATTTGAAACTCACCTTTCTCCCAGCAAGATTTTGATGTGACCAAAAGGAAAGATGATTTTCCTTCAAGTTTCCTTCCAAATAGAGAAGACCATGCCCTTTGATCTCCTAAACCTTTCAGTGGGTTCTCTACTTTCCTATATTTAGTCTCCTCCACATTCTCCAAAGGAATATTTTCCTACTCAAGTTCCTTTCTGCACACGTGATTTGCAGGTGAAGTATCCAAAGGGATTTTCTCGACCCCACATCTTGAGGAGTTGAAACCTATAAAATAGTCATGTTGGTGTTTTAAAATAGGACTAAAACTACTAAGCAACAAAATGCTTAATACCAAGATGATAGTACTCATACAATCTAAAGATTAGCCAATTCTTGTTAACAATCGCATGTGCAAAACATTTGGACCCAACTTCGACAAAACCAAAGGTGGTTTTCTACTCTCCTAGCTCTATAAAACTAGGGTGGGTATACCTAAGGATGATTCAAGACTGGGAAAATTGTATGAGGATTATTTATAGTTTCATTCTAATTCTCATCTCAAAATCCTCAAAAAACATACACAATTCTTCATAACTTGATAAACACATCCCATCTAACAGATATGGCCAAAAGTTCTTCTATAGATCTGCAGATGTTCTTTAACAATAGTGGCTAACTGAAGCTAAAATATTCCATGTAGACAAGTACTGGCCAGCTTTGAAGATCTACAGGAAATAAAAGTAAAATTTGATTTGATGTTGCATTTTGACAACCATTTGTGACATACTTTTCCTTCGGCTGAATCAATTTGATCAGTGCCTAATCTATTGGGGTTCAGAGTCTATAGCAAATTCTTAGATCTAATTTGTTGCCTTAAAACAAATTCTACCAGCAATTCTTATCAGAATTTATTATTCAAAACCCTTTCCAATACTATAGAAACCTTATCACATTCACCAAAGCTCTTATTTAATCCATTGAATTAACAGCAGTGATAAATAAATATACAACCTAACTGGATTGCATTCAATTGCACAAGCCTTTACTTATACAATATCAAGATAACCAAGTAATAAAAAAGAGACAAGATTCAGAAAGAAATAATATCGGGACAGTTCACAATTTGTATTTATTTTCTTTGAAAATTGTATACCATTTACAATAGACTCAGAATGACCTTCAGAAAGAAACATAGCTCACTCTATATTCATGTATTCTCAGAGAAGTGATAGAGAAAATACATCATAAACTTGCTTTCAAAAATTTGGACCACATACAGGCTAAGCATATCACTTAGAAAAAATAGAATTCAGACCATTCTTTAGCCTTGGAATCTCACTTAAATAGTGTGAGATGCAACAAGCTTCAAGCTAAGAGAAAGTGGCAGGTGTCTTTTACAAGAAACATTTGCATACACTTATCACAAGATGACAAAAATGTAACAAAAAAAATTTTACATCAAACATTCCTTTTGTGGGCCCTTTCTGTTACATCCTCTGGAATTGGCATAATGATTTGATTCTTTTATCTATCTGATTCCTCAGAATAAGTGACCATAAGGCTTGAAAGTGATGTGTCTCCTTCATTTATCTGTAAGTTTGCTTTAACTTGGGGATTCTCTCTGTCTTTTTCATTGACTATTAAAGTAACAGTTACATCTGCATGATCTTTTGCCTTGTCATCTTCTGACATCTGCTCTATAGACATGAATTTTTCCTTCCAATTTTTATAGACAACATCATTTGGCCAATCAAAACTCAAAACTTCTCTTTGTACAGTTAAAAGGGAATTTTCAATTGTCTCCATATTAACCAATTCTTTTCGGATAGAGTTGTACAATATCTACAGTTTAACCAACTCCTCGTTTGTTATTGCCCACAATAGGTGGCCTGCTTCATTTATAACCCTATTTATTCTCTCACAAAAAGCTTCATCTAGCTCTTTCTTCCATTCTTCCTTTTCTTTTCTGTTATCAACTGACTTTAGAGCACAAGGGAATAAATCAAATTTTTCTGCAAAATACTTGGAAAGACAATTGGTTAATCTTCTATAGAAAGAATCTTGTTTATCATCAAAATCCTGCAACTTATTTAGTAAGTCAAAAATTCCTTCTATTTAATGATATGTTAAATGAATAACAGATATACACATAGCAGTGATATCTGAACCTCTCTCTATCCACTTCTGTACAATGGGTCTGAATATAGCTTCATTTTGCTTTAATTCATCCCTAATTGCTGAAATTTTTGACAATTGATCAAAGAATGTGGGCCACTCTATTCTGTCTATTAGATACATAATACCATGCCTTAGTTTTTCTTCATGCTGATTGTTAATCTTTATATGCATGGCATACAACTTATTCTTCTCTTCTTCAAAATCATCTGCAGTATAGAACTGAGGTCTTTTTGGAGTATCAGGTACCTCAACTATTGGAGTAGACTTGAAGGGTTCAATAGGTGGCCTTGGGGGTTAGGCAATCCTGGGTTTGCTAGTTTCTCCCATTTTTCTTTTCCTCAGTACCTTCTCCATTTGAGATACTTTTTTTTCCAATGACTGTATCTGTATACCCCTTTCGTCATATGCTTTTAAAACTTCTTGAAACCTAGCATTGAGTTGGGTAAATCTATCTTCTTCCTAGTCAGATACAACACCACCAAATTTTAGCACTTCTGAGGCCATTCCCATTATTTGCTTACTACTTACCTCACCAGCCCTGTATACTGTCAATGTACCAGTATGCTCTGCAGTGGGAAACTCATGCATCCTGGTATTTTCCCTCTTTTCCATGGACCATATAAGAAGGGCTTGGTGGTCATCACTAAATTTGACTCCTTTATGAGCTTGTAAAATCTCTTTAGCAGTTGTTAGTTGAACATCTTTTTGCTTCCTTATTGAATCAAAAATAATACCATTTGCTATATCCCATTCTGGCAGAAGGAGGACTCCTGACTGTCTAACTATTTGCCTCCCAGCTTTAGGAGTAAACTGGGCAAAATCATTCAAAAATTTTGACTTCACCTCTCCCTTAATAAATGGGTCAAGTTTATCTGGTTTCTCAGCCTTGATTTTCTCATAGGCTTTCTCAAAATTTCCCATATTTAATCTCCACAAAAATTTAGCAAAATCCCTAGATTTTACAAAATTTTCATCATTAATAAATCTTTTAGAAGCTTGTGCAACTATTGGGTCAATTTCCTTACCTTGGTAATCAGCAACGGTTAGGTCCAAGGAAGGTGTAGGAGGTTCTTGTGGCTCTCCAACATCCAGCTTTGTAGAAGTGACAATCACATCCCCTTCTCCAACCATTTTTCTAAGATGTTCCCTTAGAGATGCTTCATCATCTATATGGATTGGGGATTGGCTTGGGGAGTATTGTTCCTTTTGAGAAGAAGAAGACCCCTACTCTAATTTTTGCCTTTTTAGAGAGCTGGCTACAGATGGACTTCTTGACCTTGGCTTCTGATGAGAGGGTGCTTGTTGCACATTTTGAATCATGACATAACTTGCCCTCTTTTGCAATGTATATTGGCCAGGAGCTACCACATTTCTACTGCTTATTCTTCTTTGTACTTCTACAGCCTTGTTTGGATGTCTCTCAACATACATAGCTTTCTTTTCATTCATGGTTTGAATTATAATGGAAAAATTATTCATTAATGCTTGTATTTTAGCTCCCCAATATTTTTTATCTTTCAATGGGTCATACTGGGGGTCAAAAGCATTAATAAATTCTAGGGTCTTATTGAAAACTATCCATTTCTCTTTCCTCAATTCTTGTTCCTACAAAGTGAAGATATTTCTGATTATATCTTCTGGATAGTAAACTTCATGTACCATATGAGAAGCTCTCACCCTTTCTTTTAAAAGGTCATAGAATCCTTTAGGGTCAATGAATCTAGCATGAGACTCTGCCATGTTATATCTATCCAAAAACAAATTCAGGTGCTTCCACCCTTTTCTGACAAAGACAAAATTATGCACTACAATAACAATTGGAAAGAAAGTGACCTTCTTTATCAATTCCCTCTCATCTATAGTGCCTATCTGCCATAAGAGCTCAGCAATCCCTATCTTCAAAGGCACATGAAAAGGCAACACATGTGGCTTTCCTACAAAACCATATACCCTTATCACAGTTGAAACATTATAAGGGATTATATCCCCCCAATTATGACTAACCAACAGTCCTTGTGCATGATCTCTAGGTCTAACCAATTCCAACAATGCTTGTGGAATTCTGGGGTTGTCCCCTCTCAAAAGCAATCTCAGCCTAGACGTGAACTATCTGTCAAACCTTACATAACTAGCATATGTGGCTTCTGAAGTCATATCCACACTCCACAATTGCATTGGATTCCTTTCTCCATCCTTGGTTTTTTCCAACTCCATACCCTTGGAGAAGAAAGTGTATCCCTTGTATAAGCATACATGCATCAGTAATGAATACCAATAGAATGGTTTGTTTACTTTTCCCCTTGCTATTCCAACCAAACCATTATGAATCTCTTCTACTAGAAAAGTGGCAAAATCCAAAATGGTACTCATTCCAAATTGAAGGGTTTGAGCCATTATAAGGACAATAGAACCTAGAATTTGATCACCTTCATCTATCCCAAAAATCTTGCAAAGATAAAAATACAGTGCTTGAGCTATCAAGTTGAAATGTCTTCTCAACAATGGCTCTAGGGTACTGGTTGTAATCACAGGCAAATTACCAACCTTGGCAGCATGCTCCTATAGTGGCCTTGTTCTTAGATAAATTCATTGTGCATCATCCATATCAATGATTTCATGCACAACATGGTTAGGGTTAAGGTTGAAAACCTCACTGAACAGCTCAGGGAAAACCCTAAAAAGATTGACTCCAGAATGATTTTTTACCCATCCCGTAATAGGATCATATTTCTTTGCCAGGTCCATCAATAAATCACTATTAAAGAAATACTGGGGACTGTCAATTTACCAATATCAAACTCCCAAACATTGCTCATAGGAGTGTCCAATTTTCGCTCTGAAAACCATTTCTTAAACAACTCTAGACCTCCCATGGAAACTTGGGCATCTCTTACCCAACTAGCTTTGTCGTAAAAACCTTCTACTACAACTATTCTAGGATGTTTTGGGATGAGTTCCCTCCCCTTAGTTATTTCATGCACTAATAAGGGGAATTGTTCAAGAAAGTCATCATGCACAGAACGTTTCAAATAATCTATTTGCCTAGTAAACTCTTTTCAGGGACACATTTTGAATGAACCCTAGAAATTTCACAACAGAAGATACTTTAAATTTACTTATAAAGTCACACAATACTTACCCGCCAAAATTCGCACTTCTGCA
Source organism: Cupressus sempervirens (assembly GCA_028749045.1). Classification (NCBI taxonomy): domain Eukaryota; kingdom Viridiplantae; phylum Streptophyta; class Pinopsida; order Cupressales; family Cupressaceae; genus Cupressus; species Cupressus sempervirens. The sequence continues at coordinate 973,806,299 of CM053792.1, read as the reverse complement.
CTATGTGATATCTTCTGCAATTTTACTACACTGTTAACCAAGAATTTTTGTGCCCTAGCTCTAAAAATTTTGTATGCCCTGATATTCTCTCTGCGCTTTAGTGGTTCATTAATGGTGAAATCATGGGCTCCTATCACAAAATAAAATTGCATGCATAAGGTCTGAATCATATTTACTCTTAGTAACCGTTGCCCACAATTTGCATCCAAGTTTAAATCCCATCCGTAGATTTTCACTAGATCAGACAGTTCTGATTTAAAAGGTAACAAGATTTATGGCTTTTAAAACAATGCTACATGTCACAATTCCACTTCCCCATATTATTTAAAATCTTTGCATCTTAGAATTGTGGGGAAGCGTCATTTGTTGATCAAGACAAGATTGACGATTAGACTAATCCACTTTCTAATAAAAACTAGTCAGCTATACTGACCAATAAGAAATCGCCATATGAGCTCATTCTGTCTGACCACATTCCATGCCAGCAGATCCCATATCTTCTTCTGGGTGAGCAAGTACTTTGCATCATTTAGTCCACATGTCATGCTGGCACATCCCCGCTTTCCTTATCTAACAAGCATCTTCAAATTGCAGGCTTGCGTCAGTTGTCGATCTTTGAAAGATCAATGGCGATACTGATTTTACCTTGTAGGGCATCTAAGAAAAAACTTTTGATGTCACCATGGACACGTGTCTATAGGGCGCATTCCTGCTTTGTTTAAACTTCGCTCAAATTCAAAATGCGGGGAAGCGCCTTTCGTTGATCAGGATAAGGATCAATGATCAAAAATAACTCTTCATTTTATGCTCGCATTATCCACTTGGGCCAATGACATGACTGCTTTTAACCCACGTGTTCTGACTATTGTATTTATTTCTGACCCCTTTTTGGCCCACATCATAAGTAGCTCCAGCTAAACACATTTGGAAAATCCTATGGTGTGACTTCTGCATTTTTCATAGTCTGGTCCCACTGTGACGCGTTGCAAAGGTGCATTCCTGCATTTCTTATCTGACTTGCAACTTCATAATGCAGGATTGCACTAACCGTAGATCTTTGAAAGATCTATAGTTGATAAGACTTCATTTCCATTCAACAATTAAACTCCTTCAGTGGCACATCTGGTAGTACACATCATCAATCGTTTACAGTGTGGCATACTGCATTACAAATACCTGACCCCACCTTGCCACATGTCAAAAATCTGCTTGCCTGCATTACTTATTTCTTGTATAGTTTCAAATTGCGAGCATGCACTGGCCTTTGTTCTCTGATAGATCAACAGTTATATAAACTTTGCCATTTGAGTAGCATATTTTCTAATAGTGATGAATGATGTTTGTCCACCTTTTCCAAATCATCTGACACACACCACAGAGACATCTCATCATTATTACTTTTTAGTCTTGAGAACAGCACGCCCATCTCGTCAGACCGTGCCACTTGTCCAACTTTCGCTTCCTTACATTATTTATCTGACGAGCATCTCCTTCTTGTAGGAAGCGCTAGCCCTTGATCGAGATGAAACCAATGGCTAATGTTTCTTGGTGATAAAATGCATATCTCTGCTGGCGAATCCACCAATGATATCACGGGAAAATTAGGACGTGTGCAAAAGTACTAACAAACCTGCAAAAGTTCCTGACAATTTATGATTCATTGGGATTTAGGAATGTAAAGGCTACGTGTCACCAAGTCGCATGCTCGCATTATTTATAAACCTTGCATCTTGAAATTGCGGGCATGTGATACTTGTTGATCTGAACAGGATCAACGATTAAAAAGACTTTGTGTCATCAGAGGTAATTGTTAATAGAATGATTAATCAATTTGTATGCTAAGCGCAGTCATGTAAGATTAAACAAAAATATAATGACCTCATGCTTATGCAAGCCCTCCCTTAGGGAAAAATATATCATTGAAAGCATTTTTCTAAAAATAATTTTGAGGGTATTCTAAAACTAGGGCAATCTAATGATTTGAAAAACACAAGGAGAAAAAACCCTAATTTTCAAAATTACAAGACTTAAATGATTTTTGACAAGATTTTCCCTAAACCTCTGCATAGTGAAAAATCAGGCCAACAAGTCATGCACCACTATAGACTTTGCCAAAAAAATTCCATTTTGATCTCCTGTCTCACCAGGATCGGTACCTCTCACAAGATTTCCCCCTTCCAATTTCATGCCCAATAGAGCTCCAGCCAATTCAAAAATGCTTAGATCCATCCAATCTTCCCATGTTATCACAAAATGTGTTATGATGAGTAAGTCTCCTTTTTGTTTCAATTTGATGTAAAAATGAAATTTTCATATTACTACATACTGTAGAAATTGTGAATTTGAGAAAATTGAACAAAGTAGCCTTTGCAAGGAAGCATTCATTATGAGCTTCACAATATGTGATCTGATGTATTATGAAGAAGTTATGTAATGAGATCCTTCTTTTTATGTTAATTGTAAATCAGTTGGTAGAAATATTTCATAGTTGTTGTGTGGCAGATTACTATGGATATAGTTGATTCAATTCAAAGATGATTGCATTGTAAGTTTATATGTTATGCATTCAATATAATGGAAGAAAATTATTATATTTAATTGTTCATTGTACATGCAGGTATATTAGTTCATTTGGATTCCAAGTTCTAATAGATCCTTATATTAGATAGATGTTACAATAATTTACACTTGCAAGTTAAGAATTAATAGAGAAGTCAAAAATAAATCAATGTCAACTCATAAACATGGCCTCCTAAGATAAGAGTAGAAGAAAATAAATCCTAAATGACATAGTAAAAATCCATAGAATAAAAGTGGTTGTAGGTTCATATTCTATTCTTTGAAATTTGGAATTTGTATGAGGAAAGTTAAAATGTGTTGAAACTTATTACAGATCAATATTTTATTCAAAAGGCATATACCCAGAATCTTTTTATAAAGATGCAATTAAATAACTACTTTAGAGCAAAAGAAAACAAAATAATAATATACTAATCTAAGGACCTACCTTGGTACCTAAACTATGTCTACTCACCATGGGATGTTATAAAACACTCCACCTCTAAGTGGGGTCACGTGAGTAGAGGTGTGTTCACATTTAAATTTGAACCAAGTAAAGGAAAATATAAAATCAAAAACACTTGAACCAAAGCAAAATAAAGAATAAAATATATATACCAAACATAATTATTGATGAATCTATATTATCTAGGCATCACCTTTAAAGAGTGGTAAAATACCATGTTAAAAACAAAAACAAAAAATTACCATGGAAAAAAGGGAAAGTGCTCCCCACTAGGTGGCCATGCTTTAGCCCATCCTTGGACTTAAGTGAAAGGAAATGATATGACCTTTTGTACTAACATATGTCAGCAACTTTCCGCTAGGCGTCCACCTTCTTGCTTGGAAATGTGAGTGAATAAGTCTTAAACTTCACCCAACCATGTCATGCCTAGGAAGGAGCAAGTAAAGTTGTGAAGTGATCCATGTTTTATTGATGTCTTTCTTGGGATCCCTGTTGCCTACATGACATGATTGTCTCCTAGGCATCCTAGAAGGATATGACCCTTGTCACCCCACCTTGGGAAGAACAAAAAGGGTACATGAGTCATGAGGAAGGGGGGGACTTTGTATAAAAAGGGGAAAGACATATTATTAAGAGGATAATATTTAATGATTGGGTTTGTGTGGGGTCAAGTGTAGGTAGATGTGTAAACTTTTAATTTATTTAGGATTAGGATAAAGTGGGAGTTAGCAGGTAATGTGGAATAGTAGGTCAGTAGGTAGGATAGTTAGGACTAATTTAATCTAAGTCAAAGCTAATTTAATCAAAGTTGGCATGAGTGACTAGTGTAAATAATAAAGTTGGCATTTAGTTTTTTTTTTTTAACTAAATAATAATTGATAAATATTTTTTGTGGTTATGTATATAGTCATAGAATTATGGGTAAGGAAGATAGAGTTTGAGTGTTAAATAAAATCATCTTGTTATTATTATTTCAACTATTATTTTATTATAGTAAATTTGTGTTAATAAAGTAAGTTGGAAGCTTAAGTGGTTAATTAATTATATGTAATTAGTAAATTGAAAGAATAATAATAAATCAATCAATCAATCAAATCAAATCAAATTAATAATTAATAATTAATCTAAAAACCTAGTTAGTAGTACCTAATTAGTAATTTACCAATATGATCGAAGTTGAAAGGGGATAAGATGTAAGGAGTGCATTAAAGGGAATATATATGTACAAATACATGGAAATGGAAGACAAGTGGACAAGACATGTAATAAGGTTGCGTATATATGTATGTGGTAGGGTGACTTGTATTTGAAACATTTAGGACAACTATAAAATATCTCCACTTTCACAAATCATCGAGTCATTGCAACTACACTAATACGAAATTTGTACTTCACTTATATATAGACGAAGTGTCTTAATTGGGGTATAGAAGGTGAAAATTCAAAATAATAACATTGTCTAACTCTGTTGTTATGTTTTGAAATTTCAACCAATGATAGAAAACAAGGTGGCCCCTCATGGAAAAATTGAAGTTTGAATTTTCAAATGAAACAAGTTCCTTTACACCAACTAAAGTTATCACCTCTAAACTCAATGATCGATTTAGTAACTTTCTAACATCCTCATGGAAACATGAATTGTGTATCCAGACACCTCATAGTTTGATACAACGTTCATAACAAGTATAGTTTTATACACATTATCTTTAGTTTACCTTTCAAAAAAAAAAAATGGTTGTGTTTTACCTTGTTAAATTTAGGGCATGACAAAATGCAACCCACATTATTCTAAAAAAAATCATCAACTAGAATCATAAAATACCTTTCACCATATAATCCTTTAGTCTTGGTAGGACCGCTGAAATTTGTGTGTATAATCTCCAACTTCGTTGTAGTGATAAACTTCTTGGTAGGAAAAGAAGTTCTGTTATGCCTTGCCAAAACACACTCCTTCCAAATTATGTTAGTAGGCTTTACAATCTTCAGTGAATCTCTCATTGCAAACACTCTACTCTCATTTCAAACACTCTACTAGTTCTCATAATGCTATTGTTGGCTTCCCAATTAGATCAATAACTTGGTTTACAAACACAATTCATGGATTGGACATCCAAAATGAGCAGTTATCTTTCTAATAGAGAAGGTTCATTTAAATTGTCAACTCAAGGACATATACTTGAAACAAGCCTGCAAAGTATGTGCACTATAAAACTCTCTAAGCTATTATATCATTGCAAAATATGAACTATAAAAATGCTGAAAATAAATCTAAATACACAGTAATGGATGTAGGAAACTATAAGAAACTACACAATAATGGCTGCAGGAACTGTATATCATCTAATCTGTCTATATCTCTATGTATGTCTGCATCTCCAAACCTTGATTAAAATTTCAAATATATAATATTATTGACTCTCTAAAAACAATCTAACAAGTGTCTCATCATTCCTTTGAACAAGGTAAATATTTATTACAAAACTAATGACTAAGTGTGCTGATTTTCAGTTCCACATTTTCAGCAGTCCACATGATGCTCCCTTATTATTTCAAATTATATCAAATCCTTTTACCACATTGTGCTCCTCATTTTTTTCTTTCCAGATCATTTTTAAAATCTGAATTTTATTATTAAATGTGAAAGTTATGACCATTTTACTGAAAGAGGTTTTCTATTGCCTGAAAATGTGCCACCATTTCCTCAGTCAACTTCTGATCGATGGTGCTCATTAACTATTCCGAACTAACCTTAACTATTTTGAACTAACACAAATTCTCAAAAAAAATTGTGCTCCTTGTTTTCAGCTTTCCAAATCCATAAGCCATTATTAATTTCATTAAGAATTGAGTAAGATATGCCTATTTTTTTGAAACTGGCTTTTGACTTTTTTTGTATTTCTTGCAAATACTGAATATTGACAAGTGTCAACTTGCTTCTCCTTCTTCCCAACTGCATGAATGACTCAAATACCTCACAAAAAATATGTTAATCACCTTAAGATAATTATACTTTAATAATAACCACTTATCATAATAAATCATCACAATTTAGCATTAATTAGCTACACATACAAATGTTAATCAATAAATCATTTATCATAGTTAATGCTTCATAAATCAAGTTAATTTATGGAAATGGCTTGAGAATATATTGAAACCATGGGGTAAAGTGTTATAATAAATGGATATAGATATGACAATTTCTAGGCTCATCATTCCCCCCAGCTAAAATCTTGCTTGTCCTCAAGCAAGAGATAGGCACTAGTTAGTCATGAAAGCTATTAGAATGAAATCTTGTGATTACTTCAATAAATCATCAAGAATAGCAGAGGTAGTATAAAAATATGCATGCAAATTCATCCTCCTATGGTCCATGCAAATAAAACCAAGTAAATATGTGCTCCCTCTAGCTAAAAGGTTGTTTATCCTCAAATGATAATGTATGTATGAAGGCTGCAAGATATATAACTTATGAAGCAATAATGATTACTAAAAAAAAAATGTAATGCATAGATAATCAATTAATAAAAATGATAAATATTATGAATAAATGGAAACCATAAACATTGTACAATTTTTTGTTGTGAGAAGCTTCAAACTTTACAACAAGTTGAAAGTATAGATCCCTCCAAGAGTATTGCATATTTAATATGAGTACTATCTTCATACTTTCTAAAAGTTGTCTTTTGGATCACATAGTAGTTGTTGTAGGATTTTCTATTGAATCAAAGAGCAATGGCTATAGGACTGATTGTTAAAACTAGATAGCAGTTGTTGCAGGACTAACTATTACAACAAGAAACCTACAGATAATACCAACTAGACACTATCATTAAATATTCATTCTTGATATTATGAAGACTCAACTACTCAATGAAACCTTTGGAAATATATGCAAAGACTCTCTTCAAAAATTAGAAACTTGACTCACTCACACCCTTGGAAAAATGATTTGGAATATGAGTAACCAACCAGTTGTAAACTCCTCCAAAATAGTCATTAAGACAAGAACAACTCAGAAACAAACTAAACTAGACAACTACTAACTCTAAGACACTATGTAACAACACTTATTGAATGAGAAACCTATTCTAACCTATCCTAACCTACACTAACTAGATTACATGACCTGCTCAAACAAAACCATTCACTGGTTCTTTGAAGTATCTTCCTCTTCTCAAAGTCTTCCAATGTTTCACATGCTTACGAGAAATTGGAAATAGTTGTAGCATCAATAGAAACTTCACAAAAAATAATACTTTTGGAAATACATCAACAAACTCACTTATAACTTCATGTTGACAATATATATTTCTATATTGAAGTGCATAAGTAAGCTAAAATGTTTCCCCTTTAGGTGTAGCTACATATGTAGCTTCATCTTATATTGCAAGTTCTTCCTTTGTTGCAACCATAGCTTGTGATAACATCTTTTCCTCCATATGAATGAGATGTCTAATAGGAAACCCTGATGAAAGAACAAATTTTGAACCCTTCTTGGTAGCTTTGTGTAGATGATTTTCTTCTTCATCCTCTTCTTGACTTTTAAAATTCAATTTGTGTGGCTAATTTGATAAAAGTACAAAAATTTCTACACCATCTTCATAAGGCTCATAGTTTTTCTCTACAAAAGATGTCAATTTAATAGCTTGTGATAACATCTTTTCCTCCATATGAATGAGATGTCTAATAGGAAACCCTCATGAAAGAACAAATTTTGAACCCTTCTTGCTAGCTTTGTGTAGATGATTTTCTTCTTAATCCTCTTCTTGACTTTTAAAATTCAATTTGTGTGGCTAATTTGATAAAAGTACAAAAATTTCTGCACCATCTTCATAAGGCTCATAGTTTTTCTCTACAAAAGATGTCAATTTAACAACTAATGTTAAGAAAAAATTCTCTAAATCATCCCAAAACTAATCTTCTTCGATATCTTTTTTACTTTTCAACATGAGAGGACTGATTTTCACTTTATTACAACTCTCTTCTTGAAGTAGGAGTTCTAATTTGACATCACATCCATCATTACTAGCAACCTTATCTATGGTGATTTCATCATTTTGCAAAACAAGGTTGTCTTCATTTGACTCTCCAAAAATCAACATTTTGTCATCAATATGTGAACAAAATTCCTCTATGATACTAGAGAATGTGTCTTCATTGATTTCTAAACTTGCTACAAATGATAGTAGATCTTCCTTCTTATTCTCCATGGATCTAAAACCCATTTTGTGTTGCTACAAACTTTTCTAATCCTAAGTGCTTTTAAAAGAAACTAAGATTCTAGAAAAATGACAAAGACCTACTAAAAACTTAGAGACTCTCATAGCTTGACCTGTCCCTGGCAACAGCGCCAAAAATTTTGGCTTCCCAATTAGATCAATGACTTGGTTTACAAACAAAACTCATGGATTGGACATCCAAAATGAGCAGTTATCTTTCTAATAGAGAAGGTTCATTTAAATTGTCAACTTGAGGATGTATACTTGAAATAATCTGCATAGTATATGCACTACAAAATTCTCTAAGCTATTCTATCATTGCAAAATATGAACTATAACAATGCTGGAAATAAATCTAAATACACAGTAATGGTTGTAGGAAACTATAAGAAATTGCACAGTAATTGCTACAAGAACTATATATTATCTAATCTGTTTATATCTCTATGTATGTCTGCATCTCCAATGCTTAATTACAATTTTGAATATATAAGATTATTGACTCTCTAACAACAATATAACAAGTATCTTATCATTCCTTTGAACAAGGAAGAGATTTATTACAAAACTAATGACTAAGTGTGCTGATTTTAAGTTTCACATTTTCAACAATCCACTAAAATGCATGATGCTCCTTTATTATTTTGAATTATATAAAAAAAATTTACCAAATTGTGCTCCTCCTTTTTATCTTTCTAGCTAATTTTGAAAATCTGAATTTCATTATAAAATGTGGAAGTTATGACCATTTTACTGAAAGGGGTTTTCTGTTGCCTGAAAATGTGCCACCTTTTCCTCTGTCAACTTCTCATCCATGGTGCTCATTAAATGTTTTGAACTAACTCAAATGCTCAAAAGGGTTTGTGCTCCTTGTTTTTTACTTTCCAAATCCATAATTATTTCTTAATTTAATTAAGAATTGAGTAAGATATACCTATTTTTATGAAACTGGCTTTTGACTTTTTCTACATTTCCTGCAACTGTTGAATATTGACAAGTGTCAAATTTCTTTTCCTTCTTCTCAACTGCATGAACAACTCAAATACCTCACAAAAAAAATTTTAATCACCTCAAGATAATTATACTTTAATAATAACCACTTATCATAATAAATCATCACAATTCAGCATTAATTAGCTACGCATACAAATGTTAATCAATAAATCATTTATCATAGTTAATGCTTCATAAATCAAGTTAATGTATGGAAATGGCTTGAGAATATATTGAAACCATGTGGTAAAGTGTTATTAATAAATGGATATAGATATGACAATTCATAGGCTCATCACTATCAAAGTTTATATGACAAAGTTATGTATGCCATAACTCATTGTCATCTACCTTTGCAACCAAACATGTCATTTCAATAGGATTCAACTAAATTACATTACCTCTAGATCTGGTTCCTATTCCAATTACCTTTCCATCTTCCTCTTTGATCATGCATGTTTATTCTGTGAACTATAACTGATAACCTTTGTCTACTAATTTTCCAAAACTCAAAATATTGTATATTAAACCGTCAACAAAATATACATCCTAAGTGTTAGTTTTACTATCATGAGTTATAGATACAATACCTTTAACTTGGCACGTTGCATTGTTTTCAACTCTGACGATTCCTCCATCCTGACTTTTGAAGTCAAAAAACTTGTTCATGTCACCAATCATATGATTTGAATGACCACTATCAATTATCCAATTAGATTTCTTCTCAACCTGTGACACTAAAGCTACCTTCTCTTAACTTTCTTCTTTAATTTCCACAAATCCAATTTCATCATCACTAGCAGTTAATGCTTGTTCATCAAAGTCATTATCTTCATTTGCATACAAACACTCTCTATCTTTTCTAGGCTTATGATTTCCCTTATACTTTTTCTCTCTTTTCGGACACTTAGATGCATAATGACCACATTCATCACAAGTCCAACATTTAAAAAAATTCTTATCTCCTTTCTATCTTCTTACCAGAAGGGCTACTCCTTCTTCAATCTTTCTATCCTCCTAAAATCTATTAATGCTAGCAAAATCTCCTCTAGCACTTATACTCCTTGATAAATTAAGTCGAATATTCAAGGCACTGAAAGCGATCTCTATTCTAGAGAGTTCTCCAGACTATCTAAGTTCATTCTCAACTACTTCAAGTCTTCTAACCAATATCTCCTTTATGAAATTTTTGATACAAGATATCAATAATTGTATCATCTGAACTGCTAACTTAAATGGTAGTGATAGAGTCTTCAATATCTTCCATATAAACTCATTATCTTCTTTGGTTTATCTTTGAGCTTTAATACCTGCAATAATTTTTGATATCCTACATATATATGTTCTTACAAATCCATCATGCATCATTTAAGCATCGTGAAATGCACAAATCTAACTTTGTAGCCTCAACTTCTTAGAATGTGCATCACCTTCAAAACTATTTTCCAAAGCTTTCCAAATCAAATGTGAAGTATCAATTAATTTTAACTAATTGTACTAAATTTCAAGAAGAGCAGTCAATAGTGCTTCTCTAGCTCTCATGTCACACATGAAAGGATCTCTTTCTACCTTAGTGCAATTTCCAAATCTTTTTTAGCAATGATTGTCTTCTCTGATTTTGTCAAGTTCCAATATCCCAGACCCATGCACAATAGATGTATCTTCATCTTTTCTTTCCATCTATCATAATTTGTTCCATCAAAGTTCAGACTATCTTTTCTAAACATGTTCACCACGGATCTCTCAAAGTTGTTAAACTTTTCTTTCAAGAACTTGATGCTCTGATACCAATTATTAGAAATAACATTCCACCAAGATAACTGATGCAAGAGCATCTAGTGGAGTAAGGGCAATCTTGTATAACCCAAAAAAATATGCTTAGAGATAGTTTTTGTTTAATGTGTTTTCATTTTTGGATACCCATTTGGGTCAAATAAAGGTTCCAATTCTCACAGTTCCACTATTAGTTTTCTAGGTTAGAGTTTTTAAGCAACTTAAGCACCTTGGGATACGTGTAAATGTAGAAAATGAGTTATTTTCTAATTGAGCCAAAATTATGATGAGTTATAGGGTGTGATCTATAAGGATGATTATAGTTGTAATTTAAAGCACTCTAGAAAAAGAATCAGGTGAAAAGGCTTTACGTTTAGAAAGTTATTGCATTTTTAATTTTTTTGGAGACCTCTTAAGAGCGCCTCAAAGTCAAATTTGGGGCACTAAACAGCCTCGTATGGGGCTGAAAAAGTGTTGGACAAGTGAAGTGCATCCATAAGGTTGTAGAGTGCTTCAAGAGCTTTCTAGAAATGTAAACAGTTCGTCAACCGGAGTCACAGTTCAAAAGTTATGCCTCCCAGAAGTTTGACTACTATTTCTGGATTCTTCCAATTTTACACCAACTTCTAACATAATTTTTGGAACCTTCTATTTTGGTGGTTGATGCCAATTGGCATATTTTAGAATGTATTCCTAACCCTAAATCATTCGGGGCTTATTTAAGAGCTTTTTTGGCATTGTAAAGGAGTTCTTAGTGGAGTTAGAGAGAAGGTACTATGCAGAGGATTTCTTTCTCCAGAATCATACTATTGTAAGCCCATAGGGCATTTTTCATTGATAATAAGATTTCTCTTTTCCTGTGTGTTCATTTTGATCTTTGGTTATGTCTCCATCAAGTGGTATTAGAGCAGGTTTTCCTAAGTGTGTAGATAGAGCACCCACTATGAGGCAGTTTGCACGAGGACTGTGAGGTTGTGGGTTTGAGACAAGAAGATACCTCCATGAAGGGAACATGGTGGAAGGTGTAGACACCTAAAATTCTTTAGAAAATAAAGTATTTTTATTTTCTGAAAAAGTCTCTGATGACATCATCATTTATTAATTAATTATTTATTTTATTTATTTTATTTATTTATTTATTTTTATGCCATTAAATCCCTTTATCTTAATTAAAAATATTTCATTAAGGAATCTCTCCCAAAAATATTTAAATCTTATTTAAACATTATTTCCTTATTTATTAATTATTTAATTAATAAATTAACCAAAAATTTCAAAATAAATAATTTATCTATTTTTTGCCCAAAACTTGGCCAATTTCCTTAAGACCACTAACCTCTTCCAAAATCTTCTAATCCTTCTTTAATTTCGATTAAAGGCTAATCCCATCATTTCCTACCCCTAATCCCAACTCAAAATATTTAACTAAGGTTAAATATCAATCCTCATGTTTATTAAAAATGTTTTAATAAATATTTTCTCAAACCAAACCTATGAGATAAATAAACTTTATTTATCCTAACCCTAAGCCTATCCCTAAACCCCCTTTTAGCCTAATCCACCCCATCCACCCATACTAACCAAGCTTAGCTACTAACTCACCCACCCTAATTGAATGCCATCCACTTGCATATCTCTAGCAAGCTTAGTCTAATCCTAAATCACCTCTAATCCCCCCCTAACCTTGTCACATTCCCTAAGCAAGCTTAAGACTTTCCTAAACCAAGCAAAGTCAACAATCTCAACTCCCTCCAAAATATCCTAACCACCTAAGTCTTCAATGCTCTTACAAGGCCATAAAGACTCTTACAAACCCATTCATGGCTCTTACAAGCCATTTATGAGGGTTTTTAAGGCTTTGAGCCTCCTTTGTTGACTCATCATTGCCCTTTCCTCCATCCTCTCATCCTATGACATGTGTTACTCCCTGATTGGTTGTAAGGAAGCACAATCCATGTGCTCTCCTCTCATGCAATCCTAGCCCTCCTTAACCATTTCTCCATCCTTGCATCTTAGCCCTCAAACCCTTAAGCCCTTAGCCTATAAATTGGATCCCCTCCCAAGCCATTTCATCACAATCCTTGAGTTAAAGTTATAATGCTAGTTTGAGAAGCCAAAGCCCTTAAACATACCTTTATAATGCCAAATTGAGAGCTCACAAAGCTACCAATTTGCCATTTTTCATCTCCATTGAAGCATAGTTTGAGTATCTTGAGCATACATCCTAAATCCATATCCAAATTAGACTCATCCCCAAATCGAAAAAATAATCTCATTGAGAGAGTCTCTCAATAGCTCACATTCTCATTTGAGTTTGTTTCCTCTTTGTCTCTCTTAAAGGTTATATTAGTCTTGTTAGTTAATGTTTTTTTCTCTTAATAGATTAGTGTTTCTTGCTAACATATTAGTATATACATTTTTGGCACGCCCGATGGGACCCCACTATGGGTCATTCATTCATCCATTTCACCCTATGTTTTGTTCTTATAAACTAACCATCTAACGTTTGTTGTTGTTTGAGTGGGTTTTAGGGTTTTTTGCTTGTTTTTGTAGGTTAAAGGACGCACTTAGGAAGAAGACATACCCTCTAAAAACTCAAAAATAATCAAAAAAAAATCAAAATTTTTTGAAAAAACTCATGCATTTAAGTTATGTTCACACAGTGTCATCTCCGTAGATTGGCGTCTGCGCCTGGTGAACTGTTATCTGCATCTAGCAAACTGTCATCTCCGCAACCTCAACCGTTGTCTCCGCAGATTGGCATCTACAGCTGGTGAACTGTCGTCTGCACCTGGTAAACTGTTGTCTCCGCAACCTCAACCGTCATCTCTGCAAATTGGCATCTGCACTTGGTGAACTGTCGTCTGCACCTGGTAAACTGTCATCTCCACCACCGCCTCTAATCTTCTGTCATCTATGTCATCGCCAAACTGAACTGTCATCTCCGCAGTTCAGCATCTCTGCCTAGTTTCTTATTTTCTGTGCTGCCAAACTAAACTGTCATCTCCACCTCTTTCTCTGTCGTCTTTGCAGATCAACATCTTTGCAATTCAGCGTCTCTGCAGTTTGGCATCTCCGCCTGATGAACTGTCATCTCCGCCTGTTACTGTTGCATTTTTGTTTTAACATCTCTATTCCTGCACTTTTTAGTTTTAAAAAAAAATTAAAAAAATAAAAATAAAAGTAAAAAAAGAGTATAAATCAAATTTTAATTTTTGGTGGTTCCATAGAGTAAAGGTTTTTCTAAGCATTTTTATGCTTAGGAAAAAGAACAAAAAAAGTAGATTTTATTTTCCTCATAGTTAAGCTTGAAATTTTTGAGATTTTTGGGTTACTAATCAAATTGGCTTTTGTAGCTATTGCAGGTTGGAGCATATATGAAACCACTAACCATGTTTCTTGTAGGTTCTCCTTACATGGTTTAATGCTCTTGGAAATTGAACTTGAATGTTTAAACACTTGTCTTTGAATGCATGTTGCTATAATGAACTTGAATTTTTAAACATTTTTCTTTTGAATGAATGTTGCTCAAACATAATCTTGAATGCCATGGATTAAAATCAATCTTTTTTGGAATGCATGCTTAAAACAAATAAACACAATCTTGAATGCAAAAGATCAATTAACCATTGCAATATCTCACACTTCAATTTTTGGGCATAAAAAGAAACTAACTCCACATTTTAGAAATTTCCTAAGTTATAAAAACTATTAAAGATGCTTTGAGTGAGTTTGTAGTTGGACTCACCCTCTTTAATCACGCATCAATTTAACCATTGGTTGCAATCTCAGTGCCATCTATGGGGATGGGTCTACCTAAGAGGGTGTTAAGTGCTCCATGCACATCAAACTCCACTCACTTGAGTTTTTAGTGGTTTTTCTAAGTTAAAAAATCTCTTGAATGAAAGTTAGTCTTGCTAACACTTCATTTGGGCATTAAGAATTGAACAAATATTAACATGGAGAGCCTTCAGGCACGTGCTTGACAATCGAGTTTCACACATTTTTATTTTAGGCTTAAAACAAAATCACACCAACTCTTGAATGCCTTAAAGAAAATTAATTGATATTTGATGTGGAGGGCCTCTGGGCACGCAGGTTTACTTTTTTGTTGACCCTAACTCTTCTTCTTGTTCACATTCTTCGATCGATTTTGCTTTGTTGGTGCATTTCAAAGTTGGAATTGAAAATTTG
Source organism: Cupressus sempervirens (assembly GCA_028749045.1). Taxonomy (NCBI): domain Eukaryota; kingdom Viridiplantae; phylum Streptophyta; class Pinopsida; order Cupressales; family Cupressaceae; genus Cupressus; species Cupressus sempervirens. Next base: position 973,791,092 of record CM053792.1, on the reverse strand, counting down.
CATCTTAAACATGAGTGCTTGCAAAGTCTATATCAACACACATAAGAGTCAGTTGGTAAAGGAACAACCATGTTTTTTAGCCCAAGGTCATCCAAGTCTTCTCTCCCCTTGTCGTCTTTCAAGGCCATCTTGGGTGCATAAAATTAGGATCCAAAACTTTGTTTCTCTTTTTAGGAGGCCTGCTTGGTGATTTCATCACCCCTTGGATGACCTCAACTCTAGCGTTCTGGTGGAGTATAAAAATTGAGAGGTGAATCCAAAGACACCTCTCTTGAAATCAAGATATTGTCACTCGAGCTAAGCCTCAAGGAACTTTATACCCTTGAGAAATGAAAGAGGAGAAGTGGGTTACTACTCCTCTTGGTTGTGTGACATTGTTTTGATTTCATCTATGGATTTGGACCTCATGTACCTTGGGTATATCGAGGACTCCCTAGCTAAACCAATTGTCAGCCTTGTAGACAACCATCTAGGGTGTTAATGTGTTTGAAGTGACTGATTGAAACATTTGTAAAACATACACACTCCTTGGTGCAAGTATCACATTCTGAGAATCAAAAACTTCTATCTAGTTGTTCCTATCTATTGCTTGATTTTTTTTACTTGTTGAATGAATATTTTCCAAACTTGGTCAATCCTAGCTTAGGGCATACTTACCGTAGTCACTGCCTATTCTAGAAGTTGAGCGAGTTGAAGCAAAACAACCAAGATCTCTCAAAGCCAAGCAGATTCAGGAATTCATGTCAGGATAACCCAAACCCAAACAGAAGTTTCACAAAGCCAAACTCAAGCCATCTCAAGCATACCAAGAACTTTCAGCCAAGAGAAAGGAAATAACACCAAGCCCTTGAATTGCAAAACTCCACAAAGCAGAAGACAAAGCTGCCGACAAAGCCCTTCAAGAAGCCTGGTTAGATCGCACTATCAAATTTAGCAAACATCCAAGAGTTAACCTTGCTTATGCCTTACCAACTAGGCATGATTTGTATGATTAGACCCCCTTGTTTCTCCACATGTTCTTGCATAAGATTCACTTTAGAGTCATCTTTGTAGGAAAGCCAACCATCTTTAGTCCTCCCCTTAAGAATTTTAGCTCATCCATCTCATTTAGAACCAAACCATCTAGCCAGCAATCCAAAAACTTCACATCCAAGCCTTCAAAATTGTTGTCACCTTGCCAAAAGTCTGCCATTCCTACCATCTTGCAAATCCACCAATCTCACCAAGGTTATCCCTTTGACAGAGCTTTGTCTAGGGTAGTCTAGCTTTGTCACTTGTTATCCCTCATCACCTTGAGCTAAAGGTTGGGATCCACAAGTGGTCGATCTCGTGTTCTTCCTAAAGGATCATCAGTCTATCCTTAAGTTGACACAATCACCACTAAGCTTGCACATAGGAAAGCAGACCTTTCATGCTTTGGCAACATATCTTTGAAGTTAGAATCCCCAACCCAATCCTCCTTAGGTTTTTTCATATAGCTTTGCCTCAACCTAGGAAATCAGTTGCATAGAAAAGCCTTCCCCTTTTTCATCTGTTAGCATCTGTTGCATCTCATCCCTAGGAAACATTCTGCATTTTCATGCCACCTGTCACTCGCTTAGCCAAGAAGAAGGAAACAATGGAGCCCTATCATTTGGATCAAATAGCATTGCTCCCCTTGAGTAGTCAACCATCCTTTAGCCTAGAGAACACCATACCATCACCTACTGACATTGAAGCTTTTATGAACCAACCAGAAAATGCAGTATTGGTGAACGCCATTATAGACAAAAACAAGGAAACAATCATGGCTAACTTTTGAAGGGACAACATTGGAGCCTTTGACTTTGGAAGACCTCCTCCCCTATCAGAGCCATCTCACCGATTGTTTGGACAACTCCCACCACCCATAGGCTCTTATGATTCAAATTATCCTCAATATGTGCCAAAAGAAGAGCCTCAACCCACCCCATATGATCCAATAGACCCAAACATACTAGCCTCCACTCAAGTTGAAATCTCCCTTCCACAAGCCAATCCAGCCAGAACCACTTCACCATTGGTCCATACCACTCCATCCCAAACCCCCTTCGCCCAAAACACCTCATCATTCACTCCCTTCACTATTGTTGTTGTTGCTCTCCAACCCAACCTTCCAAATCCACCCATCTCCCAAATCAGTGCTAGTATCTTTGGCCAACCTTAGCAATATACAACCAGGATGCCACCCATGGGGCCAAGTAATCAACCTTTCATCACCCCCAACTTGTTTACCTTAGCTCAGAGCACAATTCCATCATTTCCACTAGGTCCTTGGAGCTCAGTGCCATCAGCCACAAATCCACAAGCTACTACCCTCACTTCACAAAGCTATCAAACCCCACAAACTACTACTAATGTTCTACCAAGCTCTCAAGTGACCCAAGCTCCTACCACCACTCTACCAAGCTTTCAAATCCAGCCACCAAGCTATCAAACCCCATCAATTCCATTTCCAAGCTTTCAATTCCCACCACCTCCACCACCAACTAATCCATTACCTCCTATCACCAACTATTTTTCTATGCCACTTTTAGGAGGAAATCCACCACCACCAACCACCAATTACTTGGCCTCCTTTGCCATGCAGATACCTTCCCAAATGGGGGCACAACCCACATATATTGGTCAAACTCCTCAAATCCAAAGTCAAGTTCCACAAGCTCCTCGATCCTTCCCCCAAGCTTCACAACCATCTTATACCTTACCTCCACAAAGCAATCCATTTATCCCATAGCCAGCTTATGTTTCTCAATCCCAACCTCAAATCCAATATCAATAGCAAGCCTCACAACACATGCAGCAATATGTGCCCCCTCCACCTCAGCAACCCATCATCCACCATTCAGTTTCCCAAGCCATGTACAATCCCTACCAACCCATACCTCAAAGCTATCCATATTTCATTGCCCCATCTAGAACATACCTACCTTAGGGCACTCCTACATTAGGGGCACCCCAGCCATCACACATTAATTCAGAATGGGAAGCCATGAAGACAGCCTTGAAGAACATCCTAGAGGGAAATGATCCAAAAACCTTCAAGTTTGAGAATGTGTGTCCTTACCTATTTGATAGAGCCATTACCATGACACCATTTTCCAAACATTTTGAGACACCCAAATTTGACAAATTTAGAGGAAAAGGAGACCTTGTCACACATATCAAATAATTTTACATGCACTACCAAGAAGTGGCATACGATGACGTCTTCCTCTTGCATCTCTTTCCCAAAAACTTGGTCAGACCAGCTCTTGAATGGTTTTATAGAATACCATATGGCACAATTAAAAACTTTGTTGAATTGTCTGAGGCATTTGTAGCCCAATATGCCCATCTTGTTGAAACAGAGCTATCAGTAGTTGATCTTGTCCACACTAAGCAAAAATGTGGAGAAAGCCTTCCTGAATATCTGCAAAGATGACAAACCCTTACCACCCGCATATCTTGCACCTTCCCAGAGGACCATTTGGTGAAAATTTTTATTGATAATGCCCATCCTAGCTTGGCTCACCACATGACCATGAACTGTTTGTAGACCTACAAAGATATCAAAGAAAAAGGAATGATCCTTGAGCAAGGACTCATTAAAGATGGTGTGGTTAAGATTTACAAGGAGGCCAACCAAAATCAATCACATTCCAATGACAAGTCTAGGTATTGGAACAAAAACAAGCACATTGTAACAGATGGCGTCACTGACACCAGACATGTGAATATTGTTGGTCCTTCTCAAAACTAGTCCAACCCACCATATCAACCAAACAATCAATAAGCTATCAACTACCAACAGCAGAATAACCAAAGCTATCAAAACTACAATCCAAGACCCAACTTCCAAGGGTCTAACAATCAAGCTAATGCCATCAATGTAGTGGCAGGGCAAAAGCCTAGATTCCAACCTGCACCTAGAAATTATACACCTGTTGGTGAGCCATTGGATGTCATTTTTGAGAAATTAGTCAAGGAAAACCTCATCAAATTTCCTCCCACCTAGAAAATTGACCCAAGCCAATCCAAAGCTACATGGTACAAAGATAATGAGTACAGCAAATTTCATAGGGTAAAAGGTCACACTACCCTCAGATGCATGAAATTGAAAGATTATGTGCAGGACCTCATTGATCGAAAAGAAATCACCGTTTGTGCCCAAACCTCTCCCAATGCAGGCTTACAGATCTATCAAAATGCTTTTCCTCCTCACAACAACCAAAATCTTGGAAAAGCACCTATCCAAACCAACAACAACAACACCAACAACCACCAGCCAAACCAACAGCATGGGAAGAACAATGACCACACTTCATCTTATATAGACTATGGTAGCCTTATCGGTTGTATATCTAAAAAAGAGCCTTCTGTCAATGTTATCAATATCCAAGGACCAAACAATGAGTGTACAGTCACCACTCGAAGAGCGCAATTCAACATCATAGGCCCACCAATTTCACCAGCACCATTAGCTCTATCAAAAAGCTAGTACAATATCTTGGAACACCTTGGGAACATGCCAGCCCAAATCTCCATTTTAGACCTTCTCTGCACCAGTCCTATGTACAAGAGCATCCTTGAAAATTCTCTCATAGAATCTCATGTCCCTTTAGATATCAACGCTACTGATTTTCATAATCTTGTTGGACAACTTTCCTCCTCATGTGCCCTATCTTTCAAACCCACTGACATACCCGTGGTCAAGCCAGATCACACCCTTCCACTTCGCATAGCCATCATGGTATCCAATTTTGTCGTGAAAAGAGTAATGATAGATAATGGATCAGCCTTGAATATTTGCACCCTAAAACTCATAAAACAAGTTGGATATACTGAGGCGGATATCATCAGTGAGGTTATCACCATCAAAGCTTATGACATTTTGGAAAGAACCACAGAAGGAACTATTTTGCTACGAATCAAGGTTGGGTCAGTCATCCAAGAAACACCCTACCATGTTATTGATCTAAACCTACCATTTAACATCCTCCTCGGTTGCCCATGGATTCATGCCATGAAAGCCATTCCATCCACTTACCATCAGTGTGTCAAATTTCTACATCAAGGCACTAAGGTAACTATCCATGCTGATCCAGAACCCTTTGCTTACTGCAATGTGGTTGAAGCTTCGTATCTAAACCATTGCCCTAGAATTGATATCGGCACATCCATCACCAGCTCATCCCACACTTGTAATGACCTGGAAACCATCCTCGCATCCACCCTATCTACCGTGAAGATCAATAACAAAAGTTATGGAGAGTATAGTCTGTCAGATGCATTTGCTGTCAAGGCACTCCCACTTGATCCACATCCCCATGGATGACTGACATATCACAAAGCTAAGGAGATTCCACCTCCTCATTAAAAATAGTTTGGCCCAACAACCTTTGTATCTTCGAAAATCCCTCTTCATCAGGAGCTCACTCCAGATATCAACAATTGGTTACATAAGTATGCACCTCCAAGAAATCAAGCACGCCTTGATCACTTCAGATAGAAGTATCCCCAAGAACATAAGCTCATCACTGACAAATGGAATTATCAAGGTGGTGGTCTAGGACTAGAAGAAAGAGGCATGCAGTTCCCCATCGATGCACACAAGTGGGGATCGAAGTCAGGTCTTGGCTTTGGCATACCCACAACTAGGGGCACCAATGAGAATTGTCACGCTTTTTCAAACATTCACTGTGACCTTATCAAAATCGAATACATTCCTAAGGAAGTTGAAAAGAGAGCCTACGACGATATCCCAGACCAAATCTTCCTCGAAGACTCTATTCTCCAAGAACTATCCATCGATTTCATTGACCTACCACTCACCCATCCACAACTCATAGATTGGGACCAACCAAGCATCATACACATTGATGAGTTTACATCAAAGGAAGCACTTTTGAGATTCATGGGAGCTAAAACACCTCACAAGAAAACAAAGCCAGATTATGCCTATATCTATAAGCTAGATCCTAAGGGGTATTTTGGAGAAAATCCCCAACCTAGTTTCGATACACCCAAAACTGGAACTAAGGTGAATCTAGGACTAGCTAAGGCAGTGAAGAGAACCCCTCAATAAGAAAATCTAGAGTCACAAGCAGAACATGAGGATTTAGCATTACCTCCTCAAGATAATCGACCAGAGGTGTCTTCTATTCTAATTGAGGATACTAGAGAAGTCAACATTGGGTCTTCAAAGATCCCCAGACTTGTTCACATTGATGCATCCCTATCACAAGACCAAGATGACCTCCTCTTTGAGATCTTAAGAGAGAACATTGGCTGATTTGCATGGTCATATCAAGACATGCCAGGACTGGATCCAAAGCTTGTAGTTCATCATCTTGCAATTGATCCAAAGATCAAGCCCGTCAAACAAAAGCTTAGAAAAATGCACCCCAAGGTGGCATTACTGGTCAAAGCTGAATTAGAAAGAATGTTAGTTGCTAAGGTTATCCGACCTATTGACTACTCAGAGTGGATCTCCAACATGGTCCCAGTCACTAAACCTTTTGGTGACATCAGAATCTGCACTGATTTCAAAGATCTTAACAAAGCTTGTCCAAAAGATGATTTTCCCTTGCCCAACATAGATATGATTGTAGATCTTACAGCTGGACATGAAATTTTGTCCGTCATGGATGGATTTTTCAAGTATAATCAAATCAAGATTAAAAAAGAGCATCAGCATAAGACAGCATTCACTACCCCTTGGGGAACCTTTTGCTACAACATGATGCCTTTTGGCATAAAGAATGCTAGGGCTACCTATCAAAGAGCTATGACAGCCATTTTCCATGATCTTATCCATAGCATTTTGGAGGATTATGTGGATGATATCTTGGTCAAATCTCATACCTTCATGGATCATCTTGCTAACCTGGAGAAAGTATTTGATAGGTTAGCTAAATATCATCTCATGCTGAATCCCAAGAAGTGTGTCTTTGGGGTCACATCTGGCAAGCTTCTAGGCTTTATAGTTTCTAAACGAGGTATAGATATCGACCCCAAGAAGGTCAAGGCTATCTTAGACATGCCTCCTCCCTAGACACTATGATAGCTTTGCTCTCTTCAAGGAAAGCTTCAATCCGTCTGACGCTTCATCTCCCAGCTTGCAGATAAGTGTACACCATTTGCACATTTACTGAAGAAGGATGAAAACTTCAAGTGGGATCCTTTATGTCAGCACAGCTTCGATCAGCTCAAGCAGTATCTCACCAATCCCCCTATCTTGGTTCCACCAGTTCCTGGTCATCCCTTGATTTTGTACATATCAGTAATGCCTACTGCTCTAGGGGCACTTCTAGCACAGCACGATGACTACAATAGAGAAAGAGCCATCTACTACATCAGTAGAACCCTAGTTGGTTACGAACTCAATTATACGCCTATGGAAAAAGCTTGTTTGGCAGTTGTTTTCTCAACTCAAAAGCTTCGCCACTACATGCTAAGTCATACCGTCCAACTAGTCTCCAAGATTGACCCTCTCAAGTATATGCTCTCCAGAACAAGACTTACAGGCCGTTTGGCCAAATGGGTTATGCTCCTTAGCTAATTTGACATCAAGTATGTGGATAGAAAGGAAATCAAAGGGCAAGCTATAGCAGATCACCTAGCTGATGCGCCTCTAGTAGATACATATCCTTTGATCACAGAGTTTCCAAATGAGTATATCTGTCTAATTGAAGAATAGCCCCCATGGAAACTTTATTTTGATGGCTCATACACATCTCATGGATTAGGGGCAGGAATATTGTTGGTCACACCTCAAGGAGATTACATTCCAAAAGCTTTTAAGCTACAATTCCCTAGCACCAACAATATAGCTGAATATGAGGCTCTCATAGCAGGATTAAAGATAGTTGCAGAATGGAACATTACTAAGTTAGAAATCTTTGGCAATTCTCAGCTCATCATCAAGCAAGTCCTCAATAAATATCAAACCAAAGATGAAAAGCTATTACCCTACAAAGAGCTAGTTGATCAGCTAACCCAGCATTTTACAAAGCTTCAGTTTACACAAGTGCCTCAAATGTAGAACAAAGCAGCAGATGTTATGGCTACTATTGGCTCACTCTTGGAAATTCTCCAAACAGCAACACATTATGAGTTTTTAGTCGAGCAACTCCTCACACCTGCCTATGCGAATGAGGATTCAAACTGTGTTTGTATCTTGGTTGGTCCCCAATCCCCTTGGTACCATGATATTCACACTTACCTTAATGATGGTATCATATCCCCTCACTTCACACGTACCCAATGCCAGAACCTCATCCGAAAATCATCCTGCTATGTTATCATAGCCAATACCCTATATCGTTAGGGTTATCACGATACTCTCTCTCAATGTTTAGACCAAAACGAGGCCGTGATGGCGTTAAAAGAAGTACACTCTGGACTTTGTGGTGCCCACGAGTGGTATTGTCCTAGCACAACAAATCCTTAGCACAGGCTATTATTGGCCTACCATCGAAGAAGACTCCTGTGACTTTGTCAGAAAATGTCTCCCATGTCAGCAACACGCAAATCTTGTGCATGCTCCAGCACAGTATCTTTAGCCTATTGCACCACCTTGGCCTTTCGCTTGTTGGGCCTTGATCTAGTTGGAACTATCACACCTCTCTCATCTAATGGACATAAATGGATAATAACTGCTACAGACTATTTCACTAAATGGGTGGAGGCAGTCCCCCTAGTCTCAGCTATAGGAGTTCAGGTCTCCAAGTTCATCTTGTACCACATTGTTTGCCGCTTTGGCATCCCATCCACCATCTTCACCGATCATGGAGGTAACTTTAAAAATCTCAACATGGAAGAATTATGCACTTCCCTATGCATCCATCATCGCTTTTCTAGCCCATATTTCCCACAAGGTAACGGCCAGGCAAAGGCAACTAACAAAACCCTCCTCAAAATCTTGAAGAAAGTTGTCAATGATTTCGGCCACGATTGGCACCTACAAATAAATCTAGCCCTATGGGCCTATCAAACTTCCTTCCATACATCCACAAGAACAACTCCATACTCCCTAGTCTATGGTGCCAAACCGGCACTACCCATCGAGGTTGAACTTCCCTCCTTGCGCATATCTTTGCAAGGGAAAATATCAGATGACGAATACAGAGTAGCTTGGCTCACCTAGCTAGATCTCTTAGACAAGAAGTGAAAACAAGCCTATGATCATCTCATAGTCTATCAAACTCGTCTCAAAAGGAATTTCAACAAGAAGGTTCTTCCATGACACTTTCAGCTGGGTGACATGGTCCTCAAAGAAAAAATGAAAGTCCAATCAGATCGAGAAAAGAAAGGCAAGTTTGAACCTACCTAGCTTGGTCCATATGTTGTCATTGCCTCCTTTGGCTCCAAAGCCTATCAGCTATCTACACCAAAAGGAGAACTCTTGAATGATCCTACTAACATCATTCATCTCAAGAAGTTCTATGCTTCAAAATCCTTGGTATACCCAGCTTTTGAAAAATACAAAAAAAAAATAGTAAAGAGAAATAAGCGTCCAATGGTGAAAACTTGGCAATTCAAGCACCTTGGATAGGTACCTTGGTGAAAACTTGGTAATTTAGGCACCTTGTGTACTAAGACTAATCCATTATCTATCACTATCCTATCCCTCATCCATTCACCCACCATCCCATAACACACCTGCTTGTTCTCTTGGTGTTCCGACCAAATATCCAAAATCTAATGGAGCTTGTAAATACCTCCTGTACAGCTTGTAAATCTCATACCCCAACTTGTAAATCTTGTACCATAGCTTGTATATCCAAATCTATTCCAAAGCTTGTACCATATTCTAGCTTGTATTATATGCCAAATCTTGTATCCTAGCTTGTATCCTATCACATGCACACAAAGAATCCCATTTTCCTTAAGCTTTTTGCAAACCATCTACCTATCTGCCTATCCACTATTATAGACATCCCACCCTTCATGAACATTTCCATCTCACAAAAACCAAAACATGAACAACCTTGTACATTTGTAACATATCTTGGTCTGTCAGCTTGTACATCCTCTTTAGCTTAGTACCATTGTATCTATCCAGCTTTCGTGTCAGTTCCTCCTTGATCATCATCTTGCACACATCGCACAATCATTCATTTAGCTATTCCAATGCATCCTTTATGTAGATCTCTTGTCACCAAAGTGTTATCCTTCTTAGTTCAGCTTGCCAAACACATCACTCATCCAGATCCATCAGTTTAGGTGCTCTTCGGTAGATCCTTGTAGGACATAGCTTTCCTCATGTGTGATCTTGGTCTATTAGTACCTCGTCCTACCCATCTCATTGGAAAATGGTTCTCTTTTGGATTTTCACTTTCTTTTGATTTGGAATCTTCCCTTTTGGTTCTTGAAGTATCTTTTCCAAACAATCTTTTTGTTCCCTCCTCAAGGTTGCCACGATCTTACATATCATGGTATACTGCGAATGGGGCAATCTGAACATAAGGTCTTGATTAAGTCTTTTATTTGTTTTTTTTTTCTGCTTGTGGGTTACCCAGTGTCGGTTCTACGCTACTTCCTCTGAGATTCATGTGTGATGTTGGGGCAACCCTTGTGTGTTTATTTTGAGTCAGTCCGTCAGTCCTCTAGATAGTTGGTGAAAAGGCCTTGATGTTCTTGGTAACCTTGGCAATTAACCAATAGTCCTATAGCAAATCTAGTGCTCAACTACATGGTGGTACTTCTCTTTGAAGTATCCCCCTGCTCAAAAAGCTTCAATAGATTCCCTTCATCTCCATTATCCCCCATCCATATCTAGCATCTGTCTCTCCTACCCCAACTTATGCATCAGTATCTCTTTGAATCAATCTTCACTTTTAGCTTTAGGGATCCACAATCCTAGTCTTAGGGATCCACCAATCAAATCACTCCACCAAGCCTCATCTTTCGAGATCCACAATCCTAGTCCTAGGGATCTCCGAAACCCATCTTCCGCCAATCTGCCTCTTTGAAATCCAGTTGCATCAGCTTTTATAATCCCATCATCCATCTCCCTATCTTGGCTTCCTTTTTATAGCGCTCTGCTCCTTCATCCTCCCTCCACCTTCCCTAAAGTCTTAAGCTTGCTTCCTCTTGTGCCTCTGATTCTTCCTTTATCATTCTCCCGTAGTGAGAGTTTGAGCTAGTTTAGCCCCTTCTCTTTGCCAATCTGAGTCTCCTTGCTCATCTCGATTTCTTGTACTTTTCAAGAAGCCATCGAGCCTTGTTTTTTCTCCTTTTCACCTTCTTGAGGGGGCATCTCGTAGTCCATTCTCTCCTCTTTTGCTCTAGCCTTGGGCATCTTATTTTCTTATCTTTGATGCCATGCCACTTGCGGCATCACATCAAAGAGGGGCAAAATGTAGACACCTAAAATCGTTTAGAAAATAAAGTAATTTTATTTTCTAAAAAAGTCCCTGATGACATCATCATTTATTAATTATTTATTTATTTAATTAGTTAATTTATTTTTATGCCATTAAATCTCTTTATCTTAATTAAAAATATTTAATTAAGGAATCCCTCCCAAAAATGTTTAAATCTTATTTAAACATTATTTCTTTATTTATTAATTATTTAATTAATAAATTGACCAAAAATCCCAAAATAAATAATTTATCTATTTTTTTCTCAAAACTTGACCAATTTCCTTAAGACCACTAACCTCTTCCAAAATCTTCTAATCCTTCTTTAATTTCGATTAAAGGCTAGTCCCATCATTTCCTACCCCTAATCCCAACTCAAAATATTTAACTAAGGTTAAATATCAATCTTCATGTTTATTAAAAATGTTTTAATAAATATTTCCTCAAACCAAACCTATGAGATAAATAAAATTTATTTATCCTAACCCTAAGCCTATCCTTAAACCCCATTTTTAGCCTAATCCACCCCATCCACCCATACTAACCAAGCTTAGCTACTAACTCACCCACCCTCATTGAATGCCATCCACTTGCATATCTCTAACAAGCTTAGTCTAATCCTAAATCACCTCTAATCCTCCCCCCTAACCTTGTCACATTCACTAAGCAAGCTTAAGACTTTCCTAAACCAAGAAAAGTCAACAATCTCAACTCCCTCCAAAATATCCTAACCACCTAAGCCTTCAATGCTCTTACAAGGCCATAAAGACTCTTACAAACCCATTCATTACTCTTACAAGCTATTTATGAGGGTCTTTAAGGCCTTGAGCCTCCTTTGTTGACTCATCCTTGCCCTTTCCTCCATCCTCTCACCCTGTGACATGTGTCACTCCCTAATTGGCTGTAAGGAAGCACAATCCATGTGCTCTCCTCTCATGCAATCTTAGCCCTTCTTAACCATTTTCCCATCCTTGCATCTTAGCCCTCAAACCCTCCAGCCCTTAGCCTATAAATTGGATCTCCTCCCAAGCCATTTCATCACAATCCTTGAGTTAAAGTTATAATGCTAGTTTGAGAAGCCAAAGCCCTTAAACATACCCTTATAATGCCAAATTGAGAGCTCACAAAGCTACCAATTTGCCATTTTTCATCTCCATTGAAGCATATTTTGAGTATCTTGAGCATACATCCTAAATTCATATCCAAATTAGACTCATCCCAAAATCAAGAGAACAATCTCATTGAGAGAGCCTCTCAATGGCTCACATTCTTATTTGAGTTTGTTACCTCTTTGTCTCTCTTAAAAGTTATATTAGTCTTGTTAGTTAATGCTTTGTTATCTTAATAGATTAGTGTTTCTTGCTAACATATTAGTATATACAGAAGGGCTAGAGTTGTTACTCCTGAGGTTAGAGCCCTTTATAGACAAGTTCAAGCATTGTAGGAGGAGATCTGTAGAGGACTGAATGTTGCCGCAAGCAACGAAAGTGAGGAAGAAAATGAAGAAAAAGAAAATATTGGATAGGAAGGGGAAGACAATGGAGAAGTCCTAAATCAAGTAGAGGAAGGATTTTTAAGGCCATTTCTAAGCTTGGAAAAAGACCTAGAATTGATGTGGATATGTTTTCAGGAAATCTCAACCCAAATGACTTGATCAACTAGATCAATGAACAAGAGGAGTATTTTGAGTATGAGGATATCAAGGACCTAGAGAGGGTTAAGTTTTTGAAGGCCAAAATGAAAGGCCATGCCAAAATTTGATGGCAAGAAATTCAACTAGAAAGAAATAGAAGAGGAAAGGAGAAAATCACAAGATGGGATTGCATGGTGAACAAACTGAAGAAGTAGTTCATTCCTATTGATTACAAGCTTGATTTGTTCAAGAAAATGCAAGGATTAAAGCAAGCAGAAAAATCTATCCAAGAATATACAGAAGAATTTTATCGACTTCTTATTAGGGTAGGGCATGTAGAAGCAAATAAGGAGAAGGTTGCCCATTACCTTAGTGGGTTATGACCTAGCATTCAAGAGGAGTTAAGTCTAGTTAGAATGACTAGCATTGAAGAGGCATACCAGTTTTCCCTACAAGTTGAAGAGAAGCTAAATAAAAGGTTTGAAGGAAGGAAAAGAGGGTGTGGTCAAGGAGAAAGGGGTAGTAGTAGGTCATTTGGAGGTAGAAATGAGACCCAAAAGAAAAATGAAGATGTGGGTACTAGCAAAAATCAAAGAAATAAGGGTTTCAACTACTCTCGTGATCAGAACTTTGGAGATCAGAGAGGAAGAGGTAGAGGATGTGGACAAGGATCAGGAAGAGGAGGTTTTTGTGGTACCTATTTTCACTGCAATGAAGAAGGTCATTTTTCCATTGAATGCCCTCAATGATAAGGAAGGATAGATAGGAGAGCTGACGGTCAAGCAAGGGTTGCTCATGTGGATGAGGATGCATAGTCATCACATCCAAAGGATGTAAAAAGAGGAGAGGTTCTCATAAATGAAAGGGTCTTATTAAGCGGTGAGACTGAACCTAGACAAAGGAGGATTTTGTTTCATACCAAGTGCAAGTGTGAGGGTAAGTGTTGTGATGTGATTGTTGATGGTGGTAGCACTGACAACTTGGTGTCTAAGGAGATGATCTTTAAGCTAAAGCATAAGATGGAGAAACACCCCCAACCCTATCGGATTGCTTGGGTGAAGGATGATCATAAGGTCTTGGTCAATGAATAGTGTTTGGTGAATTTCAATATTGGGATTTGCCATGATGAAGTTCTCTATGACATCATTCCAATGGATGTCTGCCATTTATTATTGGAAGACCATGGCAATTTGATAAGCATGTTGTACATGATGGTCATGCAAATACATACTCTCTGACAAAGGATGGAGTTTGCCATAAATTGAAGCCCTTGATAAATGAAGGTGAAAAGGTATGAAATAGTGCTAGGATGTGCCTTGTTGATGGAAGAAAATTTTTGGATAGTCTGAAACATCAATGTATGTGTTATGCTTTGATTCCTAGAAAAGATAAGGAAGGTGGTAGTGAAATTCCACCTAAATTTTTAGGCCTATTAAGTGAGTACAAATATGTCATCACTGATAATGTTCTAGAAGGATTGCCACTAGTAAGGAAAATTAGTCATCAAATAGATTTAATCCCTGGAGCTAGTTTTCCTAACAAGGATACTCATAGGATGACTCCTACTAAAACTAAGGAGCTAAATAGACAAGTTCAAGAGCTATTGAGGAAGGGTTTGATTCGAGAGAGCCTGAGTCCATGTGCAATATCTGTAGTACTAGCACTAAAGAAGGATGGAGGTTGGATAATGTGCACAGACTCTCGAGCTATAAATATAATAACCATCAAGTATCGATTCCCTTTGCCAAGAATGGATGATCTTATGGACTGCTTGAGTGGGGCTCAGTACTCCACAAAGATAGATCTCAAGAGTGGCTATTACCAGATATGGATACAAGAGGGAGATGAGTGGAAGACTACATTCAAGACCAAGGAAGGTCTATATAAGTGGTTAGTCATGCCATTTGGACTGACCAACATGCCAAGCACCTTCATGCGACTTATGAATGAGGTACTAAAAAAATTCTTGGGAAAATTTGTTATTGTCTATTTGGATGATATTTTAATTTTTAGCAAGACTTTAGATGAACATTTATTGCACATTCGTAGAGTCCTTGAAAGGTTGAGAGAAGAGAAAATGTTGATTAATTTGAAGAAATGTAGCTTTGTAAAAAAGAGTTAGTCTACTTGGGGTTTATTGTATCATCTGAAGGTCTCAAAATGGATCTAGAGAAGGTAAAAGCCATCTTGGAATGGCCTACTCCAATGGTTGGTACTGAGGTGAGATCACTTCATGGTCTGGTTAGTTTTTATAGGAAGTTTATTAAGAATTCCAGTGGCATATGTGCACCCCTAACTAAAACAATAAGGGAGGATGGGAAAGATTTCAAGTGGACCACATCAGCTACAAGGATTTTTGAACTATTGAAGAAGAAGGTGACAAAACAACCTGTGTTGGCACTTCCTAATTTCAGTAAAGTGTTCTAGGTAGATTGTGATGCTAGTGGCAATGTTATTGGGGCTGTATTGAGCCAAGAAGCTAAGCCTATTGCATATTTTATTGAAAAATTGAATGATGCAAAGAAGAAGTATTATGTTTATGATCAGGAGTTCTACATAATCATTTAGGCCTTAAAGAAATGGAGGCATTATTTATTGCCAAAAGAATTTGTTTTATATATTGATCACAAGGCATTGTAGTACCTAAATAGCCAAGGTAAATTGAACCAGAGACATTTGAAGTGGGTAGAGTTCATGAAGAGCTATACATTTGTGTTGAAACATAGAAGTGGAAGGTCTAATAGGGTTGTAGATGCATTGAGTAGGAGACAATTGTTGCTGGCAATAATGCGGGTTGAAGTGCTTGGGTTTGATGAACTCAAGAATCTATATCTTGAGGATCCTAATTTTGTTGAACTGTGGAAGGCTTGTAAAGAACCTGTTACTATAGACAAGACTAGGTGGCTAGATTATTTGATTCAAGATGGTATCTTGTTCATGGGCAATCAATTATGCATTCCAAGGAGTTCCATGAGGGAAATTTTGATCAAGGAAAAACATAGTGGGGTAATGGCAGGACACTTTGGTCAAGATAAGACCATTTCCATTCTTAGAGAACATTATTTTTGGCCTCAAATGTCACAAGATGTAAAGAAGTTTTTGCAGAGTTGTCAAGTATATTAAGCAACCAAGGGATTTAGTCACAATACTGGATTATATCAGCCATTGCTTGTTCCATTGAAGTCATGGGAGGACATAAGTATGGATTTTGTTCTTGGATTTCCAAGGACACAAAAGGTTAATGAATCATTATTTGTGGTGGTTGATAGGTTCTGCAAGATGGCACATTTCATTCCATGCCACAAGACACATGATGCTTTACATATTGCAGATTTGTTTTCCAGAGAGGTGGTAAGACTACATGGCCTCCCAAAGAGTATTGTTTCCGATAGAGATACTAAATTTGTGGGGTATTTCTAGAGGAATTTATGGAAAAAGTTGAGGACAAAATTGAAGTTTAGGTCTACACATCATCCTCAAACTGACGAATAGATAGAAGTGGTAAATAGAAGTCTGGGCAATTTGCTAAGGTGTTTAGTGGGAAAAAAGCCCAAGGGATGGAATTTGATTCTACCACAAGTGGAATTTGCTTACAATAATTCTATAAATAGGATTATTGGTTGATCACCATTCCAAATTGTGTATTGCAGTAGCCCAAGGACTCCACCAAAATTAAGGAAGATCGAGCAAGGGAAGAGGATAAGTGTCGAGGCCAAAGAATTTGCTAAACATGCCAAGAGCCTACATGAGAAGGTCCATGCACATATTAACAAGATGAATCAACAGTATAAAGCTAGGGTAGATCAAAGGAGGAGACATAAGGAGTTCCACATAGGGGATCTAGTTATGGTACACTTATGAAAGGAACAGTTTCCAATGGGTACTTACAGCAAGCTAAAGATGAAGAAATTTGGCCCCTACAGAATTTTGAAGAAACATGACTCGAGAAATGCATATGAGGTCAAGTTGCCAGACGGGATTCACATTTCTCCTATCTTCAACATTGCAGACTTAACAAAATATCATGATGATGGTGCAAATGAGGGGTTGATACTGGAACCATGTCCAATTCCTACTTCTAAGAAGGAGGAGATAGAAGAGATTCTAGATAGTCATGTGCGCAAGAGTACCAGAAATAGGTAGTATGAAGAGTACCTGGTGAAGTGGAAAGGACGACCAATAGAAGACTCAACTTGGATATTAGTAGTGGAGGTTGTCCATTTGGGTTTTCCTCTACCATAAAGTGACAAGGTCACTTTTCAATCCACCCTGGGTGTCTGATGCAGGAGCATCTAGTGGAGTAAGGGCAATCCTGTATCACCCAAAAAAATATGCTTAAAGATAGTTTCTGTTTAATTTGTTTTCATTTCTAGATACCCATTGGGTTAGAATTTTTAAGCACCTTAAGCACCTTGGGATACGTGTAAATGCATAAAATGAGTTATTTTGTAATTGAGCCATAATTATGATGAGTTAGATGGTGTAAGTTGGAGAGATGATTATACTTGTAATTTAAAGCACTCTAGAAAAAGAATTAGGTCAAAAGGCTATACGGTTAGAAAGTTATTATAGTTTTAATTTTCTTGGAGACCTCCTAAGAGCCCCTCAAAGTTAGTTTTGGGGCATTAAATGGCCTTGTATAGGGTTGAAAAATAGGGAACAAGAAAAGCTATTCCATAGGGCTATAGAGTGTTTTGAGAGCTTTCTAGAAATGTAAATAGTTTATCAATTGGAGTCATGGTTCAAAAGTTATGCCTCCCGAAAGTTGGACTACCATTTCTACATTCTTCTAATTTTACACCGACTTCTAACGTGATTTTTGGAACCTTCTATTTTGGGTGTGGATGCTAACTGGCATATTCTAGAATGTATTCTTAACCCTAAATCATTTGGGGCTTATTTAAGAACACTTCTAGCATTGTAAAGGCAATTCTCAGTGGAGTTAGAGAGAAGGTATTGTACGGAGGATTTCTTTCTCCAAAATCATACTATTGTAAGCCCATAGGTCATTTTTCATTGATAATAAGATTTCCCTTTTCCTATGTGTTCATTCTGGTCTTTATTTGTGTCTCCATCAATAATTGCAGGGGGGGAGGGGGGTGGTTGAATCAATATCCAATAATTAAAACATTTATCTTCTTTAAACATAATTAACCATTCAACCAAAGCAAAAAAAAAACCATAATAAAATGCACATAGACAATTACACCACATATGTTGACTAGGGAAACCTTGATCAGAGGGGAAACCCCAGTGGGAATGATGCCTATTAGATGATGTACTAAGAATAAATATTCCTTGTTAGAAGATGGACCCTATTAGGAGTTTATTACAACATTTAGTACAATGAGTCCCTATTAGGAGACTTTGAATCCTTGTTAGGAGATTCCAACCCTTTTAGGAGTTGTAGTACAAAGTATGCAAGATGAGCCCACTACCCAAACATGCAATTTCAACTACAAGAAGAGCTCAATGCTCAAACAAGTAATCTATTGTTATCTTCCTCATTCCTTTGTCTTTTCAACTAGACCAATCACTATCAGACATTGTAGACTAGGTCACGACCCTCATATCCAAATATCAAGCCTCAGATCACTCAACAAAGCCTTAGCAATGAAGTCTCCTTCACTTCCACACTGCTCTACTCACTTCACATTCCACACTCTCTATTTCTTATCATTAATATAATTCATATGTACGAATATAAAGGAAAATGTCCTTCCTTTATACCAAGTCCTCAAATCAATTCCCTAAGTTAGTTTTTAGACCTTCTCAATTAATTATTATAGGACCACTTTAAGAACATGTTACACTTAGTGATAACATTGATCTTCCACCTTGCAACTTGAATAACTTTTAGTACACTCAATATTATAATGATCAAACTTAACCACACCATCCTCAATATGTCTTCTTCATGTCCTCAACCTCAATCCTTAGAATAACAACTTTACTAAGAGATATAACAAGTCTACTAGAACATGCCTCTATAAACTCTATCTCCAAATAGACATCACCAAAACTTACATAACTTCATCTAGACTAATCCTTTCTTCTTTTGACATTAACTACATATGCTAGATACTTAAAAGTATCCCTCATAACCTTGGATATGTAAACCTTCAACTAGCTATCTGTACCAACTTGATCTTTCTGTTGTTCTTTTGTCAAATACCATAGAAAACTACTACATTGACATTAATGACAAACTTAGTCATGAATGTAACATATCATCATAGTAACATATCTACAATACTCCCCTGTACGAATATCATCAGCATTCATGCTTGCAAAAATCTTCTAACAATTCATGGAGTCTTAGAGTTTGATAGATTAGTTATTTGTCACCCTCTTGATAATCCTAGAATTAGAAGAAAATAAGTTAGTTATCTATTATATTGTGATTCATATTGAAAATTGAAAATTGAAGAGAGAAAGTGAATTCCTAGGTAAACCCACCTGAATCTTGTTGAGTTCAAAGTGGAGAAGACATTATAGAGTCTTGTTAGCTTGTCCTTCTTATCTATTTCTTAGAATTCCTATTATGATTTCTAGCTAACTCCTAGGTATTTTCAGCTTTTAAAAGGTAGTTTAAAATCTATCAAATAATAAGCCAACACATACTATTGGCCATTTCCTTTAAGAACATGTTCTTCCTTTATGCAACTCCATTCTGTTGTGGACTATAGGGAACTATGTGTTGAAGATAAATTCCTTCTGAGATATAGAATTTCTCAAACCTTTGATTGACACATTCCCCCCATTATTTGTGTGTGAGACTTTGATGAACTTCCCATTTTATTTATCTGCAAAAGCTTTGAACTCTTGGAAATACTCAAAGACTTCATACTTTTATTTGAGAAAATATACAAATGTGTATCAGCAAAGATTATCAATTAATGTTAAAACATATTTGGCTTTACTAAAAGAATGATGTGGTAATGGTCTTGCCAAATTACTATGTACTAGCTCCCAAAGTTGTGTGGCTCTCCATGCTTTGTCTCTATCAAATTTTTCTTCAGGATGCTTGTAAAGAATGTGTCCTTGACAAACTCCATTAGAAAATCAAATAGAAGGAAACCATGTAACTATATCATGTTGACTAAGTTTTTGTAAGTAGGGTAAGTTCAAGTGGCTAGATCATTGATGCCACAAATGACTCACTTCATCAAAGTGAGTGAGTAATGAAACTGAAGGTGCCTCAAGAACAAAGTGAGAGAAGTGATACAATCTTGATTGATGTTTTACCTTTTGTACTACAATTTTTGACCCATTTCTCATCACACTAATAACTATTATATCTAGAGTAAAATCAACTCACTTTCCAAAGCTTGTGTGAGTGATCTGATAAATAGATAGGAGATTAGTTGGCAAAGAAGGAACATGAAGAAAATTATGAAATGTCCCTTTGCTCACATCAACAAACCTCTACCATGCACTTTATTAGGAGTTTCATCACCCAAAAGAATTGATGGCATAGAACATGACTACAATGAGGGAAAAAACTCTTTTGATGAAGCCATGTGGTGTGATGCACCCAAATAAATAATCCATGAATTTGGTTGTGAGGCAACAACTATTGGGGCCTTACCCTTTCCTTTTCCTTTACTTGATTCCTTAGAAGATTCTTGGGATGAATTTGACTTGACTAAATCATGAACTTTGATAGTTTTCCTTTCAATAAGATGGGACAAGTGATCAATTTGCTTCTTCAAAAATTTATCTTCATCATGACCAAGTTTCTTACAATAGGAACATGTTGTTCTCTCCTACCTTGGCTTATTTATTTTTGAAGAAGAAACTTCATTTGCTTCTCTTGGAGTAGAAAACTTATTTTCTTGATTATTTTCAGCTTGGTACTTTTGTTTCTTTTGTTTCTTAGGAGGCCCTCTTTGTTCTTTTGTACCCTAATTTGTAGTCAATGTGTGAGACTTAGATGGCTTGATTTCACACATAGGGATCAACTTATCTTGCTCCTTTGTGAGTTGATTTGCAAACTCATCAAGAGAAGGCATTGTGTAGTTGTTTCCTAATGTACTTTTAGTAGCATAGAAGGTGGAGACAAAAATAGAATATGTAGGACCAAGCTTGGAAAGAATACTTAAAATTAGTTGTGAATCTTTCTTCTCAATTCCATATTACTTTAACTACAATCTTAGATTTTTTAACTTAGTGAAGAATTCTTGAATAGTATCAAAGTTACATGGATTTAATCCTATCAATTAATTCACCAATCAATGCCTCTCAATTCATCTTGCTTTCCAAATAATCTTTCTAATGTTGTCCATATGTTATTAGGAATTGTAGATGATTCCATATGAAAGAGAAGATCTAGTTGATATATCCATGCACAAGGTACCATATGTTTCATCATATTTGTTGTGTCATTTAGGTTTTTATATAAGTAATGTTGGTTCAATTTTAAAACCCATTGTTACTCTATATAACCCAATCTTCTTAAGATAGATTATCATTTTAGACTTCCACTCATAGTAGTTATAGGTTTTAAGTAATGGTATTATTGATTGATCCATTTTAGTACAGAAACAAAGCTTGTTGTGTGAAATGAAATAGAAGCAAGGTTTACACAAGAGAGTAATGAGACTACAAGAGAGTACACATGAGAGTACCCGCTATTTTACTAGATCAAAAAAATAACACCCCCAAGATACAATGATTTTGACACTTTATAATTTAGTGCATGTACAATTTCCACTTTTACAAAATATGGATCAAAGTGAACTTGATTTTGCAATTAAAACTTCCAATCTGAAGAAAATGAAGACTTATTCAATCTAGACAAAGGATTTCTATAAATCCAAACTATTATAAGTGCCAATTTTGGCCAAAGGATGAAAGTACAATTTTCATCCAAATAAGACTACCTTTTTATAAAATATTTGGATTATTCTTGAAAAATCATGCACTTTTTAAAAACAATGTCACTCAAACATCTTCATATGAGCACGAATGATGCTCTCAAAGTTGCAAAATATAGGATTATATAGGTACTATCATGAAAACCTAAAATTTAGGATTACCATATCCATCCAAAACTCAAAAATAACACTGCCACTACATTATTTGGAGAATTCTACCCCAAATCAAAAAATAATTGCATTCAATTTGGAATCTGTGTGACCAAGTTATGGTCTTTCAAAATTGAACTACCAAATAAGAAATGCAAATAAAGAAGGGTAAAGAAAAACATAAACATAAATTTTATGACCAAAAAAAACATCGTAGCAAGGATAAATCACCTGCAATAATGGTCATATACACGTCAAATTTAAGACATTCAGATGGTAGCATTTGTAAAAAGCTTTTGTCCCATATTCAATAATTAAGTGGGTTTCTACCACATTAAAAATAAGAGTGCTCCATTGTAAATTGATTTAGGGTATTCAACAGTGGTCCTACCTAGTTGGTTTAATGTGCATTTCAAATGTGCTTGGCATTCCTTTGAATGCATATTGATGGCCCTTAGAAAATATGTGTATTGGGGTATTTGACTTTGATTGTGGTTGACACTTGCAAAATGATTGGCCTTTGTGGCACATTCCAATGGTTAGTGCTCTTGCTTCAAATGGGTGGCCATCTCTTTTGAAAAATATTTATTATTTAATTTTTCAAAAGTCTATTGCTACCTTATTTTGCGTGCTAAGACTATGGGAAAACATTTTTGCCACAAAGAGCTCTGGGCACCAAAACAAGACATATTATATATGAAAATTTGTTGTTTGATCCTTCTAGATGCAATGGTAGGGTCTATTTGGTCTAAAAATGTTCTATTTTGGGTACACTCCTCCAATTTAGAGCTACAAGGATGTGTTTGTAATTGATGCAACTAGGCTCCAATTTGGATGAAAAAAATCTAATTTTGACATTCTCAAATCTTTTGGATGAAATGTAACTATCAAAATGGCTCTATGAATCCACCAAAGTGCTGCATTCAACAAATCAAGAAAATATACATATATGTGAAAGAGGGATTACTAGGTTTTCATAAATCCTTTCTAATTCTCCAGTTCATATAGAAATGCAAGAGGAGAGCAATACCAAATTTTGCAAGACCTCTAATAACAATAATCTACTCTATAACAATTTCTCTAATACCATGTTACAATTTGTGAAATTCAAATAAAAAACTAAAATCTAATGAAAGGCATAGATTAATCATGTGGAAATAAAATTGTTAGACTAATAATACAAGAATAATCTTTGATGTAAATGCTCAAAGGCATAATAGCATCAATATTTCCTAATGTGTGATACATAAGGCCTAACCTTTTTATATAGGCAAGACCTGGAAGGATACTTGGACAAGATTGAGACAAGTATCTCAACTTGGAGGAAGTAGAGTCCTAATAGAATCAACCACCTACCATCCACCTACAATTTAGAAGGGTAGTGTCCATATTGGAATTAACCACATGTAATATCTTAGAAGTAGTTGGAGTTAAAAGAATGACTCACGATATCCTCCTAAAAATTAAATCCAAGAATATATAATCCCTCCTAATTTATGAGCTCACCTAAGTAAACTTAATATAAGAGTTAAATGGAAAAGAACCATTTACTCTAACACCTACTCAAGTTCATTAACCAAGTCATCAACCTAATTCACCATAGGAGCTCTTCTATCACTAGCCTTCTAGGATCATTCATAAGCTCTATGCCCTTCTTCACCACAATAAAAATAATTACCTTTAAAGGCAACCTTACCCATTCTCTTATGAATGATTAATTAAAGGTAATCCTTCTCCTTACACAATTTTCTATGTCTAGATTGAATTGTTAGCTTATAAAACTCCTTAGTGTTATCCATGATAGACATATCCTTTTATTTTAGATTCTATAATCTGTTAAACAACTCAAGTTCATAATCAGCAGGAATGAACTTGGCCTTTAATTTAGTCACCATAAATCTCCACCGAGTGATTTTCATTGCACTTTCTTATTTTCTATATCTTTAAAATTCTTTCCACCATAGAGCAATATGTGCATTCAGCTTAGTTTGTGCCAACTTCACTTTGAGTAGATCTCTAATCTCCTCTAACTCAAAATAGTCTTCGAAATCACCAATCCAATCAATCAGTTCTTTAGGATTAAAAGTACCTAAGAAATTAGAAACATCCATCATGTGCTTCAGCTTAAATTGAGATCTAGATCTATCCAATAGACCAACTCTATCTTCCATAAGTCTATCCATGTGATCAGTTATGTATTTGCCACTATATCTAGCAACTTCAAAGTCTTCAGTAGCTTCCTCATAACCATCTTCAGTACCCACATTCCTTGGTACACCATAAATAGCCCTCATGATATCATTCTTCATAAACTCCATCTCAAATTTGAAATTGGATCTCACCTTCTCTGAAATCCTAATCTCTACAGCATCAAAGAGATCATCAATTTCCCTAGTGTCCAATCTTTTCAAGGGCATCTTCCCAGATCTTCACAAACCTAAAGAAACAAATCCACAAGATCAACCAAATCTAGCCTTCACGCTGATACCACCTACCATGGTGCAAGAAAGGAGAATCTACAAAGGAGATGTCCTAGCCCCCAACAAATAACCACATACTAGAATATAAACAATGATACCAATCCTCATAATATAATCATAAGATTTACATCTAACATGCTCGGTTGTAAGGCCTTTTAGTTTATGGCCAAATACAAAGCAATTATAGTAGTAATTCTACATGACCTTGCAAGATCCAAATTCCTAGCTAGCCTAGGTCCATAATCTGGTAGAAAACCTCAAGAAGAATCTGAACTTATGCTCACAAGCCAGCAAGCAACCTCCTTGTTTTCCAAGCTATAGCTACTAGCTCTACTCACAAACTTTTCTCCTCTCACCTACTCCATGTTGAATGAATAATGATTCACAACTCCACAAGACCCTCTACTTATACCCAACTGAGCCACAAGTTGATCTAGCTAGTTATAAATTAGATAAACCCTTACATTAAATACATATTTAAGCCACAAGTCAGCTTGCAAAAGCTATTAAATAAAAAATTCCTTAGTCACCTTACAATACCCATTAAATAAGTCCACACACACCTCCAAATCGATACATGTCATGATCATTTCCTATGCATATTAAATGCACCAAGTCAATTGATACAATTTGCAAGAACTCCATGCGAAAAGCCAAACTACTGAACATTAGCAAAACTACCAAGCATTGTCGAGAAATAATACGTGTCAAGCTACCAACACATGTCGAGTAATACGTTATATGTCAAGAAATATAGTATATGTTGAGCCAAATATACACTAAGATCCTTCAAAGACTGAGCCCCTCGACCAACACTACAATCAAGAATTGCTCAATACCGAATGAGAAAACCTCTTTTTTTACCAAGATCTCTAACCTCAAGGTCAAATCACTCTAACATGAAGGATTGCAAACTTCCCTAGGATGCTCTTACACTAGCTGACATTCTTTACACATAGCATTCTTAGTTTCTTGCATATTTGATAAGCTTCTAACTCTTCTATTTCTACCAACCTTCAACATGTTCTCAAGTTTTACATGACACAACCTTTTGTTGGAAGTCTATTAGGAAGTTAAGCTACTGGAGGGGTGATTCAAGATCTATAAAAATTGAACTATCCCTTATAACACATCAAATACATTCACCATTAACCCATCTCATATCAGTACTATGAATCATATAACTATAAACTAAAATAGATCTAACTATCCATCACATCTACAAACATGAAAGTAAATGTAAACACATAAAACAAAAGATTTGGTTACCCAAAAACCCTCCAAGGTGAATGTAAAATTGGAGTGGGGATGACACCCACAAATCTTCACTACTACAGCAATAAAGTATGCCTATTAAGGCTACAATGTTTGACCACTTCTAGTGATCTACCCTATGAGGGTTTTTTCCTGCTAAGAGCTTACAAGACTTATTCAATCTAACTTGATTAAAGGATTTAAACTTTGTTGCCCCTCTTTTGTTTTCTAACTAATTGGAAAAAGTGAGTTCTTGTATATAAGTGAAAAGAGTGTAGTTTCAATCTTGTTTGAGTCTAGGTCTAAGTCCCTTTAAGTTAGGTGAGTCTCTATCAGATTTTCCCTTTTCTCCCTCTCCTCACTCATAGCTAGGTGGGTTTTCATTTTGCTGAGTGGTCTTATAGGTAGGTTAGTACCTAGTCTAATAGAGATTCATTTTACTTATTCAAAGATCAACTACATTCTATATCTATTTGTGGTGTATCATTGTTTGAAAGACTAATGCTAGCAGAAATTTGGAAATCATCTTCTCCTCGGTGGATTTTCTACCCATGAGGATGATTTCCCACGAAGGGCTCTAAATGATAAACACATATCAAAAACATGCAAGTAACAAGGAATCATGTCATGCAAGTAACAAGGAATCATGTAGACAATCAATTTTTTCATTTATGATTATGACTCCCAAATATGGTTCAGATTTGTTGTGTCCCACATAATCATTCTCGGCAGAAAACTCAAACTAACTTCTCCTCAGTGGGTTTTGAACCCATGAAGTTAGTTTTCTGAAAAGGCATTTTGGAATGAAAAGTGATGTTAATTGGTCCTTGAAAAGGTCATCACACCTCATTTACACATTTCTAACTTCAAGATGGGAAATCATCCAAAACCTAACGAAAAAAAGGAAACATTAGTGGAGAAAAGGAAACGGTCTTCTCCTCGACGGGTTTTCAACCCATGAGGACAATTTCTCGAATTGCAAAGAAAAATCAAGTTAGTGATAAATTCAAATTCACAAGTCATATTTAGAACATCTTAGAATGATACTAAAGTGAATTGAACCATTATGGAAAAGAAGTTATAGTCAGGATCTCAATTAGTAGACTTTCTCCAATGGGGTACCCTGATGGTAACTTTCTAAAACTTAAGAAAGATGGAAAAGCAAGAAATGTGTTTACAAAAAGTTACTGTTGGGTTCAACAAAATAGTGAAAAGACCCCTAAAAGGTCCATTGAGCTTTTACGTTTACTACTCAATGGGTATTTCCTTAAATTCCATCTGTGTGGTGCAAACTTTGAAGAACAACGGACGAATCAAGGCTCTCATATATAGAAATGTAAACAATTGAATAAGCTACCACTTTTTGGACTATTATTTTTTTACCACATAAATTTTTGAAAAACTACTAATTATTTCATTTTTTATTCCTTTCACCATCTTTAATTTAAATCTTGTCCTCAAAATCATGGCAACCAAGTCCGTGGGTTTTGATGGATTGACTGGAATCAAATCTCAATTACAGAATGTCACAGACACTTCTCTTTGCTTCTGCAACATCAGAGATTTTCAAAAGAGGGTAAAGTCTAAATGGATTCACCCCATCACCAAGAAACTCTGAGGATGTAGGTTAGTTGAAGCCGCTAGTTTTTTGGCTGCAATTCAAACCCCAGAGCTAATTTACTAGTGCATACATCATTACAACCCAGAGGTAAGGTAGATTGTGTTGCCTAATGACACAGTGTTAATTCAAATTGATAAGAAAACTATGGTAAATTGCATTTACATGCCAAAATTGGAAGATTTTTTAGACTTGACCTTTGGGGGAGTTGTGTCTGAGTTCTCTACAAAGAATAGTAAAGAAATCATGCAGACATGGTTCCAAAAACCACGGGGTGCTAAGAGTAAAGTTCCTAAAACCTTGTTTGGGACCAACTTCAAACTAGAGATTATTGATATTTTAGTTCTCCTACATAGGTTGAAAGGTGAGGTAGAAGCTTTGAATTTTGTTGAGTAGTATTTCTTTTTAGTACAAGTCATTTTCTTTGACACTCAATACATTGATTAGGCTCAAGAGGTAAGAAAAATTTTGTCCAATGCTCTTTGAGTGGAAAATTTTTACAATATGTTCTATATGTATTATTTCCTAATTTATATGTTCACTTAATTATAACTATGGCTAGGCCTCCCAAGACTAGAGAGTTTTCCTAATGATGTGAAATCTTATGAGTTTTATCCATGCTTACAGTTATAGACTAGTTATGTGAAGTATGTGAAAGTAAATTATGCATTTACTATGAGGATTTGCAAGGAGCTTCAAGGATGTCTAGAGAGGAGATTTAGTCCTAAAGCTATGGTCGCTATCAACCAATTCAAGAGTTATTTCATTCAATTCTCATCTTTCTCTTATTTGTATCTTGCAGCCTTCGATGGATTCCCCTTGAAGCTACCAAGGTATTCCAGTGACATGCTCATGTTGATCAAGGTTGTGTGGAAATCCCTTCAAGTGAACATATTGAGTAGGAGCTTGAAGAAGACAGGATATGAATTTCCCATGAAGGTGGGGGCTTTCAGCTATGACACCCACTCTGACACCAAGAACATGTTGAAGGTATTTGAGAAGAAGTATAAGTTGGATATGTACGAAGTCCTGAGGCCCATCTTCTACCCAAATGGGTATGCCAGGAATGTTTTTTAGATAGGAAGTGTGATAAAACATATCACCACCATTGAAGATTATTGGGCCGATTGCAAGGATGAGTTCAAGAGTCATGATCGATCCTTCACTAGATTAATAGTTGATCAGATGAAGATATACAGAGTTAACATTGATGTAGAAGGAGTGGAAGATGATGGCCAAAATATTTATAGCAACACTTACTTGACTAAGCTCAAAAGAACTCCCATAAGCTCAGAGCCTTACAAAATCATGGAGGAGGAGCTGGATGATGCAGGAGCATCCTAGGCTTTCTTGTAATCCTGCATGTTTGGAAGGGTTTTAGTTGAATGTTGAGGAGCATCAAGTTTGGATTTTGGTGGAGATATTTTTTCATGGTTAGGGATGTTTTGGAGACACATTGGATAACCTTTCCTCATGATTGCATAGAGATTGGATGGATTAAGTTGAAGTTTGAACAGTTTGAACCTTATTGCTGGAACTATGTTTTTCTGGTTTCTAGGTTCCTGTTACAGAGTGTATAACTAATTTTTCTTAATGAATGAGAAGCTTCACACTTCAAGGTTTGAAGAGGGCCTAGATTAATACCTTGTGTCAAGTTTTTAAGTTATAACTCTTTACAGATTGGGAGATATGGCAATTCTCCTATAGTATCAATTTCTGGTAGACTATTGTTACCATATTTTGTTTGCCCCGCCAAATTTCAAAATTTGAATGTTACCCTGCCCAACGGTCACCTCCCCGATTACTAATATTTTAATACCCACGAAGATATCAAAATTACCTAAGTTTCGAACCTTATGATATTTTTATGCCTCGCAAGTTCTTCACGATCGTCGAATCTAGGCCGATCGATGGTCGTCGCCATCTTGCTATGATGAAGTTGTGCGAAGGTTACGATGGCGACATAGCGTCTAGTCGACGTGTGTCCGGTGGGTCCAGCTTGCAGGGCAGAGGATGGCACAAGTCAAAAAAAATTTATTGCGGGTCGGAAATTTTCTGCGGCGCCCTAGGCGCTATGTCCCTATCACGCGTTGGTCGAGAAATTCCTATGGCGACATAGCACCCATCGGAAAAAGTGTGCCGACGATAATGAGTCAGCATGTTCGGCAGCAAGGTTTGGTAGGCCGGAGAAGATAACGATGAGGTTGCAGGAAAGTGGTTGGGTTACGTTAGGTACTTCATCTGCCCAGTTGGCAGAGTCCGATGTCACGGAAAAAAATCAGAGGGAGCCACATGCGCCAGATCTTCAGTTCAGCCAGCACAGTCAAGAGACGAGTCTTCATGATCGTCAAATCTACAAAGATCTATGGCTGGTGCTATCTCGCCATTAGAAACTGCTCGGGAGATAACGATGGTGACATAGCGATAGGGCGCCATGTGTCCTGGTGGGACCGTATTTCATGCCGCCAGCGCACTAAGGATTAAACAACTGACAGACCAACAGGGAAGTGCCACATGTACCACGAGCCTAGCGAATTACAAGGGGGGAAGGTCATAGGAAGGTGGGTTTTTGTTACCGTTAGATTAGAGAAGATCAACTACTATCGCCATGTCGCCATGGTGAAGATGTGCGATCTTTACCATAGTGACGTAGCGACAGGTCGCCACGTGTCAATGGGGCCAAGTCTCGCCAGGGTGCGATCGCTGAGGTGTTGCCAGTTGTCTGTTGGATACGACAGCAGTTGCAAGGGTGGCGCCAAAAATGATGGGCCCGAGGTAAGGACAGCGTGGAGTATGATGAGTCTTCACGATCGTCAGATCAAGGCCGATCGATGGTCATCGCCACCTCACTATGGGTAAGTCGCTTGAGGTTTATGTTGGCGACACAGCACCTTGTTGACACATGTCTCGCTGGCCCGATCAGGAAGGACGATCGGTGGCTGGCGGTTAATGTAATCGTCACAGTTAATATTAATATCTGCAAGGGTGGTGCGGTTAGTTCAATGATGGAAGGTCAACCACGAAAGACTTCCCCAGGTGGCAGAACGAAGAAAGGTAATTGGCCCGCATGACCCAGCTGGCTCGTATAGCCTGTTTGACTTGCTTCAACCCTATTGATTCATGAACCAGGAAGCAAAGATGATCAATGTTATCTTGCGATCTGATCTTCATGATCAATTCCAACCTACCAAAAATAAATGCAAGGCATAGGGAAACACTCCACCATCTTAGTCGATCCATCTACTATGTTAGGATCATTCATTGGCGTCGCTTCTGTCTACTCGAGATGTTCCTTCAGTCGAATATCTAATTTTTTACTTCAGAACCATGCTCGAGTGTGATCTTTGATCAAATATTTTGGGATTAAATGGCAGTAGTTGAGCAGTTAATGCAAAATCATTTCCCTCAGTTATGCCTGAACTATAAAAGCAATTTTGTAATCTTTTCCAAAGGGTCTACTCTTTCTGATTTCTCTGATATTGCTTTGCAACTCTCAGTGTAACATTCCCTGTGCCTTTGAACTGAATGATTCTCTATTTCATCTCCTTCAGCCATTAATGTGTATGTGCATCCCTTTTGCCTCTCATTGGTGTATTGTTAAGATCTGTAGCCTGCATACTGTATCTATCTTTGCCTACTGGATAATATATAAGTGAGATTCCTCTTTCCTTGTGTTATTCAGTTTGGTTTCTTGATCTGCATGAGGTTATTAGATCAAAACAAGCCTGTATGTATATATCCTTAGTTTCATTCTGGTTCAATAGTGCATATATGGGCAGAAATGGGTGTGAACACTCTATTTTGGTGCATCACCTCTGTAGTTTAGGTAGGGTAGAGTTGTTTTCCGCATCTCCTTCTTCCCCTTTTCCTTTCGAGAGTAGTTAGGTGTGCCCTGATAGTAAGAGGAAGCCAGCCTTCTTCGAAGACTCAACCTCGTAGTTCAAGTCCCACAGCTTGGAGGTTGTTTCCATGTTTCACTAGGTTGTCCTCGCGCATAGGCCTTGGACAAGGGTGCAAACCTTAGTGACAACAGTTTTTGGCACGCCCGATGGGACAGTCCTATTGAAGATTTAAAGTCTACTAGTGTCAAAGAAGGAAGAATTTCAGAGATTAATGCTAAAGAGGTAGTGTTGGCTTTAGTATTCAAGCCTTCAAGAGGCTGGTCCTTCAAAGTACTTGGTGACTCTGAACATCAACAAACATGGTTCCAGGCCAAAGTTGCAGTGATTCATGCCCAGAGCTAAAACAAGGGCGTCTTCTAGAGGTAAATTTCAATATCAAGAGCTTTCCCTTTCAAATCCTAGAAGAAGGAGGACTAGAATTTCATTATCACCAGTTAAGGGTGAAAAAATAGTTAATATACCTATAAGATCTATCTCTACTCCTCCTACTGTCCGAACTCAGCCTAGATTGCCATCAACACTCATCAATAGAACACTTGTTTACATGGCACAGCCAAGAGTTCATGCTTTTGCCACCTTTAATGGTGGGAGTCCTCTATTGTTAGCCCAAAGACATGATATACCAGTATCTGCACTAAAAAGTATACCTAATTTTACTGGTGAAACTTCCATCTCCCCTTTAGAGCATATCCAAGAAGTAGCAAATGTTTGTAATATTCATGGTATTACAAAGGATGATGTTGCTGTCAGACTTCTAGCCTCATCTTTAAAAGGAAAAGCATTACAATGGTATAGGGGCTTAGCTCATGGTTCTATAACTAATTGGGATGAATTAGGAGCAAGATTATGCAAACATTTTGAGGATAAGAGTGACCATTTGTCACTATTAGAGCAGCTGACTACAATAAAAAGAGCCCCCCATGATTGTATGACTGATTTTAATTATAGATTCCAAAAGACATGGGATAGAATAACTACTGCAGTGAAACCTACCCCTGGTAATGCCTTCTTGCATTACCTTAGAGCTTTTAACAGTGATATTGCCACTAAAATCCAAACTATGGGAGGAGATACCTTGCCTAATGCTTATGAGATAGCCGTAAAAGCTGAGAACATCCTAATACAAGGAGGAAAATTGGCTCCAAGGCCTCCTATGCCTTTCTTTCCTAATGTTCCTAATCACCAACCAGCAATGGCCCCTCTTCCTACAACTTCTACATCACAAACCCTTACTCTAGTCCCTCGAACTTCTACATCCTCAAATGGGATAGATGAGCTCAAAGAAATGCTCCAAGGTCTAGTGCTGAATATAGATAAAAGAGAGAAGACCCTGGATAAAAAATTGCAAGAGCAGGGGAGGGAGTTGAACGACCAAGGGAAGAGATTAGAGGATAGTCTCTCTATGATACAAAAGATGAGTAACAAGGTGGTGACCTTAGAAAGGAAGCAAGCTCAAAGTGGCAAGCCTCCCAATTGCAATATCAATCTCCAAGTGGTGGTAGGCTTCCTAATCAGTGGAATAGCTCCTTTGATCAGGGTAGGCAAAATAGTCATGCTTCTGCTTCAAGCTCAAATTAGAACAGAGCTATAGTCCCTCAAAATAACTTGGCCCAAGATCAAGATTTCTATCCTTCTTGCAACTATTCTTATACCTATTGCATGTGCCAGAAGGAAAAATCTTATATGGCCCTAACTGTCCAAGAACTTGCAGCAAAGTAATCATACAAGGAGGATCATCCCAAGGAGGCATCATATATCCAAGGACGTGATGATTGCTCTTTCATGAATCATCAGGATGGGGAGCATTGTAATGTAAACTAGGATTCTGTTGCTCATAACACAAGAAGTAGGAAGAGAGCTATGGAACATGCTGCCCCTCCTCCTAAATAGGCCTCAACTTCAAGTGCTACACCTCATATACAGCAGAAAATGAACAAGCAAGTACTTCACAACAAAAAAAAAGCAAGATCCAAGAAAGAAAGATGCAGGTGATCCTTATGTTGCCCCACCTCAACCTCTTATAAGTGCAGCTCCCAAAGTTTCTACCAAAGCTCCTAATGCACCTTTCAATGTGGTAGAGAAAATGAAGAAAACCAATGTGAATATCTCTATGTGGGATGCTGTTGCTACCATACCAATACAGAAGAGGATGCTACAGCAAGAATTAGAGAAGATTGAACTCAAGGATCAGCCATCTATCATGGAGAATGCCACAAGCCTAGTACAACCAGCAGGGGATGTGGAGACAAATAAAAGGGTTAGACCTCCCCCATTCTATGTTACCCTGATTATAGGAGGCAAATTAGTCCACAATTGCATGATAGATTCAAGGGCTAGTAGCTCAGTAATGCCTAGGTGTGTTGCTAATGCTTTAGGGATGAAATATGAGCCCATTGTTAGGGATGTGTTACAACTAGATGGTAGTACTGTCAAAACCATAGGTATCCTTAGGAATGTGGAGATGGCCCTACATGCATGCCCTGGTTGCACTATGTTTCAAGATATATCTGTTGCTGAAGTCAAGCCCTATTTTGCCATCTATCTTTCAAGAGACTTCACTACTCAGATTGGTGGATTCATATCTACTGATTGGTCATATATGTCATTTGAGACCAGATATGGAGCCAATGCCTCAATTAGAACAGAACCTCAAGCCCTTCATCACACTAAATCTTACACCCCCAACTTCATCAATATGAATTGCCCTATTCTAGAGATGGATGAAAATGACATAGTAAATGAGCCTGTCACTTCCATAGCAGAGATTCCTAATTTCTTCTTGGATGAGTGGGCAAATGCATATCAGTTTGAGCCTATGTCAGAAATTCTTGAGACAGACCTTAGTACATATTGCATAATAGAGAAAGAGGCTCAAGTTCCTGATCTTGTTGGGACTAATGATGATAGAAATGGAATATGGAGTATGTACTTTGATGGCTCAAGGAATAGAAATGGATCAGGGTTTGATGTTATGTTGGTCTCTCCTACACAAATAAGATACTACTTCTCCTTCAGGCTCCAATTCAGTTGCACCAATAATGTGGCCGAGTATGAATCATTGATTCAACGTCTCCTACTTGCCCAAAAGAGAGGGATTCAAGCCTTGAAAGTATATGGAGATAGTGACTTGGTAGTGAATCAGGTGAGAGGCCAGAATATCACCAAAAATGGCCTACTCAAGTCTTACAGACACAAAGTCTAGGATTTGCTTGAGGGTTTCAATGCGTTTAATATTCAGAGCATTCCTAGGAAAGAAAATAAACATGCTGATAGACTTGCAGCGGTGGGTGTAGCTTATGATGTACCAGGGAATCTTGAGGAGGAGAAGAAGCAACAAATTAGGGTGGTAGTGAGGCTTTCCATCCTTGACAACAACACTCATTGGCAAGTGTTTGACTCTGATGAACAAATTGTGAGTTTCTTGCAGAATGAGGCAGAATTCTCAGATAGAAACCAGTCAAGGTTGCAAGATCAGTATGGTGATCAGATCATTCACCTTAGTTCTAACAAGTTGCCCAAGGGTCTCATTACTTTGGAGAGTTTTTTTAATCCTGATGATCAAACAAGAGGCAAAGAAATGAATCTAGCTACAAAAAAGGATGATTATGCCCCTGTTACAATTGCTGATGGAAAATCTCTAAATATGGGGAAGGTATGTTCTAAAACTGAACAAGAAAACTTAATTCAATTATGTCAAGAATTTAATGATGTATTTGCTTGGACATATGATGACTTAAAAGGGTTTGACCCTAGTTTGTTTTAGCATACCATAGATCTAGTTGATAAGGCCAAACCAGTAAGGCAAAAATAGAGACCAGTGAATCTTAAGATTGAGCCCCTAATGAGAAAAGAATTATCCAAGTTGATAGAGGCCAATATAATATTTCCTATCAAACACTCATCATGGGTAGCTAACCTTGTCCCTATAAGGAAGAAGAATGGGGAAATCAGATTGTGTGTGGACTTTAGGGATCTTAATCAGGCTTCTCTTAAAGATCACCATCCTCTCCCTTCCATGGAGAAAATTCTATCCAAGCTCAGTGGGTCAAGGAGATTCTCTTTTCTTGATGGATTCTCTAGTTACAACCAAGTGCTGGTTAAAGAATCTGATAGACATAAAATAGCATTTACTACTAAATGGGGCACCTATGCTTACTACAAGATGCCATTTGGACTAACAAATGCAGGTGCCACATTTCAGAAGGCAATGGAGATGGCCTTCAAAAAATTAATTGATAAGTTTGTCTTAGTATACCTTGATGATATAACTGTATATTCAAAAGATGTAGAAAATCATTTTGATCATCTAAGGCAGGTATTTCTAAGATGTAGAGAGTTTGGGGTTTCCCTAAACCCAGCCAAGTGTGTCTTTGCTACAAGCCAAGGAAAATTATTGGGACACATTGTATCTGAGGATGGTCTTACCATTGATCCAGAAAGAACAAAGGCAATACTTTCCCTTCCTCTTCCTAAACACAAGAAGGGGCTGCAAAGTTTCCTTGGTAGAATAAACTTTGTGAGAAGGTTTATCCCTAATCTTGCTACCATCGTGAAACCTCTTATAGCAATGCTTAAGAAAGACATCGTCTTCTCATGGACCAAGGAGGGGAAGGAGAGTTTTGAAGAGATCAAGACAACCATAGCCTCAACCCCTACTCTCATGAACCCAAATTTTGAGAAATATTTCATCCTCTACACTTTAGGTGGTGAGTCAAGTATCTCTGTTGTCTTGACTCAAACAAATGGCAAGGATGAGGAGCAGCCCATAGCTTTCTTTAGTGAAGGGCTCAAAGAATATGAAGATAAGTATAGCTTTGTTGAGAAGCAAGCCCTTGCAGTCATCAGAGCCTTGAAGAAATTCAAGCACCTCTTATCCCACAATAGGATCCATTTGTTGGTGCCCCATGCCAGTGTAAAAGATTTTCTGTTAAGCAAGGATATCAGTGAAAAGAGACCTGGATGGATCACTAGGGTAATGGAATATGATGTTGATATTCAGATTACCAAGCTAGTAAGAGGGAGAGGATTGTGCAAAGAAATGTTATCAGGTCAGGATTCTGATGAAGAGGCTGCTATGGTATTAACAGAGCAGCAGGAGTAAGGAAATGTTGGCAGCCCAAAGAGCTGGATAAATAATATGAAGAGCTTCTTATCAGGGAATGGATACCCTCAGGGATTGGATAGAACTAAAAGGAGACAATATAGACTGCAGTCCATTCCCTACGTTGTGATTGATGGTATCCTATTCAGGAGGGATTTTAATGGGACCCTATTGAGATGCATTGAAGAGGACCAGGCTGAAAGGATGATTAAAGAACTTCATGATGGCCCTGATGGTGGCCATTTCTCTGCAAGAACAATTGCCATGAAGGTCATGAGGGCTGGTTATTATTGGCCATCTCTATTCCATGATTTTTATAGGTATGTGAGAAAATGTGAGAAATGTGCTTTCTTTTCAGACAAACAAAGGCTTGCAGCTCTCCCCCTTCATCCTATTCAGGTGGATCAGCCCTTTACCCAGTGGGGGTTGGATTTTATAGGCCCTATTAATCCTCCATCTAGTGCAGGTCATAAATGGATTTTAGCTGCTACTGATTATTTCACTAGATGGACAGAGGCAATTGCCTTGAAAGATGCCGCAGAACCATCACTTGTTGAATTCCTTGATGGGATTGTGTCTAGGTTTGGTGCTCCTTCTACGATCATCTCAGATAATGCTAAATCTTTTGTTGGAACCCAGATTTGTGCATGGGCAATGAATCACAATATCTACCTAAGCACATCATCAAATTATTATCCCCAGGGCAATGGTTTGGCTGAGTCTTCCAACAAGAATCTGATCAAAATCAAGAAGAGGACAATAGAAGACAATCAGAGGGTCTGGCATAAGAAATTAAGAACTGCTCTGTGCACTGATAGGATAACACCCAAGAGATCTATTGGGAATTCACCTTTTGTGCTGGTATATGGTAGGGAGGCTAGACTCACAATTTTACTGGAATTCCCTTCCTTGGAGTTGGCTCATTAGTTGGAATTGATTGAAGATAGTGCCATGTTAGTAAGAATGGTAGAGCTGATGGAGCTAGAAGAAAAAAGAGATAAAGCTATGAAGACCCTGGAGTTGCATCAGCAACAGGTGAAAAGGAATTTTGACAGGAGGGCCAGGGATAGGACTTTCAAAGAGGGGGATCTAGTTCTGAAATGGGATGCTGATAGGGCGAAACCAGGAAGACATTCTAAGTTTGATGCATTGTGGAGTGGCCCTTACCTAATTGCCAGTTGCAAACAGGCTAATGCATTCCAACTGAGTAGACCCAACGGTGAAGTTCTGCCCATCCCAGTCAATGGGATTTATCTTAAAGCTTGCTTCTGATGAAGATTGTGAATCTATGTACATAGTTAGTCTAGTTCCTTTTCTGTTATTTCCTGCCTTTCAAGAAGTGCGCGTGCACAGGGTTCTCCTTTTGAGTTGCCAGCTTTCAAAGTTTTGACAGTCTCAGGTTGCAGAGAAAGTTTTATTTTGTTTCAGTTACAAAGGCAGATCTAGGGTTTTTTATGTTTAATTCCTTGCAGAGGGGTTAGGGTTTTGCAGTTCTCAGACTTGTACCTTTTAGACCCATTTTTGACTCCATAGCCCAATGGATTGTTTACAGGCACTGGTCTTATGCATCGAGCAGGCTCATGCCCCTTGTGAGTCACCAGAATGTTACCATATTTTGTTTGCCCTGCCAAATTTCAAAATTTGAATGTTACCCCGCCCAGCGGCCACCTCCTCGATTACTAATATTTTAATACCCATGAAGATATCAAAATTACCTAAGTTTCGAACCTTATGATATTTTTATGCCTCGCAAGTTCTTCACGATCATCGGATCTAGGCCGATCAATGGTCGTCGCCATCTTACTATGATGAAGTTTTGCGAAGGTTACAATGGCGACATAGTGTCTGGTCGACGCATGTCCGATGGGTCCAGCTTGCTAGGCAAAGGATGGTGCGAGTCGAAAAAGTTTTATCGCGAATCAAAAATGTTCTGTGGCACCATAGGCGCTATGTCGCTATCACGCATTGGCCGAGAAATTCCTATGGCGACATAGCACCTGTCAGAAAAAGTGTGCCGACAACGGTGAGTCAGTATGTTTGGTGGCAAGGTTTGGCAGGCCAGAGAAGATAACGGCGATGTTTCAGGCAAGCGGTTGGGTTATGTCAAGTACTTCATTTGCCCAGTTGGTAGAGTTTGCTGTCACAGTGACAAATCAGAGGGAGCCACGTGTGCCAGATCTTCAGTTCAGCTAGCACAGCCAAGAGACGAGTCTTCACAATCGTCAGATCTGCAGAGATCTACGGCTGGCGCTATCTCGCCATTAGAAACCGCTCAAGAGATAACGATGGTGACATAGCGATAGGGTGCCATGTGTCCTAGTGGGACCATATTTCATGCTGCCAGCACATTAGGGATTAAATAACCGACGGACCAACAGGGAAGTGCCACATGTACCACGAGCCCAGCGAATTATGAGGGTGAAAGGTCATAGGAAGGTGGGTTTTCGTGACCGTTAGATTAGAGAAGATCAATGACTGTCACCATGTCACCATGGTGAAGATGTGCAATCTTTACCATAGCGACGTAGCGACAAGTCGCCACGTGTCAGTGGGGCCAGGTCTCACCAGGGTACGGTCATTGAGGTGTTGCCAGGTGTTGGTTGGATACGACAACAGTTACAAGGGTGGCACCAAAAATGATGGGCCCAGGGTAAGGACAGCGTGGAGTATGACGAGTCTTCACGATCGTCAGATCAAGGCCGATCGATGGTCCTCACCACCTCGCTATGGGTAAGTCACTCAAGGTTTATGTTGGCGACATAGCGCCTTGTTGACATGTGTCTCGTTGGCCCGGTCAGGAAGGACGGTCGGTGGCTAGCGGTTAATGTAATCGTCACAGTTAATATTAATATCTGCAAGGGTGGCATGATTAGTTCAATGATGGAAGGTCAACCACGAAAGACTTCCCTAGGTGGCAGAACGAAGAAAGGTAATTGGCCTGCATGACCCAGCTGGGTCGTATAGCCTATTTGACTTGCTTCAACCCTATTGATTCATGAACCAGGAAGCAAAGATGATCAATGTTATCTTGCGATCTGATCTTCACAATCAATTCTAACCTACCAGAGATAAATGTAAGGCATAGGGAAACACTCCACCATCTCAGTCGATCCATCTATTGTGTTAGGATCATTCATTGGTGTCGCTTCTGTCTACTTGAGGCATTCCTTTAGTCAAATATCTGATTTTGTACTTTAGAACCATGCTCGAGTGTGATCTTTGATCAGATATTTTGGGGTTCAATGGCAATAGTTGAGCAATTAATGCAGAATCATTTCCCTCAGTTATGCCTGAACTATAAAGGCAATTTTGTAATCTTTTCCAAAGGGTCGACTCTTTCTGATTTCTCTGATATTGCTCTACAACTCTCAGTGTAACATTCCCTGTGCCTTTGAACTGAATGATTCTCTATTTTATCTCCTTCAGCCATTAATGTGCATGTGCATCCCTTTTGCCTCTCATTGGTGTATTTTTGAGATCTGTAGCCTGCATACTGTATCTATCTTTGCCTACTGGATAATATATAAGTGAAATTCCTTTCCTTGTGTTATTCAGTTTGGTTTCTTGATCTGCATGAGGTTATTAGATCAAAACAAGCCTGTATGTATATATCCTTAGTTTTATTCCGGTTCAATAGTGCATATATGGGCAGAAATGGGTCTGAACACTCTATTTTGGTGCATCACCTCCATAGTTTAGGTAGGGTAGAGTTGTTTTCCACATCTCCTTCTTCCCCTTTTCCTTCTGAGAGTAGTTAGGTGCGCCCTGATAGTAAGAGGAAGCAGGCCTTCTCCAGAGACTCAACCTCGTAGTTCAAGTCCCACAGCTTGGAGGTTGTTTCCATGTTTCACTAGGTTGTCCTCATGCATAAGCCTTGGACAAGGGTGCAAACCTTAGTGACAAAAACTATGCAACAAGTTTCTATGGGTGACTTTCGGGATGGATGTGCACTTTTCCTTGAGGAATCAGCCTTTTCACATTTAAGGGGTTATAGAAAACCTATATTTCTACCAATGGTTTGAAGCATGAGTTCTAATTCAATTGGAGCTAGGAGATATCATGATTTTACTCCAATATCAATTTCTAGACATTTAATTACTATTGCAAGCTGACTTGTGGCATTTAATTTATGTATTTGTATTTAATTTGTATTATGGGCTGACTTGTGGCTTAGATTGGTATAATTAGGGATCTAGTGGAGTCTTTTAGTTATTATTGAGTTTGGAGAGGAAGAATAGATCCAAATTTGGAGCAGAGCTAGAGCTACGGCTTAGGAACTAGAGGATCTCTTTGTCAACCTATGGGTACAAGTGTGGATTTTTTTTCGTGTTCTTATCTAGTTGTGTATCTAGACTAGCTAAAATTGGTTGTAAGTTGGATCTTGTTGGATCTTGTGGAATTGATTTTGTAATTTCTATTTGTATTTGGCTTTAACCTGGAAAGCCTTATAGCCAAGCATATTGCATGTAATCAATTATATTTTATAAATCAAGTATTGTAATTTGGTATCAAATCTTGCATTGTTGCTTCTCGTTGTTGTGTTTCTACTGTGTGGTTATGTTATTGAGGGCTAGGAAATCTCTATTGTGGATAATCATGCCTTGCATTACATCAGGTGGTACCAGAGAAAAGGTTGTTCTTGAGTGTGTAGACAGATTGCTAAAGCTAAGGCAATTTGCACCAGGACTTGTGTTGAAGAAGGTTGATCTTGTAGCTGATTGATCTTCTTGATTGGTGGATTTGTTGCTCAGGTTTTGTTAAAATTTTGGAAGATGCCTCCAAGAAGATTGGACCCTAAGGAAATTTCTAATCTCAGCGATACTGTAGAAGAACAGATCTCAGAGAAGATGAGAGTAGAATCTAGATTTGAGATTGCATTGATGAAGAGTGACATGATTGCTAAAATTGTAAGTGCCTTAGGTGGTGTACCTAGACATGTGGGTACTAAAGATGGTTATGAAGAAGCTATTGAAGACTTTGAATTTTTTGAATCAAGTGGTGAGGCCAAAATTGATCATGTGGAGAGGCCTATTGGAACTAGGGATGACCAATTTTTTAGGCCTAGACCTCAGTTGAAGCTGAAGCATAAGATGTAGGTTTCTAATTTTTCAAGTACTTTGAATCTTGAAGACCTGATTGATTAGATTGGTGAATTGGAAGACTGCTTTGAGCTTGAAGATATTGAGGATCCACTCAAAGTAAGGTTGGCACAAACTAAGTTGAAGAGACATGCTACTCTTTGGTGGAAGCAACTGCAAAGAGACAGAGAAGAGGAAGGTGAAATGAAGATCACTAGATGGAAATTGATGGTCACTAAATTGAAGGCTAAGTTCATTCTTGCTTATTATGAACTTGAGTTTTTTAAAAGGTTGTAGAATCTAAAGTAGAAGGATATGACTGTGAAAGATTATACAAAGGAGTTCTACAAGTTGACTATTCATTCTAGGCATAGAGATTTTTCAAAAGACAAGGTAGCTCAGTACATTAATGGTTTGAGATTCAATATTTAGAATGAGGTTGGTATGCTAATTATTTCTTCAATTTAGGATGCTTATCAGTATGCTTTGAGAGCAGAAGAGAAGCTAAAGAGGAAGAATCAAGGTAGTTCCCAAGGGAAGAAGAACAAGGATAGTTCAGCACAAGCTAAACAAAAAGAAGAAGGTGAACCAAAACCTGTTGATCAAAAGAAGAGGATAGGTGGAGGTAGGTTTAGAGGTAATTGTTTCAAGTGTGGTCAAGAAGGGCATAGATCTTTTGAATGTATGATTGGTAGGATAGCTGCTATTTTGAATGAGATTAAAGTCCAAGGCAGTCAGCCAGAGCAAGGAGAGAGTTTGATGGCTTGATGACTACTAATTGGTGAGAGGACATTGGATTCTTGTCAGAGGACTAGTTTATTCAAAACTTGTTGTAAGTCTAGTGGTAAAGTTTGCAAAGTGATTATAGATGGTGATAGTACTAACAATCTTGTTGCTGAAGAGATGGTTTAGAAACTTAGTTTGAAGAGAATGAGACATCCTTATCCTTATAGGATTGGTTGGTTACAAGGTGAGCATGCTTTGGAAGTGAGGAAGCAATGCCTTGTTGATTTCCAGATTGGGTAGTATAACAATTAAGTGTTGTGTGATATTTTGGATATGAATAGCTGTTATGTGTTACTTGGCAGACCTTGGCAGTGTGATTGCAAGGTTGTGCTTGATTGCATTAGGAATGTGTTTACTATTGAGAAAGGTGGTAGGAATTTTTCCCTAATTCCTTTGCAAAATGAAGAGCTCAGTAGGACGAAACTAAGTATTGGAAAGTTGGCAGATTTTGAGAAGGTTGGAGATCAGCATGGAAAGCAGACCTATGGAACACCTATGGTGGATGTGAAGAAGCAGAAGAAAAATAAGGAAAAAAGTGTGCAAGCTGAAGACTTGGAGGATGTGTATGTGAAGAACCAATTTTGGATTTATGTTTTGAATCCAAGAAGATGTTCTTCAAATTACTAGAACATCTTTTCAAACCTAGGGTGTCTAATGCAGGAGCATCCTAGGCTTTCCTACAATCCTGCATGTTTGGAAGAATTTTGGTTGAATATTGAGGAGCATCGAGCTTAGATTTTGGTGGAGCTATGTTTTCATGGTTAGGGATTTTTTGGAGACACATTGGAGAACATTTCCACATGATTGCATAGAGATTGGATGGATTAAGTTGAATTTTGAACCTTGTTGTTGGAACTATGTTTTTCTAGTTTTTGGGTGCCTGTTGCAAAGTGTATAACTAATTTTCCTTAATGAATGAGAATTTTCACACTTCAAGGTTTTAAGAGGGCCTAGATTACTTCTTTTTTTCAAGTGCACAAGTTCTAACTCTTTATAGATTGGGAGATATGGCAATTCTCCTACAGTATCAATTTCTAGCAAACTACACGATAGGTTTTTGTGGGTGACTTTCAGAATGGATGTACACTTTTTCTTGAGAAATCTGACTTTATGAATTTATGGGGTATTAGAGGACCTATATTTATACTTATAGTTTGAATCATGAATTCTAATTCAATTGGAGCTAGGAGATATCATGATTTTACTCAAATATCAATTTCTGGACATTTAATTACTATTGCAGGCCGACTTGTGGCATTTAATTTATGTATTTGTATTTAATTTGTGTTTTGGGCTGACTTGTGGCTTATATTGGTATAAGTAGGGGTCTTGTGGATTCTTTTAGTCATTATTAATTTTTGAGAGGAAGAATAGATGTGAATTTGGAGTAGAGCTAGAGCAGTGGCTTAGGAACTAGAGGATCTCTTGGTCAACCTGCGGGTACA
Source organism: Cupressus sempervirens (assembly GCA_028749045.1). Lineage (NCBI taxonomy): Eukaryota > Viridiplantae > Streptophyta > Pinopsida > Cupressales > Cupressaceae > Cupressus > Cupressus sempervirens. The sequence goes on along the minus strand of CM053792.1, from coordinate 973,747,397 downwards.
AGTGTGGATTCTTCTTAGTGTTCTTATCTAGTTGTGTATCTAGACTAGCTAAGATTGGTTGTAATTTGGATCTTGTTGGATCTTGTCGAACTGATTTTTTAATTTCTATTTTTATTTGGCCCTAACTTAGAAGGCCTTATAGCCAAGCATATTGCATGTAATCAGTTATATTTTACAAATCAAGTATTGTAATTTTGTATCAGATCTTGCATTGTTGCTTCTTGCTATTATGTTTCTATTGTGTGGTTATATTTTTTTGGGCTAGGACATATCCTTTGGGGATTCTCCTACTTTGCACTATGTTATTGGGTGTAATGATAGCTCGAACATACAAGAGGACCAGAAAGTGAGTTGAATGGACCATGGCACAACAAAGTAGGAGCAAGGGTACAGCCGCCCAAGCATCTCCAAATGTAGCTACAACCTCCTCCTCCCAAAGTGGTGCCTCAAACACAATATTTCCTATCACTCAAAGGTGTGCTCAATTGGCTGGTGGAGGTGACCAACCGCCTAACAAGAACATACCCCTTGATAAAACATGTCAGATGGTTCAATACCAGTAATTAGAACCAAAACAAAGGCTAAGAAGAAGAAGGTGGAGGAATTGAAAGATAGCACAGTCACAATGGCTCTCTCACCCCATAGCAGTCTGATCCCATCTATGAATGTTATACTACTCCTACCAAGTAGTCCCCAAGTACAACTAATGGACCTTGGAGATGGTGGAAGTAGTGAAAGTGAGTCTACTGAGTCTGATGAAGCCACAAAGAAGACTAAAAAAATAGAGAAAGGTCCCAAAGCTTCAAAACTCATTTCCCAAGACTCAAAGAACCCTTTCTCTTTAGCTAGAAAGACTTTGACCCTGATCAAAAGAAAGATGTCTAGTTTAGATATGCTTGAGGCTACATCCAAGGTGATTGGCATAGAATCTTGGTTAGAAGACACCTTGGATAGAAAGAGGAAAAGGAAGGAAGAGGGAATTCCCAACAAAAGAAACTTTATCTCTGGCTATCCATTTTGGATCAGTATTGAGTAAAGTTAAGAAGTAGAAGACCCTCTCAATTCTTGGACATGATCCTAACATAGGGCTTCTGACTATGGAGATTGCTAAGCCCACTCAATAAGGTAGGATTGAAGACATGTCTACAAATAATTGCACCTTACATTTTGTGGATATCAGAGAAGTTATACATGACACTAAGATGGGCCTATGGAAGTCAATAAACAATGTGATAGAAGGAAAACCTGAAATCCTTAAGCTAGCTAAAGTAAAAATGAAGGCATAGATTCATGAACTTAATTGCTTCATCTAGAAATTAGTCACCCAATTGGCAAGCACCTTAGGAATGTCAACCACTAATGATCCTACAACCACTTAGATTTAGGCTATCATCTCCCAATTATATGAAGACAAGAACTTTGGACAAATTGGTAGCAGAGAAAATCAGCAATGTAGTACTAAGGCTTGAAATAGAGAAAGATAATATCTCAACTAATTGAGCTACCTTGGTAGTAGAGAGAGCCAAGAGTGAAGATTGCATTTCCTTATTAAAGATGATCATTCACATGAAGGCTAAAAAAAGTTGTAGAGGAAAATACTCTACCTAGGGGAGATGAGCCCTTATTTGAATGGCTATAGAGCATACAATTAAAATTTGAAATGATCTTAGTGGCAGAAGAAGGATTGAAGGAAATCGAAGCTAAATTTTAAAAGGATCAAGACAAAGACTGTAAATTATTAAGGGGTCTACATATAGATTCCCAAGGTAGTGGACAAGGAAAAGGGATAATTGGAGTGGCTATCATGCAAAAGAATTTCTCCAATTATCCAGATATCTTAAAAGAGAAATCTTCTGATCACTTAAGCATAGTGTCAAAGCTCCAAAAACTTAGTGGGTATATACATATGGCTATGGAGGAAATATAGGAGTGGTTGAATGTCATCAAAGATCTAGCCGGAGAGTATTCCAAGTGGCTCTTGAGATACACTAACATTCATATTCATAGACATGAGGAATTGATCCCAATCATTGTAATTGCTAAATACTATAGTGAGAAGTTAGAAAAAGGAAAGAAGGTGAAGTGATTCTTATCCCACCCTTTCACCTTTTGATGTAATGATTGTAACTAACAATTATCTCCTTTCCATTTGTCAATTTTGTGGAGATGAACCATTTTGAATCCCATTTTGTAATAGTCATCTCAAAATCCTTTATGTATCTAATTGAAAGATTAATAGAAGATGGTTTGTGTCTAAACCCTTTCTACATTACTATCTATCATTTTGCATTTAGTGCACAAATTTATTTTATCTTATAATGGCCTAGGCCCTCTCTTGCTCAGCAATTATTCCTGGTGCTGGAGTCACTACTACATGTGAAAATGGCCCTGCCAAGAAAAGACCCACACAAATTTGTGTCCAAGATATTTCATGAGGTAATTTCTCTCCTAACCTGGTTCTAAATATTTTTGCTTCTGAATTTGCTTGCCAATGGCTAGAAACCCAAACCCTCATTGGGTATCTTATGGGTAGCACTCCATCTGAAAGCACACTATTTGAATGGGTATCCAAGGCCTAGGCCCCCAAGGGGATTCACCTTGAAGGGATTCAAAACCTCAACAAAGGTTTTTTCTTGTTTCATGTTGGTAACCCTTCCCAGGTTGAGAGTATCTTCAGCCATGGGCAATGGATAGTTTTCTTGTCTCTGCTTGTTTTCCAGAGATGTTCTCAAGACTTTTGCATCTTGGATGACTACAAACTTAGGGTTCTAGTCTCGGTAGAGTTCCCTGGGTTTCCCATCCCTTGCTGGTCTTTTCTCACTAAAATTTCCCAAACTGTGGGTAAAGTCATTTACATGGAACTGAAAAAAAAATTGAATGCCCATCCTCAGCAGAGGGTCTATGTTGAGGTTAACCTTTCTAGGGACCTCAAAGAGACTGTGGAAATTCAGATTGGTGCTACCACCTTTTCTTAAATGGTGCTTTACTTGAATCTCCTGAATGCTTGTTTTCATTATCAATCTGAGTCACAAGATAAGGGATTGTACTCTTCTTGAGCACAATTGCTCTCCGGTGCAGGAACCCAAGCTAGCTCAGGCTATTAGAAAAGATGAGTGGACAATGGTTGTCAAGAACGACAAGGGCACTACAAAGCCAAACCCTGTCTCTCAAGAACCTAGCCACCTTAGTTCTAGTGTGGCTCCTCTTGTGCCCTTGGCACCAGAGGGTCCTATGGTCATGTTGCCACCTGTTTCAAAACCTGCATTGTAGGGGACAACTAAGCCAGAGGTACGAGCTACCTAGGTTCAGGTGCCTCAAGCAGCTTCTATGATTTCTTCTCTATCTCCTCGTTGCTCTCGCAACCCTAAAGAAAATAACTAAAGAGCCATCACTTTAGGTGACTCTTCATTTGAATCCTTTTCTTTCTGACATCACAGTTTTTTTTTTACTTGAGGATGAGGAGAATATGCAAGCTGGTTTATGATGAATTTTCTCTCATGGAATGTGTGGGGGCTAGAAAACCTCCCTAGAAAGTATTTTTTCATGATACCTAGCGTAGGCTTGGCAATATTAATGTTTTGTGTTTGCAAGAAGTCAAAGTCTCTAGATTCCTTCTCAACTCAGCTTGCCATGTGATATGGCCTAATGGTGTTAGTTTTGCTTCTCAACATGAAACTGGTCAAGCTGGTGTAGTCACTCTCCTCTCCCCTCAGCTTTTTCCTTTTGTTATTTCCCATGGTTCTGACCCCATGCAGAGAGTAGTTTGGATTTTTTTGTCTTTTCAAAATCATTGTTTTGACATTGTCAATATTTATGCCCCTAATGATTTTATTGAGCGCTCACACTTGTGGAGGTGGCTAGCTGATTCTTTGCCACCTACCACCTGGTTATCCTATGGAGATTTTAATATGGTTGAGCTATTTTTTGATAAAGTGGGCCTTCTACCTTTTTGATGGTTAGCTGGTGAGCGAGAAGCCTAGTTCTACATGCAGAACAAGTTGGGTCTTTTTGATCCCAATGTTCAGTGCCACAGAACTAATGGCATCTAGTACACATGGTCCAACTTTTGAGAGGGAACTAATAGGGTCCTTAAAAGGTTAGACCATGCTATGATTTCTACTCAATCCTTTTTTTCTTTTTCTCACACGAGTCTGCTACCTGTCACTATGCTCCCTGACATGACTCTTTCAAACCATTTTCCCATCCACTTCTCCATTACCTGGCATTTTGCCCCTCCTTGTAATTATAAAACTCAATTTTCACCTTAGTACTTCTATGTTGTCCCATTTTCCCACTACCAGCCATATTTTACAAACTTGGAACCTTGAACCTAGGCCCCACTCATCCTCTAGGTGGATTTAGTGGTGGAATAATGCCATCACCTGTATTACGAGGTTTCTTCACATTTATGGGAGGCAATTGGCCACGTACCACAAGAGATCCTATGAGGATACTATCAAAGATCTTTGTACGGTCACTCAAGCTCTTGCCATGAATCCATTTGATACGAATCTCTAGGTTTGGCTTGCCAACCTTTGCCATCAGAAACAAGTTGCAAAAAATTATACTACCCAGGGACCTCAACTCAAAGCCCACCTTCACTGGCTGGAGGTTAGTGATCAAGCTTCCAAGGAATTCTTTAATGTATTAAGGGCATGCCACTCTGTGGTGGGGATCAAGCACATTCGGGAGGGTCAACATACCCTCTATGAGCTTCTTGATATTCTTCAAGCCTTTGTTCACCACTATGAAAAAGTTTTCACAGTGTAGGGTCCCTTGGTGGCCAGGGACCAAGCCTTGCAAGGCTTGTTTGGCTGTCACACCTAAAAGACTCACTCCAAAACAATATGTGTTCTATAAGCAGAAGCTCACTCTAGAGGACCTCAAGGAAGTTATCTTCTCCATGGTGGATGATAAGGCCCTTGGATGTGATGGCTTCCCTTGTGAATTTTACATAGCATTTTGGGATGAGATTGGTCTAGACCTACATAAGATTTATATTGAGGCATACAATTCCCATTCTCTGGGCAATCTTATTAACAAAAGAAATATTAAGTTCATACCTAAGGTGGGTAACCCTGAAGACATCTATAATTGGAGGCCTATCACATTGTTGAATGTTTCTTATAAGATCATTGCCAAGCTCTCGCTAAAAATCTACCATCTTCTTCCTTAAATTTTTCACCCTAAACAAACAAGATTTTTCAAGTCCCATTATATCTTGGACAATATAATTGCTACATGGGAAGGGATGGAATGGGCTCATCATTCCAAGCAACAGGCCATCTTTCTCAAAATTGATTTTGCCAAAGCTTATGACAGGATTGAGTGGCCTTTCATTCCGGCCATGCTTCAGGCTCTTGGGTTTGGCCCTACCTTTTTGCAATTTGTCCAAATGCTCTATAGAGATGCCTCTACTTGCATCTCCATTAATGGTCGACAGTCTTAAGCATTTTCGCTTTATCATTTAATTCTCCAAGGTTGCCCACTGGTGCCCTCTTTATTTGTATTGGCAGTAGAAGGTTTTGGGTATTTGCTTGTAAATGTCACCTCCCAAAGAAGGGTCTGAGGTATTTCCCTTCTAGATTCCCCTAATAAACTTGTCAATGGTCATTTTGTAGATGGCTCTTTCCTCACTCTCATTTAGGATGAAGAGAATATTGCCTCCACTTTGCAATGTCTTAACACATTCTATCTTACTTCAGGATCTAGCATTCAGTAGCACAAAACCCTTTGTTATAGGCAGTCTTACCTTCCTCATCCTAGTTGGCATGAGAAATACCAAAGGAAATGTGTTCAACATGGGGAATTTTTTTGTTTTCTAGGTATCCCCTTTGCCTTCCAAGCCTCAATTGTTGAGCTCTAGAATGTGGTTCTTGCCAAAATAGAGAAGAAGCTAGAGTATTGGATCACCAAACCTCTTTCCCTAGCAAGAAAATTCTAGATTTGTTCCAAAGTGTTGGCCACCACCCATTTTTATTATTCATTCTGTTGTGTTCCGTCAAAGGCCTCGTACCTCAAACTTGAGCGCCTTTTACATGACTTCCTCTAGGCATCAAACACTTCTCACCAGGGCTTTCATAGAGTTGCCTAGGATTTATGGTGTCTTCCCAAGGAGTCTAGTGGCCTTGGCTTACTGTCCACCCAAAAGCAAGGTACTACTTTATGTGCCAAATGCATGATTCAAGCTCTTTTTGGCAATGAAGCCTGGAAGATTTTGTTAAGGCATTGCATTTCTTTAGGCTTTCTCGTTCACCGGCCAGCCTGGAAGGAGATTGAATTTCAAACCTTTCTGGTTACCCCTGAACCTATTCAAATTCAAGGTACTTTTTTTGCCAAGAGTATTTGGAAAGCCTAGGAAGTAGTTAAGCCCTAGCTTCACTAGGTTGGCAATGGATTCAGAGATAGCCTTTCCTTGAACTAGCATAATCTCTGGTGGTCACCTTTATTTGATATTCAAGGTGTTCCCCTGGCTAAGGTGCGTGGGACTAGTGCTCTGCATTTTTTTTAATATGGCATAAAGACCCCTAAAGATGTTTTCTCCAGAGTTACTATGAGCTTGCAGTTGTGGGAAGACATGAGAGTGCAATTCTAGCTCACTCGACCCGATCGACAGACTTTTGATCTTCTAGTTTTTGCAGTGCCCTCACATTTGTTACACAAGGTGTGCATTTAATCTTCTTGCCCTTGGTGGAAAGATTGGAAGTGGTATCCAAACACTCTAGTAACTAGCTATAAACCTAAGCTAGGTTACCAATGGCTAGTTCCTCACTTGCCCATGGTTGATGTGCTCAACCAACGTTGGCATTTGCAATCCTCACATCGCGCTTGGAGTCTTAGGTTCTCCAATGTGTGGCACACCATTACTGAACCCAAAATTGTACATTTCACGTATTCTTTTCTAGGGCTTGCCTTTGGGCTCCCAGCTGCAGCATCTGGGAGTTCTTAACCCCCATTTCCCCTTCTATGGTCAACCAAAGTCCTTTTTGCACATTTTTTGGTTTTTTAGATGGGCTCGGTGTTATTGGTGATGGATCCATGATCTCTTTTGCCCCTTCCACCCAGAACCTTTTTCTTAGCATATGGTTCTTCTGGGTGATAATACTTTGATTCCCTTCAAATACACCTAGATATGGCATGCTTTCAAATTAGAGATCTTATTTACCATTTGGAAAGATCACAATGCAGTCATTTATGCTAACAACACACTTGACATTAATGTGGCTATGTACTCTAAAGCATGTATTTATAACAATGTCATGTTGCAGATTCAAGTATAGATAAATAAAGTGGCTTTGGAGGTGGCTCACCTACAGAATTTTTTGGCTCATTGGGGAAATGCCCCTTGTACGGTTGCTCATGTTCCACTAGATTTGGCATCTAGTGACTGTACCCCTCCTCACGATCACCATCGAGGATGTAGCAATTTTGCTAGCCACTCACACACACCTTACTCTCAGCAGCACCGCTCTCCTAGCGGTGGTGCTTTTGGTTGACACCGCACTTCTAGAGTTTCTGGTGGTCGGCACTGCTTAGTCTCACCTCCCCAAAGGTCTAGTTTGGGGTGGTCCCTAATGGCTCCTCCTATTGCTCCTGCTACCAATTGGCCCTCTGCTCACTTAGACCCCAAGTGGGTGTTTCCCCAACTGGACTTAGCCATTTCTCCTCCCAAGCCTGAGGGAGAAAATGATGAAGATAATGTTGTTGTTGTTGATGATGGTTGGGCTCCCCCTAATCCATCTACTTACCCCACTTTTGGGTGGGGCTCTAATGATAAGGATCCTCCTTCCTCGACTGGTGTTGGTTTGGCAGCATGAGGATTTCTTTTTTTTCTATTATTTTTTGAAAAAAAATTGATGAATAGTTGATTTCCAGCCAGTGATTGTATGAACTTGTAGGGTGATCTTGGTGCAGATCACCTAACTCTCATTCATTTATATGTTGTAATAAGGTCTAGGGATAGATCTAATGATCTCCCTATGACCCATCCATCTTGTAATGGACACAAGACCCCTTGGTGTAACTATAAACCTTGGGCATCAATTGGTCCAATGGGTGGATTCTAAGTCATTTCAAGTTTTCTAGGTGTGTCTAGGAGTTTGGGAACATACTAAGCTCCTAGGAGTCAATAGACTCCTATTGCAACACTTTCTTGCAAAATTTTTCATTAGTTCTTGTTGTAGCACAAAAATTGCAAAAAGTTGTTAAGAAACTTTTGCAATTTTTGTTATGCAACTTTCAAGTATGTAAGAACTTGAAAAAGGGTACTTGAAACTGTAGTGTGTTCCTCATGTCTTTTGGAGAGTTTTAAAGTTATTGGCAAAAATTAGTGTTGGAAAACCTAATAGGATTCTAGGTCTATTCATGCAAAATTGGGTTGTGGGTTGTTGGGAGTGCAACCAATGGTTGATTTTCCTTATTTGAGTTGAAACTAAATGGATCCAAGCCCTTGTTGGAAGTTGTAAGGTCTAAAACCTTGAAATCTCTATTTTGCCCAATTTAAGGGAGTTTGTTCTTATTCCTCAATTTGGGTTCATGTTGCTCTGAGTCTTACTTGTGGGTGGTGAGACTTGAAACCTTTCTCAATGATCCCTAGGAGAGGTAGACACTTGAGAAAGTAGACCAAATCAATTGTTCAAGCCTTTGGAACCTTGTGAAGGTTTTTTTGAGATTGGGATTATTATTTTCTTCCATTTTTGTTGACTATGCATCAAGTGGTATCAGAGAGAATTTGATCTCGTTGTGACATTAGGAGACACCATGGCTGAGGGAGGAGAAGAACCTAAGAGGGAGATTCCTTTGAGGATCACCAATGTGGAACTAGCCAAGTGAAATGTCCCTTTCTCTTATTTTTTTATGATATTTCAAGCCTCAAATCAGATCTTTAAAATCAAGCAACCAATATTCCAAAGATCCACCAATTTCTCAATAAACCCCAAATCGGGTATGTCAGAAATAGTGCCAAAAGCTTCATAGCTTCACCTATTATTAATAAATCTGAAAGTGGTAATTTTTACAGAAATTTGAGCAGCATAACAGCCTATAAAATGATATTTCCATATTTTTATAACATGCACACAATAGCTCCCAAACGGAGGACAAAAAGAATGCTCATCGGGCTCCCGAAAATAGCACAAAATAGCCCGAAATCACCACAAAAATTTAATAATCTATCATAGAAGTATAATCATATCCAAATAAATATATTTAGCTCTATTTTAAAATTTAAAAGTCTAATATACAGCAGCAACCCAAACTGAAATGAAATACTCAACTAGAAACACCAAACTCTTCCAAAAAACACACCCAAAAACCCACAAATCTGCACTGTTCAACACAAAGGCAAACTCTGCATGAGCATGCACATGGAATGGCTTCAAAATCCCATCCTTAGCCTTCTTGGAAACCTGCAAACTCCCATTCTTGGGTCTCCTTCTCCACAGGTTTGGCAGCCTCTGAAGAACAACAAAGCAATGCGCAAAAAATCAAGTTTTGGAATGAGCCCAAAATGCCTCCAAACCCCTTAAAAGAGGGCATAACCCTAACTCACATCCAAGAGGGGTTAATAAAACATATTTTAATAATAATTTTCATTCATTAGTCCATTAGCTTCCCAATATTATCCCCTTTTTTTGAAACTTCACCTTTTTGGGCCTGCCTACCTTAGCAAAGATTATTATTTTTAATTATTTGAAAAGGGGACATGACAAGTCCTCCCCTTCCAAATATTGCTTGTCCTCAAGAAATGGCTGAACAATAGACCAATCAATCCACCTGGATCCCAAATATAGTCATGAACTATACTATTATCAATTAACACAGGCTCCTGCAATATCCTCTGCAATATAACCAAGAGGAATCCATAATCAAACTGATAATTACTGCTCAACCAAACTCCAAAGTCACAACTTCCACAGTCAAAAACCCATAAGACACAAACTCTTAGAACATCAAAACTCAAGTAAAGTGGACAAATCAAATTGTCAACATAGTAAATACCATCAACGCATCCCACTGGCCTATACGGAATGTACAATCCAACTCTGTAACAATGGTGAACGCTCTCGAATGAAACTATATCAAGTATGGAGAATCCACACACTGTACAACTCTTGCAGTCAACACAACTCTGTACATCACCGGCCATTGTCTCATAACCATAACTCCCATGCACCCTTAATGGTGAAAAGCCATCACAAGATAAACAGCAAGAAATGGAACCCAAACCAAGTTTGTTTGCCATTAACTCCTCAGCACAAGGATCAAATGCTAACTGATGTACATACCCTGCAATATAATGTTGATTAGAAAAACCAACCTTAGTCAATAGCTCACCATGAACAAGTGATACAACCCACTGTGATTGATCACCAGCTAAGTCAGGAGATGTCATAGACAAAGGAGTAGAATCAATAACAACACCCGCTAAAGCATCACTCCAAAACTCCTGCTCTAAGTCATGTATTATCAAGCTGTCAACTGCAGGACCTATCGCCATGTCATGCCCATCACAACTCTCATCTCGAGGCATCAAACTATCTCATAACTAATGATAAGCACTAGGAACCAAAGTACATCTCTGTATCATCATCTCATCAACATGGTCATCAAAGGTGAATTGATGAGCATACCTCACAATGTAATGTTGATAGAATGCACCAATCTCAATCAGTGGCTTGGACTGTAATCCAGATGTAGCTAACTGCAATCGATCACTAACCAGGTTGGAACTGACTACTACCTCTAAAGACATCACCAAGGGAGTAGTATTACTAGCAAGAACCATGCCAACTATTAGCTCACCAACATCACACATGGTCGTTGATACAACATCTCTAGTCTTCGTGCCATTAGTACTAGAGGTCACCACCATGTCAGGCATACAACAACAATCTACTGCAGCACCCAACTCAACTGAATCTGACTCTAGTGGGGATGAACCTGATATGCTAATGTTAGTATCAAGGATGGATGCATCTCCATCTCCATTGTCTTTAACAATCTCGACCATGGACATCCTCAGATCACCAGACACCATAGCTTGTGACTGTATAGAATCTGGTAAAGATTGTAGTTGCTCTAACTCCATGGTTACCTTAGCCAAATGAAATTGTGACTCCTTGAAAGCCAACTATGTACTCTAGAGAATCTCAGAAGTCACCTCAAGTTGCTGAGTAAGCTCACTCACCTCATCTTACTTGGCCAATAATGCATCATATGTTGTACTCCCCCACTCCATAAGATAATCTCTATCAACTACCAATTGCATATAATTCTGTCTCAAAATTTGAATAGCCTCCCATAAAGAGTGGATCTCTGTCAAGGAAAGATAACTGCCTTCCTGCTCATCACTAGTAGGAGAACCCCATCCATAAACTGCTAACAACTGATGAGCAGCATCAAAATGCTGGCAAGCGATAGCAATGTCTCGCTCACTAACTCTCAACTGATTAGACACATGATGGCACTATCTAGACTGTCTCCTACAAACCTCCTCTGATGCACTATCTAAAGGAATATCCTCAAAGTTACTAGTCTCTAGAGTATTACCATCCATATCCTGTGAATCAAATCCAAAGCTCATATCAACATACAAAGTATCAAAAACTATAGCACTGTTGTCCAACTCCTTTGTACCAAAAGAAACTGCCAAGGAAACTAAGTCTTCAAAACTACCCACTGCATCCTCTTGGATGTCATCAATGCCAATATGATCCTGGGACTCATTTGTACACACTGCCAATTATGAAAGATCATCAACACATTCCAGCAAGTATGGTCGACTAGATATATGAAGAAAGCCCAACACCGGTGTATAAAAACTAATACCAACATCAGACAAGTTGCTAGCACAAGAAAAGACAACACCGTGCAATCTGCTAATCAAATCCATGATAGCACCCAAATAAACACTGCTACCAAAAAATTTTAAAGATCTCCAGTCAACTGAACCCCAAACGCCAATATAACAATCTCGAGTCCATATCTTTAAACTAGAATCAGCTAGTAACTCAAACAAACTCCTCACCTGAGTAATATGACCAATACCAACTAACTCCACATACCTGTCATGATGAGATAATGAAGTCACAATACTATCTTTGTTCACTTTTGGTTGGCTAGAAAAATCATGTGAAGTACTACCAGCCTCAACCTCATGTGACAAAGCATCTAACTATGCCTGGTACTCTTTCTTAGCAAAGTCATGAATGCTCAATGTCTGCTCATCTCTATTAGGTATCTCACCATCATGCACAACAACATCCTCATAATCATCATCTAAACCCACTACCTCCTATGGCAGAGTAGAATCTGAGACCTCTACCTAGCTATAAGCTAGTTTCTCAAACTCCTCATGCAAGTTCTTGGTAATTGTGTCATCTACCTTGTGAGAAAATCTGCCAAATAGAAATCCAGTCAACTTATCCACCTTAGCTAGGTCAGACAACATGTCATTCATTATATGGTGGTGCTCAACCAACTATTCAAACATGTCATGGCTTATTTTCCTAATTTTATCTCAAATGTCTAAATAACCATCCTTTCTATTATTCTGACTCTGGATATCAATAGTCCAAGATCGTGTCCTCTAAGACTCTGTACTATACCTATCCATTCTGGATAAAGTAGAGTGTAACCCCAATAGGTTATAACTTCTTCAAACACCAAGAACTAACATGCAAATGATTAGAAGTAGCATGCAACCATAACTTTTGACATGCAGCTGATTAGAAGCAACATGCAACCATAAATTATGACATGCAAGATTTGGGTAGTTGTCAAAACTGACATGCAAACTTCTATGAACCCTCAAGCTGGCAAGATCATAGCTCTGATACCAGTGAAATGTCTATTTTCTGATTTTATATTATATTTCAAGCCTCAAATCAGATCTTTAAAATCAAGCAACCAATATTCCAAAGATCCACCAATTTCTCAATAAACCCCAAATCGGGTATGCCAAAAATAGTGCCAAAAGCTTCACAGCTTCACCTATTATTAATAAATTTGAAAGTGGTAATTTTTACAAAAATTTGAGTAGAATAACAGCTTATAAAATGATATTTCCAGATCTGTATAACATGCACACAATAGCTCCCAAACGGAGGACAAAAACAATGCCCATCGGGCTCCCGAAAATAGCACAAAATAGCCTGGAATCACCACAAAAACTTAATAATCTATCACAAAAGTATAATCATATCAAAATAAATATATTAAGCTCTATTTTAACATTTAAAAGTCTGATATACAGCAGCAACCAAAACTGAAATGAAATACTCAACCGGAAACACCAAACTCTCACAAAAAACACACCCGAAAACCCACAAATCTGCATTGTTCAGCACAAAGGAAAACTCTGCATGAGCATGCACATGGAATGGCTTCAAAATCTCATCCTTAGCCTTCCTAGAAACCTACAAACTCCCATTCTTGGGTCTCCTTCTCCACAGGTTTGGCAGCCTCTGAAGAACAACAAAGCAATGCGCAAAAAATCAAGTTCTGGAATGAGCCCAAAATGCCTCCAAACCCCTTAAAAGAGGGCATAACCATAACTCACGTCCAAGAGGGGTTAATAAAACATATTTTAATAATAATTTTCATTCATTAGTCCATTAGCTTCCAAAGATTATCACCTTTTTTCGAAACTTCACCTTTTTGGGCCTGCCTACCTTAGCAAAGATTATTATTTTTAATTATTTGAAAAGGGGACATGACACCAAGCTAGTCAAGTAGCAAATGGCTAAAAGAAAATTAGTCTAGGAATAAAATAGGACTATGAAGAGGGAGTTAGATAAACTCAAGAACAAAATGAGGAAAGGAAGTGATGAAGAATATGAGCTAGAGGAGATAATGGGGAGTGAGGAACAAGATAATATCCCTGTTGATTAGAGACCTTTTCTTGTAGCATTGGAGAGAGTTGGAAAGAAGGGATAAGGGGACTTACCTACCTTCCATGGTAAGTTGGACCCTGATGAATGTGTGTACTAGATAGAGGCCCTAGACAATCACTTTGAATGTGATAAAACTCCTGAAAATCAGAGGGTCAGAATTGCCAAAGCCAAACTCAAAGGCCCTGCCTTGAGTTGGTGGAATTTCTTGCAAAATGAGAGATTGGATAAGAATAAAGAACAAATTTCCACTTGGAAGAATATGAAGGCTGAGATCATGAAGTAGTTCATACTTGATGATTATGAGGTGTTGGTGCACAAAAAATTGCAGAACCATAAGCAAAGGCACTTAGATGTCAACACTTACACACAAGAGTTCCACAATTTGACCCTTAGAGACAAAGTATATGAGACTAAAAATAAGAAGCTAGCAAGGTATGTAAATGGATTAAAATATAGTATTCAAGATGAATTAACATTAATTACTCTTGGTTTAGTGCATCAGTGTTTTAACATGGCTCTAAAAATAGAAGAAAAACATAAAAGGAGAGGATATACAAACAATTGAGGTAGAGGAAATAACAATAGAGGTAGAGCTAGGTTCCATGGAAGGGGATCTTTTAACAAAAATTAGGAGGAATCTATTAGTTCAAATGCTAAAAGTGAGTCTACTAATAGAGGGTCATTTAGAGGCAGAAGATTTAATGGTAGAGGAAGGTCTACTAGAAGAGGGCCTAGTGTGTTCACTGGTAAATGTTTCACTTGTAACCAAGTAGGACATCAGTCCTTTAGGTGTCCTAAAAAGAACAAACAAGAAGGGGATAGGAGAATCTAGTTAACTCAAGAGGAAGACAACCAAAGTATTACATCATATCAGTCTGCCACCTCTAGACCTGCACTTCCTAAGCATGGTGAATCATTGCTGATGCAAAGAAAAATGTTAAAATCCCCTGCAATAGTAGAACCACCACAAAGAAAGTCATTGTTTAGGACTTATTGCAAGGTAAATAACAAGGTCTATAGAGTTATAGTGGACTTTGGTTCATCTAATAATGTTTCTTCTAGGAAGATGGTTGATAAGTTAAAACTAACCACAAGGCCTCACCCTTACCCATATAAGGTATCATGGTTAACAAAAGACAAACAAATGCTTATAAATGAACAAGTGCAGGTGGAGTTCAAGATTGGGGAGTACAATGATAGAGTTTTGTGTGATGTGGTAGAGATGGATGCATGCCATTTGCTTCTTGGGAGGCCATGGCAATATGATGTAGGTGCTAAGCATGATGGCAAGACAAATGTTTATACCATAACCAAGGATGGGGTTGAATATACTATGCCACCTTTACCAGATGATGGGAAACCTGCTACAAATAGGGTGATGTTGGTAGGTGAAAGGGAGTTTATGAGGGTCACTAAGGAAAAGGACACCCCTTGTTTTGCATTGGTAATCACAAAGCCCATCCAAGGTTATCAATGTGGGACCCAAGGAGGTAAGAGACTTGTTAGAAAAGTATGGAGGAATAGTTGTAGGTAGCCAACAAAAAACATTACCACCTGAAAGAGACATTAGTCATTGCATAGATTTCTTCCTAGGAGCCACACTTCCAAACAAGGCAACATACAAGATGAGCCCTAAACAAAATGAAGAGATAGCAAAAAAAAATGAAGAATTGTTGGTTAAGGGGTTTATTAGGAGATTGTACAGATTCTAGGGCAATCAATAGGATAACCATTAGATATAGGTTTCCCATGCCAAGGATAGAAGACGTCGTGCACTATTTGGGGAAGGCAAGCATTTACTCAAAGGTGGATCTCAAAAGTGGATATCATCAAATGAAGATCATAGGTGGAGATGAGTGGAAAATAGCATTTAAGACTTCAAAAGTCCTTTATGAATGGCTTGTGATGTCTTTTGGCTTGTCCAATACACCTAGCACCTTTATGAGACTTATGAATGAAGTCTTGAAGCCCTTCTTGAATAAATTTGTTGTTGTATATTTAGCTAACATCCTAATATTTAGTAAGGACAAGGATGAACACTTGAGGCACATAGATTTGGTTTTACATAGACTTCATGAGGATAAACTAATGATAAATTTGGAAAAATGTTCATTATTGCAGACAGAGCTGATCTTCTTGGGGTTTTTGATATCAAGAAATGAGTTGAAAATGGATCCTTCCAAGGTTGAAGCCATCCTTAACTGACTACCTCCCACCACACCATTAGAGGTAAAAAGTTTTCATGGTATGTGTAGTTTTTATAGGAAATTTATTAGAAATTTTAGTGCTATGTGTGCTCCTATGATCAATACCATAAAAGGAGGAAGAAAGTGTGTATTTTCTTGGACTAAGGAGGCTAATGATTCATTTGAGTGTTTGAAGAAAAAGATTGCAAACCAACCTAGTTTGGTGCTCCCTAATTTTTGTAAGTTGTTTATAGTTGAATGTGATGCTAGTAAGAAAGCCATTGGAGGTGTTTTAAGCCAGGAGGGTAGGCCTATGGCATTTTTTAGTGAAAAGCTCAATGAGGCCAAGAAAAAGTATTCAACATATGACCTTGAATTTTATGCTATGGTGCAGTCCCTTAGAAAATGGAGACATTATTTATTGCCTAAAGAATTTTTTGTGTACATTGATAATCATGCCTTAAGCCTTAAGCTTCTTGAATAAGCAAGAAAACTTGAACCATAGGCATATGAAGTGGATAGAATTTTTACAAGCCTACACCTTCATCATTAAGCATAAAAAAGGAGAAAAAAACAAGGTTGTTGATGCACTTAGCAAGAGAAATTTGACAATCCAAGAAGTTCGGTTAGAAAGCATTGGCATCCATGCAATGAAGGATATGTATGAGCATAATCAAGACTTCAAGGAGGCATATCAAGTCTGCAAATCCATGGGGGAAAGGTACCATACTAATTTCAATGAATACATTTTACAAGAAGGACTTTTGTTCAAAGGTGGTCAACTTTGTGTTCCCAAGGGGTCTATCAGATAGAACATTATAAAGGAGAAGCATTGTGGCATTTTGGCAGGTCATTTTGGAGTTGACAAGACTCTAGAGCAAGTTAGGAGATGCTACTTTTGGCCTAGAATGTAGACTGATATCAGAAAGTTTGTTGAAGGGCATTTTATTTTTTAGTAAGCAAAGGGGAGTACATCAAATGTAGGACTTTATACACCTCTTCCAATACCTCATAAGCCTTGGGATTCAATAAGCTTGGATTTTGTGGTTGGACTTCTAAGAACCAAGTCAGGTAATGATAGTATTTTTATAGTTGTAGATAGGTTTTCCAAAATGGCTCACTTCATAGCTTGAAAAACTACTCATGATGCCTCCCACATAGCAGGTTTGTTCTTCAAGGAAGTTGTTAGACTTCATGGTTTGTCTTTGTCCATTATATCTGATAGAGATCCAAAAAAATTGGGGCATTTTTAGAGAACGTTGTGGAGGAAATTAGGGACTAACTTATGTTTTTCATCTATCTACCATCCTCAATCTAATGGGCAAACAGAGGCAGTTAATAGCTCCCTAGGAAACATATTAAGGTGTCTTTCAAAGTAGCATGAAACTTCATGGGATTGTGTCTTGCCTCAGGCAAAATTTTCCTTTAATGATTCAATTAATAGGAGTACAACCCTCACACCTTTTCAAGCTGTCTATGGCACTCATCCAAGGGGTACATTGGAACTCAAAGATATTAAGGAGATGGAGAAGAAAAGTGGTCAAGCTTAAGATTTTGCAGAGGTCATGAAAGAGATATGTCAACAAGTGCAAGACAGATTGAAGGATTCTTCCATAAAATATAAGGAGCAGGCAGATAAGAAAAGGAGGGAAGTACACTTTAAAGTGGGGGACACGGTAATGGTTCATCTTAATAAAGTAAGGCTCCTAAAAAAGATGCCTACCAAGCTTCAAATGAAGAAAATTGGCCCATTCAAGATAGTCAAAAAATGTGGCAATCATGCTTATCAAATTGATTTACCCCCTAATATCAATTTGTCTCCTATATTTAATATTTTTGACTTGTATGCTTTCAAAGGTACTCTTTCAACTGATGTGGATGCATGTACACTTAAGGATCCTAAAAAAAGAGTTAAAGAAAACCATGCCAAAACTTGTGGTGGATACTATTTTGGATAGGAGGATCAGCAAGCAAACAAGGAGGCACACATATTATGAGTACCTAGTTCATTTGAAGGGGAAAACAGTAGCAGATGCTACTTGGTTGACTGAGGAGGCTCTTAAGGCATATGGAATTGATCCTTCCCATTTCACTACTCCAAAGACTGGAGTTCCTTTTATGCAGGGGATTATGATGCAGAGCACCTAACTCTCATTCATTTATATGTTGTAATAAGGTATAGCGATAGATCTAATGATCTCCCTATGACCCATCCATCTTGTAATGGACACAAGACCCCTCAGTGTGACTATAAACCTTGGGCATCAATTGGTCCAATGGGTGGATTCTAAGTCATTTCAAGTTTTATAGGTGTGTCTAGGAGTTTGGGAACATACTAAGCTCCTAGGAGTCAATAAAATCCTATTGCCACACTTTCTTGCAAAGTTTTTCATTATTTCTTAAAATTGCAAAAAGTTGTTAAGCAAATTTTGCAACTTTTGTTATGAAACTTTGGAGTCTATAAGAACTTGAAAAAGGGTACTTGAAACTATAGTTTTTTCCTCAGGTCTTTTGGAGATTTTTCAAGTTATTGACAAAAATCAGTGTTGGAAGACCTAATAGGATTCTAGGTCTATTCATGCAAAATTGGGTTGTGGGTTGTTGGGAGTGCAACTAGTGGTTGATTTTCCTTATTTGGGTTGAAGCTAAGTGGATTCAAGCCTTTCTTGGAAGTTGTAAGGTCTAAAACCTTGAAATCTCTATTTCGTCCAATTTAAGGGAGTTTGTCCTTATTGCTCAATTTGTGTTCATGTTGCTTTGAGTCTTACTTGTGGGTGGTGAGACTTGAAACCTTTCTTAGTGATCCCTAGGAGAGGTAGGCACTTGTGAAATTAGACCAAATCAATTGTTCAAGCCTTTGGAACCTTGTGAAGGTTGTTTTGAGATTGGGCTTATTATTTGCTTCCATTGTTGTTGACTCTACATTAGATCCTGTATTCCCTGGCCCCTTTTTCTGTGAATATGTAACTTTATTGTATTTTTTTTTAATATAATGAAGGGACTATTCATCAAAAAAAAATATTAATAGAAGGTTGGCTAATTTTTGGTGTGAAATACTTGATGTTGAAGAGACAATTTGAAGATGTTTTGTATCAATCATTTTTTGTTCCATTTGTTTTTATATTAGTTTCATGTTTCTCTTTTGGTCTGAATTGAGTCAAGGAATGAATAGAGTTTTATTCCCCTATTTCAAAATAGCAAGCCAAAGATAATAATATTGTTATTGGAAGTTTAAGAGAGACTCTTTCTCACGATTTTCTTTTAAATTAGTCTTTTCCATTCCTAGAACTAGAATCTTATTGATATCAGTTTAGTTGTAGATAGCACTCGTTGTTGAATCATTAAAATTTGTGGGTTTATAAGATGTGTAAATCCACAAATTTGACTAATCCTAAGATTGAAATCCTTACCTAAGTTAGTTCATATTTAAGCCTAACTTGGTTCACCTTTCTTGTCCTCAAGTTAAGAACATACCCCATTTAGAGCTAGGAACAAACATAATTCATTGCAAATTACAAATACAAAAGGGAGTTGTACCTAAGAATTCAGAGGGAGATTAGTCATTTAACAACAACTTCCCAATTGTTGTAATCAGTTATTGTTCACAAACATTGGGCATCCAAAGAGTAAAAGAAAAGAACAATCTGTTTGCCAACAAACTTAAAACTAAGCAAGCACTCTATTAGGAGATTTTAATAGGCCTGTTAGGACCACTTTGTCAAGAAATTTACCCTGATTCACTTTCTCGAATGTATCATTACATGATTCTTCACTTAGCACTCTGATGCTAGATAATGAATCTCCTTTTTCCAATTCTCATTTACTCTCCTATCTGATAAAATTTGTTATGTCCTTCACTATTAGGTTGATTTTTCTAATCTTTGCTTCTCATCATCAAACATAGCCTCCTTTCATGCACACACTCATCTCTTCAATCTCTCCTTTGTCTTGCTCACTCTCTCTCTCTTTCACTCTACTAATTCAGGGTTTAGACCCTCCTTAAATAACCATCTAGAGAAGGTTCTAGATCATAATCAATGATCAAGATTTCTCCCTTTTATCATTTAGTCCTTCCAATTTTTTGATTGGTTACACTTCCTTCATAGGGATTGATGACCTCTAAAAAAATGCATAAACAACCCCTTAGTTGTCTCCACAATCTTTAAATCACATATAGAAGTTGACCAAAATGGTTTATATATGTGTTTGTGCCATCACAAACACATATACCAAAATTGGTTTACAAGACACTTGAATACCCTAGCACCTAGTCAGAACTAATACTCATGTTGTCCCTTGACTTTTGTATGCTCGAGAATAACTATCTGACACGACATGAACTAACTCTATTTAGCTTTGTGTCTATGGACTTCTAACTTACTCTACATAAACTGGCACTTGGTACATATTGGGGTGCTTGGACACCTAATACTTGCTTGGCTCAAACTAAAATGTGAATAAATCTTACACATTACTCAACCTGCATTGGGTGGCTCGATTGCAGTGATGATCGAAAAACTCTGCCTAGGAAATGACTAAGTGTTTGATACTAATAGGAAACATGACTTGGAGATCAACAGTCTCCCACTTTGACATTAGTGACAAAAACACTTTGTCATGACTAGTCATTCCATTTTGTGGTGACTAATCAAGGAAGAACTATACATACTCCATAATTTATCAACATTTTTGGGCTAACGTGTTGTAACTAATTTTAGCCCTAAAGTAGAAAAAATACTTGTATAAAAGGGCTTAGGGTTAGGGATTTTCATTAGGTGTGATGCAAAAATTTCTTCTTGTAGCAATATTGAGTTGTGAGGTATCATAGATTGTAATCAGGTTGTAATCACCAGATCATAATAATATTGGACTTTTTGTTTGGTGGATGTAGCTCAAGAATTGGGTGAGCCACATTAAATCTTGGTGTCTTGTGTTCTCTTCTATATGATTTATTATTTTATGATATTGTTTATATTTTCATGTAATTTTTATTTATGTTTGTGGTTTATCCTAACAAAATTTTCAAAATAGTATTCACTCATATATTATGACTCGGTCTTTATAAAGCCTACACTATATACATCATATATACATGGCTTCAAAATTGAGTAATACATTATATTATGTCATACCTTCAACCTTCACCTTATTTTCCCTCGTGTGTGTGTGTGTGTGTGTGTGTGTGTGTGTGTGTGTGTGTGTGTGTGTGTGTGTGTGTGTGTGTGTGTGTGTGTGTGTGTGTGTGTGTGTGTGTGTGTGTGTGTGTTCTCTCTATTTTCTCCCTTGTGTTTGTCACTTATGGCTACTCGAGTGAAGGGGTTGAACCATATTTATCGAAAAATGGTTTGTGAATCTATATAACTATAGCAAGTGCATTATCCCAACTTGTTCTGACAGATTCCAAAATTGATATTTTAATGTCTACTTAAGTAAAAAATTAAACTAAGCTTTTTGTAGTAGAGAGATGGGAATCTCATCCTATTATCTCCTTGGCTAATGCTAGCTCTCTCTACATTAAACATCCAAATGAGGTATCAACATTGATTTTATAGAAATTAATTTTTCTCTCATGAGTCCATTTGTGGCTTGTAATTCACTTAAGCTACCTTGAGAAAAAATTAATATATTAAAATGAATAGAGCTTGAACTTGCGTCCATTCTCAAAGAATGTCCTATAGATTTTAGATCTAGTTGCACCTTCTCAATCTAATCTTGAATGTCTTGTATGAATCTCTATACATCACACAACATTTTATACAAAATTTGAATATTCTTTACAACTCCCTCTATATTTTTTACAAGTTAGAAAGTTCAACTTTCCTTATAACAATCTTGGTTGACACTTTCTCCAAAAGTTCTTTCTCAAATTTCTTCTTTGAACAATGCAATAATTTCTCATTAGCTTCAATGTCATCATTCTTAACCTTCTCAACAATGTGAACTAACTAGTCTATAAGAGGTGTTTGCTCATTAATACCTTGTATATCAAATGCATCAACAAAGATATCATTAATCTCATGCAATACTTGCCTTTATTGACGTTCCCTTTTTATTTCTTCTTGCTTTGTCTTCCTAGCCAATAAATCCTACAATATTTGCATCTAATCAAGAGTCATATTGTCAAGATCTTACTTGGGAATTATTATTACCTGATCTAATGTCACTGGCTTGCTATGACTTGACCTTATTCTTCTTCTTCTTTGACTTAGGTGTGTTGGCACTCAGCAATGTGATCTGCAATGGTGTCACTTCAACACTTGACCTTGTCTCCTTCTGAGTAGATAGCACATGTTGATCAGGTGTAGTAGTTGTCTCTGTTAGTGTATAAGGTACTACACTCGATAGTTAAACCAATGCTTAAACTGACACTTACTCTTTTGGTTCATTTGCTTCCTCTACCCTTTTGTTGCACAACCTCCTTTATTCCCTCAACATGGGATTCTGAGGCATCAAATGTAGATTTATTTTCTTTCTCTTTCTCTTCTCCTTCTTCCTTGTCAATGACAAGATTGTTCATGGGCATTGGATGTAAAAGTGTGATTATTACTTTCCCATGTTCCTTGACTCTTATATCTTGTAGACTCTTTTCTTCAACTGTGATTGTTGAATGAATAGGTGTTGACTCCATAGTTGGTGCACTCTCAATCCTTGGATAATAATGAATTTGTATCATCACTAGATTGATGCATGGTAGAGGTGTATCTAAGGTTGCATTAATGAATGCTTCATTTTTGAGTTCTTCCTTAGTTAAGACATTAATATTTGTCTATGTTTCTTCAGGTATGTCTTCAATAGTGACACCATATTGTTTTTCACTCTCCTCTACCTTTCTCCTTATTTATTCCTCAAGATTATCTAGCTCATTATAATCTTCCTTATTATCCAGATAAAATTTGACTTCTTCTTCCTCCTTTTCTTTTGTTATTATTGATGTTAACAACCCAAATGCCTTCTTCCAAACTAATATACTTTCTTAAACTACATCTTCAATTGTATTCTTCAAGATTTTATAATCCCTTGTCTTGGGCAAAAAATTCTTGGCAAAATCCCTTAGGGCTATAGACATATGTGTCTTCCCTAAATTTGGCATAGTTTGGGTAAATGTGGTTTCTCTTATTTGCTTCTCAGTAAACAATTCCCATTTCCACTTTGTATTTATTTTATTGTACAATTCTTTAGGGATTGCCTTACCCAATTCTATAGGTGTATACTTAAACTTTATCACTATATTTGAAACTGCTTACTCCACCTTTTCTTTATCAAATTTCTCTAAAGAATCATATTTAACATGTTTGAAATCTAAAATCCCTATTGAATTTTTGATGTTATCACATACCTTATCAATGTCTTGAGAAGGTTTTGTGGGAACAATTTGAAACTTTCTCATATCATCTGATTTAGTTCTTTCTCCTTCATCCTATTCATCATCAGGCATAACTACATGTTTTCTCCTCAATTTCTTGTTTTGACCTTACTCAATCCCTTTAGTTACTTGGTTCCTCTTTAATAGGGACTTTACCTTAGCTCACTTTGTGATCTTTACTATCTCTTTCTTTGGTTTGGTAGCTACAAGAGATGTTGCCTTGGATCCTTGTCTAGTTATTCTTCTTTATGGTGTTAAGGAGGGATGTGTAACCCCTATCTTCAAATTTCTCTTCCCCTTAGGATCTATAATCACTATTTTCTTTTGTTTTAGTGCCTAATACTTGACAACCACTAACTCTTTTCCTTTTGACTCATCTTCTTCATCCTCATCAGTCCCATCATCTTCCCCTTTTCCTTTTGTAATCTACAAGGGTGCCTCACATAGTTTTCCTTCAAGATCTGCAATCATTTTCTTTCTCTTCCTATCCATCTTGTGTACTTTAGTTTGCATAAGAATTTTGATCTTGGTTGACTCATATATATCAAATGCCTTGGTGTTGATCAATTTCTTCAGACATCAAGGTTGTCACTACTTTAGATATTTCATCAATGTTCACTTAATATTGCATTGTCCTTAGCCATGCAACCCTTGGTAATACAACTTGTGCATAGGTGTAGTTAGTGTCCACCATGAAGAAAATTTGGTCCTAGTAATGATCAACAACTAACTTGGGGATTCTCAATGTTTTCTTCATTTAACCTTTGAATTCATCAAAATATCCATCTAAAATTGTTTCAAATTTCACTCCTAATTGTTCAATGTAAACATTGATTTTCTCGGTTACAGGTCTGGATTTAACCCAGAAAATATCTCCTATGGTAGGGAATGAATTTTATACATAAAATAATATGCACATCAGTAGTTAGCTAAACTTACATGATGTGTTCTTATCCTTTTTGGTAGCTCCAAGATTCTATGCTAATTAGGTCAACTGTAGCTCTACAAGATTGTAGCTCTGATCCTTCTTTACAATTTTGTATCTCAAATCTACTAGAATGCATGGTACACTATTCAGTTGGTTAGACTAATAGAATTTGTGGGCAATCCCTTGGACTACAAACTAAATAATAGGATTCTTAATATCATCAATTGAAATTCCTCGCCATTCTATTTGGCCTTTTTTTGTTCGTCTATTATATTTTTGGCTAAGCAATGCAGGGTCTTTACATGATCTAGGGTAGGGTACCTAGTTACTTGATGTGAATTACCTTTGTTATCTTTACTAGCCCATTCTCTAGCTACATCTTCATGTAATGTACCCTACTCAACACAAATTTTATCCATTCAACCTTGAAAACCTTTGAAAAATCTAGAGCATGGGTAAGCCCTTTCTTAGCAAAACGTTACTCTATGCTTTCAATATTTCATTCTTACACAATTTCACATAAGCATTTCTCAGCTCAAAGTCATTGATTTAACCAATATTATACATATAGCATGAACGCATGTCATGCACAATGATGACTTAGGAAGGAATAGATGATAATATGCCTAACACATCTCCAGTCATTGCAACTTCTGGATGTGCCTTGAATTTTGGTGGAGGCATGTGTCATTCCTCACAATATGTACATTACTATCTTTCAAATCTTCCTTTACACTTCTAGATGCAAACGATGTCATGGAAAAATAGGGTTTGAAAAAATACAACAATTCTGTGAAACAACTGAGCTCAGTTCACAAAATTTACTTACTTTTTCTTGTAATTGTTGATGACATGTTATTCAATCACACAATTTTTCACTCAAATCTCTCTATCAATCACAATTTAATTGCTCTATAGGTTCTATGATCGCTAGGTGAGAAAAATGATAAATACAAGTTTCTACATAGTCTCAAATGGTTGAATTAGGTCTTTAATAATTTTTTTGTACAATGGTAGATGCATTACAGTTGTCTTGGCCTCAAAATAAAACTTGGTTGACACAATACCTTTCTTTCAACAAACACCACACCCAGTCACCATTACCATTTCCATACATGGCTTATTCAACATATCAACTTAGTATGTATGTGAGCCTACTTCACATAGTGATACTCGGTCGTTAAAAACGCTAATATTGATACTTCACATTAATTATACATATAGACTCTTTGCTCAATTCTTGCCTCAAATCTATCCTAATGCATCTTGATTTGTGCAGATATGGACTTTTTACACATCTTATGTCAGGAACTGGTGTATAATGTAGCATTCAAATGTAAAGTTCCTTACACACCTTCTTGTCTTAGTTAGAAGTAGTGTGATCACATGATCCATTACATTGGGTGATCTCAGCTTCACTGGTTCCAGTACTACCTACTTATTCCTTCTTTCTATAGGTTTGATTCATCTAGTTCTTTGTCATCTCAACAATCTTTTCACCTTTTCTTTGTTCATTGATCGGTGTTGGTGATTTGGTTTTGCAGTTTCTTCTTACATGTCTAATCTTGTGACAACTATAACATTTTGGTATCTCTAACTATTATTGTATATTAGTGTTAAACAATTAGTCATTTACAAGGCATAGTTAGACAGTCATCACTACAACCAAGCTACTCTATATAGGTTGAATCATGTATATAAGTATGTGTTAGGGTAAATAATTAATAATTATTTATTTATTCTATATACTTAAGTTTACTTAGGTTAATGCATTCATTTATTAGTTTTAGTGATGAGTTGTTGACAACACGGGAGTTTGTTCCCTTCTAACATGTTCCACCTTTTTGTGGATGTATGCTTAGTTGTCAACCTTATCTTCTACCACTTTCTAGCTTATTCTACAAGCTTCCTTGAGGCCTTTATATTCAGTCTCTCTCATTGTAAATTAATATCCATTCACATAGAAATTTCATTTTCCTATTGTGAAATATTTTATCTTGCATTGTTTGCTTCAAGCTCGTGCTCCTTTGGTTTCTCTTCAGCAAGCTATTTGCATGCAGGTGATCTTGGCAAGCTGTGGAGTTGGATTTTATCAACTCCTACATGGTATCAGAGCCTCCCTATTGCTTTCTTGGCTTAAGGTTTTTTGAAGTTATGATTCAGAGACACATACCCTAGTTTATTTGTGTGTTTTTCTTCAATATGGGGGAAGAGCATTTTTTGGAGCACTTTGGGCCCAAACTGACGCTACCATTTGATCTGGAAGGCTGTTTATAGTTAGGATTTATATAAAATTTTCAAATTTTGGTGACAAAGCTCTAGGAGGCAAAAAAAATTTGGTAGCAGCCCTGTCGTACGAACTGTACAGACGATTTGATAAAAAAAAAAATTAAAAATTTAAACAAGGTGCACCGCCGGGTGGCCACTGCCGCATAGCCTGCAATCAGCTTGCAAGCCACTGCAACTGGCTGCACCACTACAGGGTAG
This sequence comes from Cupressus sempervirens, assembly GCA_028749045.1. Lineage (NCBI taxonomy): Eukaryota > Viridiplantae > Streptophyta > Pinopsida > Cupressales > Cupressaceae > Cupressus > Cupressus sempervirens. The sequence continues at coordinate 973,720,538 of CM053792.1, read as the reverse complement.
CCCGGGCCTGGCTTCCACCGGTGGACCACCCTTTCACCTCCTCTATTATGGCTTAAAACCTATTTCCACCACCTCCACTGATGTTTGCGACTCGTCTGCTACTCTGCTCTACCTACCTATGTCAGTAGCTTATGTGGAGACTATTCTGCACAGTCAGCAACAGTTGCTGAATCTGGGGGTGACACATGGCATGGGTGCCACGATGGCACTTTTCCATGTGGACCCTACCACGTGGCATGCCACGTGTCATATTTTTTTGTTGCGATGGTTGCGAAGCTATCAAATTTAAGCTAGTAGATTGCTAATGTCAGCACTACATCATCAACCCTCCAACACCTCACTAGGGTCCTTTTTGACCTACAATTAGTTTTTTGGCCATATCTTAAGCATATAGAGGTATTTTTTTGATCCAAAAGAAGTGTCAAAAAGCTGGTTCCAAGATGGAGACATTGTTGTAGTTATTTTTAGGTTTTGATGTAGTTTAGTTACTAATTTTTGTAGTTGATGTCCAAAGTTCTATTTTTGACTCCAGTATACATATCTTTTGTGTCCCATGTCCATTTTTTGAAAATGTTATATTTTTGAAAAGTTGTTTTTGTCATCTTTTTAGAAATGTTGTCATTTTGCTTAGATATTGTACCATGCTCTTTTTATCATGTTTTTGAAATTTTTTCTCTATGGTGGATATCTTGGGTGTTCCAGGTTCGAGGATTATTTTCTTAGCATGGAATCTCTTGTTTTGGATTGTACTATTTTTTGTATCAGCTTTTTTCCTTTTTTGATAATTATAGACATCATTTGTAAGCACCTTTATGTATATGTACTAAGATAAAGTGCCACTCTTGCATTTCAGGTTCATGAACATTGTTTTGAGATAGTTGTACTTGCACTATTTTTATAAAGGACCACGGGAGGATAGTTATTTGTTGTTTTTGGCCTTCTTCTTTTTGTTTTCCCATGCAGCATCAGTGTGATCATGTATTTATAGGTGTTTTTACCTCTTCCCCTCTCTCGTCATTCTTGGTTCTGTCTGTAAAGGATTTTGGCCCACCTTCTCAGTTGCCTATCATCTCACCCCGTCTGCATTAAGGGGGCTTATTCTGATGTTCTAATGCATCCTTGGTTTGATGATTTGATAGTGTGAGCTATGTATTCAGTGATTGATCCTATATACTAGGCGATTGCAGTGACTGGCTACCTATGCATTTCAATGAGATGGATCATCTACCATATAGACACGCTCAGTTTGTGCCTTCTTCTTCCACGGAGGTTCTTTGGATCAGTTCTTTTTTATGGTAGAATTTGTGGCTTCTTCATGCTTCATTGATGCTCTTCATGATCTCTCTTTGTTCATTTTATCTTAGCTTTTGTGAGCTTAAGTGCATTCCCCTAAGTTGCACTTAAGGGGGGGGGGGGGGGTGTTAGAGTAAATAATTAATAATTATTTATTTATTCTATTTATTTAAGTTTACGTAGGTTAATGCATTCATTTATTAGTTATAGTGATGAGTTGTTGACAACATAGGATTTTGTTCCCTTCTAGCATGTTCCACCTTTTTGTGGGTGTATGCTTAGTTGTCAACCTTATCTTCTACCACTTTCTAGCTTATTCTAAAAGCTTCCTTGAGGCCTTTATATTTGGTCTCTCTCATTGTAAATTAATATCCATTCACATAGCAATTTCATTTTCCTATTGTGAAATATTTTCTCTTGCATTGTTTGCTTCAAGCTCATGCTCCTTCAGTTTCTCTTTAGCAAGCTATTTGCATGTAGGTGATCTTGGCGAGTTGTGGAGTTGAATTTTATCAACTCTTATAGTATGTACTGAGCTCTATAGGAGTCGAGTAAGTGTATGATCATCGAGTATTTTTAATAGAAGCTAATATCAACATCGACCTAGCAGTTTCAAGCATACAAGTGTCAAGTTACAAAATATGTCTCGAGCACAATACAAACCGAACAACAACAATACTGAGTATCAAAAAATAGTAAAGGCCAAGCAATGCAGAGTTTACATGAAAGTCAGAAATGATATAATTTTTTAGGTAAATCATTTTCAAGCCAACATGGAAGGAAAATTTACTATATGTAGAGGTTGTTATTTAGATTTTTACACGTTAATGATGTGGATCACAGATCCCTACGTTTTGTGATCAACAATTCAAAGGGAGAGGCAAATTATGGAAGCATCTAGAAAAAACTTTACAGAACTCCTTAAATAGAGAAGATCTTAAATGAGATTGTATGATGAGTGGCATGGTGATGGAATAAGAGGAGAAGAGTGTGCATGCAAACAAGGATAAACATGTGAATGATAAAGTGAAAGATTGAGTTTAGATCAGAAGTCAATGAAAGTGTTTTGTTATCTCTTAATTGGGAAAGTGACCTAATCAAAGCAATAAAGGGGAAGAAAAGTATTATTAGATCAAAAGAGGGGATCAATTAGCAAGGAGAAGACTCAAAATCAATTTACAGAGCATATTGAGAGTCAAGTACTAAATTAGTTCTAACTAACTTGAATCGGGATAAATCTCTTAACAGAGTGATCTTAACATATCTTTGTAAATCTCCTAATAGAGTCCTTACTTTATTGTAAGTGTTAAATATGCTAACAAGGTTGGAACTAGTAGTCTCAAATGTTTTTAATAAGGCAAACCCCTCATAGGGTAGAGCATATATTATGATCAAACATTGTAACCCTAACAAGTTAACTTTATTACTACAGTAGTGAAGATTTGTGGGTGTCATCTCCACCCTAGTTTAACCTTCATCTTAGAGGATTTTTGGGTAAAAAATATTCTATTATGTGTTTATTTTTATGCATGTGAATGAATTGTTGAAAATTAAAATTGCTTAAGATTCTGATTCACCCCCCTCTCAGTATCTGGTTATCCTATTTATACTTCCATCAATCAATAATTGGTATTAGAGCATTGGTTCTCTAAGAGAAGATTAAACACTTGGAGATTAGATCTTTGAGATGGAGACTTTTAAACTAGATAAGGTCATTGAAAATCAAGTGATTGACATCCAACTCATACTGTAGAAACTTGAGAAAGCAAGACAAGATCTAAAAAAATCCTTTAAAAGAAGAAAGGAATTAGCTATTTAGGATAAACAATTTTCCTATAAACAAGTTGAGACTAAAGGACTGTTTGAATCAATCAATCCACATGACAAAGAATCTATAGATCTACTTGAAAAGAAAAAACTCTTGAATGAAGAAATAAGAGGACTAAAAAGGGAACATGAAATCCAATCACTAAGATTGTGTAAAGTGACTGAACAAAAGAAGAAAGCTAAAGAAGATAGGACTACGGTTGAAGAAGACAAAAGGATAATGGCTACCAAACTTGAAGAAAGGATATTAGATGTGAAAAATCTCACAAACACATGACTAGATTTTAATGCTTGCAAATCAAGAATTGAATCACAAGGATGTGGACATTGCAAATCTCAAATCATAGAAGGACATACTAAAGAATGAACTCAAAACTAAGAAACAATCTATGGAGAGATTCAACAAACCAAAAGAGGCAATGAAATACTTTGAAGAAATTATGAAGTCATCTAGCAGTACTAATGGGTCGAGACATTCACACACTAAGCAAGGAGAATCATCCAAGAATGGAGAGTTGAGGAATGCAAAGTCAAAGAACAAACCAACATGTTATCACTGTGGCAAACTTGATCATAATGCAAACATTTTTTGAAGCAAACATTGTATGGAAAATCCCAAACCTAAGTTTATTCTTTATTGTTTTTACTACAAGAAACAAGGACATCAAATACATGAGTGTAAGTCAAGAATGCGGAATGCATCTACTACACCTATATTTAAAAGATATTGCTATAACTGTCATAAGTATGGACATAAAGCATATGAATGTAGATCTTAGACAAAACCTCATTGAATAAATTAGAGGAAGAATTATGCACCTGGAAATGCATGTTCCAAATGTCACAAGTTTGGAAATCTAAGAAATAATTGAACTCAAGTACATTCAACAAATCAAACAAGAGACAAAGGTAAAGGAAAAGTAGACATTGAGCAAATTAGGAAGGAAATGAATCAAAAATGGAAAAAGAAAGCAAAAGATGGAAATAGTGGAGCAAATGGAGCTAAGGTCACCCAATCCAATGGAGAAGGTGATCATGTCATCTCAAACTAAGCAAGAGAGGTATGTATGGAACTCTTTATTTGATTAATATAACATACATCAATTCCTTACATGAAGTGTGCCAAAGTTCATATTTGCATATATAAAGATGCATAAGAACAAATTTATGAAGGGTTGTCAAAAGTTAGTAAAATTTTCTATGTTGACCAAGCATTGCAACATGGATCGAGCACTTCAGAAGTGAAATGGTAGAGATCGAGTGATATGGAAGAGAACGAGCTGTAAATTAAAGACCTAGATTTAAAGGCACCAATATCAATTGAGATAGTTGGCTTCCACCTATCTAAGTACACATCATTAATGGAGACCCTAAATTGATCAAAAGAAGGTATATATTGAATTTTGAAGACATTATCTCATACCTTGCATACAAATTTCAAGAGCACAAAGAGATTTGGCAATTTGAGTGACTAGGAAAAGATTTTAAGAATGAGTTCGACAAGAAGCCTGAACAAGTGAAGATTTGAACTATGCTAAGTAATCCACAAGAGAAAGAAAATAATTCAAACCCTAAAAGAGAATATGGTAGCTTCATCTACCACTGGCATGAGCCAAGAGGTTAATAAAATCCAACTGGTGAAAAGTGACACTTGTCCTCCACCAAAGTTTCATGTTATTCCAGAAATTGCATTGAAAGGAAACTAATGAGTGTACTATCTGACGGCCCTTATTTTCACTTTGAAGTGTGTTGTATTGTTAGGTTTTGTTCTTTATTTGTTGTCAATTTACCAGAAAACAACTCTAACCTGATCAATTTTTTCCCTAGCCCATTTTGAAAAAATCTTATCCTAGCAAGATAGTCTAATATCCTAAGATTTATGTCTTTACCATGTCATGGAGAATTTTCTTAAATCCGTGATCATTTTTTAAATCACCCTAGGTTTTTAGTTCAAGCGTGTGATTGTATGTGATTTTCATATTTTCCATCAAGTGATACGATCTTACAATTGAGGTTTTCAAGCATCTAGTCATAAGCTTATGTTTTCCCTCTCCCGATGTTACAAAATTTAGGCTAGCAAAGGATTATAGGGGTAAAGTGTTGAGTCTCTCAATCTTATGATATACCAGGTGATTGTAGCATTGCAGGTGTTTGTTATGAAGGTTCCAACCTTATGATCATCCTTTTATTGTTTAATCGTAAGTATCTTATGGTAAATAGAAAGTGTTGTGATGTTATGACAGACTATAGTCATAGGATCGTAAAGGGAAAAAAGGAGACTATCGACCATATGAAGGATGGATGATCATGAGATCATAAGGGTTCCTATAGAAACTTTTAAGGCTAGGATAAGGAAGCAATTGTAAGATCGTAAAATAGGAAATGTTAAGTGATAGAGTGATGCAAAGTGGGGCTAGGCACATGAGCATAAGATTTTGAGGCACGTGGCAATTGATATCTTATGAAGCTATGAAGAATAGTAAATTTTAAGATCATGAGGGAAAATCATGAGCTTAACAAAGATATGAAGTAATGGTAGGCATAAGATCGTGAAGTTAAAAGTTAAAGCTACCAATGCTACAATGAAGAAAGGATAACACCCAGTGTATGGTTGGGAGGTAAAGACAACGACTAAGAACTATTGCGATGTTATGAAAGGCTATGATCATAAGATCATATGGCATAAGATGCATGTTGGTGATGCTATGAAAATGTGTATAAATTGTTCAACATAAGTTTGCAACTTTAGAAAGTGACTTTGTTTCCATTGTTCTAATCTTATGATGAGTTGTGTCTGATAAGATTGTGAGAAAATTAGACGGTCTCTTTGAAGACATGAGAAATGGTATATTGTAAGATCGTAAAGGCCATTTTCCAAGTTTACAAGAATGCAATAAGGGTTTGAATTCCAAATGATTGTAAGATCGTAAAGCCAAAATTCCTTGCCTAAGATGATATAAAGGGTTTACATTTCAAAGTGGATTGTAAGATAGTAAGCCCTAAAATAAGACACGAAAGAACTTTTTTCCTTTCTTAGAAGCCGGAATAATGATATATGCTCTCAACCAATGAAGTTTGAGTAAAGTACAGGAAATTTTGAGCTAGAGAGTTATGTCGATGCTCCTTTGAGGTGACAAAGAATGTTGAATTTAAAGCTTGAGCATGCAAGAAATCAATGCATAGAGAAACATTGATAAGTACATACAATATAAAAACATTCTCATACAAAACAAATTATCATTTACAAAAAGAAAGGGTTTCCATAAATTGCAGAGTTTTTAGTACAAAGGATTCATATTTTTCTGTGCTAATTGTAGAGTTTTCTAGTTTTCAATCTATAGTCAAGATGTCTAATAAGGAGGTTGAGGAGATTCAAGCTTCAAATATAGAAGTTATAGAGACTTCTACTTCAAAAGAAGGAAAGAGGTAGAGGAAACCAAAATGGTTTGTAGATGAATGGTTCAAGTTGTTTCCCAAATCTTCAAATGTCATCTCTACAAATGACCATGACTTTTGAGACCCTTATTCTTTTTGTAGGGATTCTATTTTCTCTGGTGCTAATGGTTATGAGTTGTTTAGGTATTTATATCACAATAAGACAGATAAAATTCCTATTTGCAACCCATGGAAGAAGAATCTGGCAAAGCTCATCTTTCCAGAAGTATTCATAGAAGTTAATTTGGTAAAGACTCTAATTAAATCATACAATCCAGCTACCAAATCATTCCATAGACATAATGGCACCATTCTATGTGCATTAGACTATGCTTATTTCATTAAAACCTTTGGATTGGAGGGTGCAATGAGCGAACTAGTAGATTTAATTGACCTTCAAGAAAAGTTTGAAAGGAATACCAAATCGTACATAGGAAAATCTATGCTGGAGTACATCCCAATGGACCTCAAGAGGGTGGGATATTGCCCTAAAAAAATAGAGAAAAAGATGCCTTGGACAAATTCAAAAACTATTTTATGAAGACAATATATGGTGCCCACAAAGTGGTAGGCAAAGATGGATTTGATTTGGTCTATGGGGCAGAGTACATTGTGGCCAGAGATGTATAGGACTCATACCATGGTGGAGAGTATGACTATGTGGAGTATATTCTAGAAAAGATGAAAGATAACATTGGGCTGACACAGAGAAGAGAGATGGAAATTTTCAAATTCCATTATTACTCATTACTAATGCACTTGATCTTATACAAGAATGTGGGTATGTTAGCCCAAACTTCATTGATCAAACATCTGATGCAAATGGAGAGCTACCAGTTCAGCTATGGACATAGGTATGGGATAATTCTTTTCCTTTTTCAATAATTTTAGTTTTTTTATCATGAAGATGTTAGCCCCCAATTACTTTAGGGCTCCTCAGATATTGAAAAGTCTGTTAAGACCAACCCTTCTACCTGAGAGTAAAAGGTTAGACCACAATTGGGGGGGCATATTCTTGTTCCCAATGTTTTCCCTCATGAGAGTCTATGGTTTCCATTAGCCTTCCCATATATTGCCCAAATATATCCCTCCTAGACTAGCCATCATTGAATTCATGTGGCAATTAGTGGTGGTAAATAGAGAATATCTAGGGCCTAAAGTGGATACAGGAACATTTTTGTGTAGGTGCTTTAGAATAGGAGACTTTTCAATTGGAAAAGAATCCTTAGATAAAATCCATTCTTTCCTCCATCATTTTAATTTATTAACTGCCCCTTATAGAATATATGACCCATACAATTGGATGAGGAACACCCTGAAAGAAATTAGGAATTATGTGTTGCCAAACACAAAAGAATTACCACATGAGGACCTAATTCCCAACATCATTGCTGAAGGCGAGGCTGTTGATAAATTAGAAAAGTTTGATGATGTCTTCAGGGTGGAGAGGGAACTAAAGAGAGTAGACCCAAATTTCAAGGGTTTTATGTAGATGTCCCTTACCCATAAAGGATAAGGAAGATGGTGAATAATCATGTTTAGAACATGGCACAAATGCCAGAGGGGCCATTGGAGAAGAAGAAAGGGTAAACCATGATAGCTCGGAGCTAGATGTAACTCTAGAAATTGAAGAGGATGAACGTGTTAAAGCATCATGGGTTACCAAGGGTAACATAAGGCAAAGGATAGTCCATATACCTAAAAAGGTAAAGCAAAGGACATTGTAGATCTTACCTAGATGAGGCCAATATTTTATTGATCTAAGGAAGAACTACATATAGGAAAGAGTCAATGTAGCAAAGAATTCTCTAACTAATTAAGAATTGGCAGTAGCAAGGTTGGATGATAGGATCATCCAAGCTTGGTAGTTTATAGAGGATGAAGAATTCATCAAATACACTGAGTTCAAGAGCTTCCTCTATAAAGTAAAACAGAGTGAACTGGTTTTGAAATTGAAGCTAGGAGAATCAGATGAGGAGAAGCAAGAATTAGTTGACAAGCTTCAACCCTATGATCCTGAGAGTGAGGTAATGACTCCTGAGGAGGCTAGAGACTTAGTACAAAGAAGTGGTATGCTTCTAGTGCCTGGCTGAGATCTAGAACAAGATTTCATGCTTGACCAGATTAGGAGACAAGAAAGTGTACTATCTTATGAGGCATATGGTGTTGGTGGACTTCAAAGGGGGTCAAGATTCAATATTGATTCCAAGTCTTGAGCAGTGTGGAGCATGGCTCCTGCACAAATAAGCCAAAGTTGATGGATGTGCATAACACTACCCAAGGAAACATAATAATATGGACTCTACAGGGTACCTCAGGTACAGAAATCTCCAAGGCAATGAAACATTTACCATTCATGAATAAGGCTAAAGTGGAGGAGATAGAGAAAAAAATGTCTAGGATTTTCCATGACTATATTGATGTCAGGAAGATTTATGAGGAAGAGCTCAGAAAGAGACATGTGTATAAATAGAGGGTAGAGGAATTGGAGGCCAAAGCTCAAGGGATAGAAGCTAAAGTTTTATTTTTGAAAGAGAAACTAGCTAGTACAGAGCAAAATAAGGAACATAGCATCCAAGAATAACCAGCTGGGGGGTCACAGTGGAAACAACTACACAAATAGAGGAGCTAGAGATTGAGGAAACTGAGCCAAGAAGAATGAGCATTGATGCTCCATCTCCACAGTAGGGTGATGAGGTAAGGACAAGTGTCCTTAATAGCATGATAGGCCATAGAGTGGAAACTCTAAAAAATATATCTCAACATGCTCGTGCTCTTTTTATTTCTTTACAAGATGTTGAGCATGTTCATGATGAAGCACTTGGATGGCTATCACCCACTTTTAATCTATGGGTTCCATACACTCAATTTTTAGAGAGGCTAATCATGTTGATAATGAAGAAGCCAAATCTACCTAACAAAATAATCATAGTAAAGGAGGGTCTGGAGATAGTGAAAGAATTAATAGGCTTCTTTACTGGCAAGTTGCAAACTATACAAGGAAGATGAAAGTCTTATCACAAGGGATTGAGCCCTGCATTCTACCAATTTTGGATGCTAACAGTAAATTGAAAGACTGGCAACAATAGTCAAATTCTTTTAATTTAGTACTAACTCAAGCAGGCACAACATCAATTTTTGAAGATGATAGTGATACCACTTTCAATAACCTGATTGATTCATTATTTAAGGTTGAGATAAACTTGAATAAATTTTCATTGGAATGAAGGGCCATAACATATTCCATGTGGATTAAAACAACAAGGGACTTGGATGACGTTAAGACAATCGAATGGCCCACAAAAAGGGAGATATATGTCTAGGAGCTGGTGGGAAAGATTAAGGCTCTGTCGGTGGGAAGTAGTTGAAGATTACATGTAGAATGCAATAAAAGACAAAGGGAATTAAAGTGAAGACTCCTGTGATAAATTGTTACCTGTTGATCTTGCAACTAGCTTCCTATTTTGGGTTTGAATGCATACAATATTTTAACTGTAACTTTCCAGACATATATTTTCTTCCTTTTTCCATTAGGGTTTTGACATGTGTCCCCTCATCTAAAGCTTGTTGTAATCCTTCTATATAAGGATTTCTAAGATGTGGAGTGAGGGTCCAAAATCTATAGAATTTCAGTGTTTATTTTATTCACACTCAGTCCATTTTTTGTCAATTATATGATTATATTTATTTTTGCAAATCTAAGAATATAGTAAACATTAAATGATTAAGTTTGTCAAGTTCTAAGTTATACTTTGAGTTTATATTAGTATTGTATTTTTTTTCAAGGAAAATTAATATAAAGAAGAAGTTCTGCATATCTATGTCTTTGAGTTTTGTCTCCATCTTTATATATCTATAATCTTGGGATTGAAATGAGCAAAGTTCTTTCATTTTAATGCAGCTTGGATGAGTTGTATATATTTTATTGATTACTTTTAATTCAAAGAGTTAAGTAAATGCTTTGAATTGATAGGGTTTTTAGGTATATAGGAGGGATATCATGAGAATGAAATTCAGAGTTAATTACTGATAGATTTAATTGCAGGTTAATTAAACAGGTCTAGAGTTACTAGTTTGACTTTGTATAACAATAGATAAGGCACTAATCAATTAATTCAATTACAAGTTGATGTGTTCATATGGTTGCACAATACATATATCAATCAAAAATCAATTTTCCATTTATGTAATGATGAACTAAAATTATTGGTCATTACTTATTTGTAATAGCTTTCCTTTTGAGTTATAACTAGCTACTATAATCAAGGAGAGTTTATTTCAAATCTAAGAAGAATCTTGACCATTATTGTTGGAAATTTGTTCAGCACTCCCCTCAGTATTTGTGACAAGGGCTTAACCACCCCCTATGTACTATAAGTTGAGTGGTTGTATCAGACATTGATAGATCGGTCTTTTGGTGCAACAACAACCCCATTATAATGAGTGGTATTAGAGCTTGGTCACATATTTGAATCCTTAGACCCTCAGGTAACATTGAGGGGGAGATTGTTGGAAATTTGTTTAGTGCCCCCCTCACGATTTGTGACAAGGGCTTAACCACCCCTTCTATACTATAAGTTGAGTTCTTGTATCAGGCATTGACAGATCGGTCTTTTGGTGCAACGACAACCCCATTCTAACAATTATATTCTATAGGGGATAAATTTAAAAGAAATATTAGTGAGCAAGTATTTGAAGAAAACCATAGAAGAAAATAAGCCATATCTAAATCCCTAAGGTGCACTTGTCTTGGCCCTGCAGAGCCTAAAGTCTAGAAAGCCCCTATGAGCTTTATTGAAGTTGGTCCAAATCCTAGATGAATGTAGTTGAATATAGGAAATACCCAATCCTTAGACTAAGTTTTTTCTTTTGCATCCTAGTATTGGGTTTAGAGAAACCTAGCAGTTCCAAAACACCAACACTATCCTTGATACTACCCAAAGTTATTATGATCCATGATGTTAGGATTTGTTACATGTCTAAGATCAGAGAAGTAGGAGACTGTGAGATAAGAGAAGAATATAAGAAGTTATGTAATGAAGGAACCTTGAAGGATGAATTTAAAGTTGTTGAAAGGAAATGGTTAACTCGTGCCCTAGAATTTCCAAAGAATTTCAAGATTGAATGGATTAAAATTATTTTGAGCAAAATCCATGATATGAAGTATTGGTTATAGAATGGACCTATGGAGATCATGAAGATAATGATGCATGCAGTTACAAGCTATCCAACCCTAGAAAAGAAGAAAACCATGTGATGCCTAAGTTGAGAGGAAGTTGACGCAAACACAGGTGCTGAGTGGAATGGACGACGTCTGTCCATTACAAACATTTTTGATCCGCTAATTGAATTTTTTGTGGGGGTTATAGCTCACAACTTTTACCAATCAAGAAGATTGAACGCTGTGTCGTGTATGGCAGTGGATCAAGCATGGAAGATAGTGATGAAAGATCATGAATATGATCTTATCAAGCTCCAAAGACTATAATTAGCAGAGAATCTATCATCTATCAAAAAAGAAAAGAATTCAATGTGTAAGTTCAGATCCCTCATTGTATATATTTTCTTTTATATCTAGAAATATTTTCTTGGTGTTTGTGATATTGTTTGGGAACAAAGAAAATCAATGACTAGATAGATAAGAAAATACGTTACTCCATTAGGAGAAAATTTTGAGAATGTCATGGATGCTTCCTTTGAGAAATTCAAGCAAAGAATGAAGATGAGGATGAGGATACCAGAAGAATTGGTTATAAGGTATTACAATGACATATGTTTTCTTGTAGATATAGATAACACATTTTTATAGGTAGTAAAGTTGAGGAAGGCTTGGCTACAAAGTTTTCATTATGAAATTGATAGTGATTTAATGAGTACAAACATTGTTGCACTATTGAACGAAGAAATAGACACTGAGGCTGAATCTTTTGGAAAATATGAGGAGGCTAAGGCTAGAATAACTGTAAATATCAAGATATCTTCTAAGGAGAAGAAAAGGAAAAGAATTATTGAAGACCTAGAAGCAAAATTGGGCACCCTAGGCAAGGGAAAGGAACCATTGCAGATAACATAAGGTCTTGGAGATGATGAAGAAAAAGATAGTGGTGATGAGGAAGAGGAATAAGAAGAAGGTGACAAGGGTAAAGTCCTAGTTGTTTTCACTCCACTGAATAAGAAGACTAAAATAACTAACAAGAAGTCAGTAGTGACACACCTCTCTCCTCCACCACCAACTAAGCCAAGAACTAGGGTAGTTGCTAGTGCCAAGAATATTGCAAAAACAAAGAGTAGTAGAGACTATTGAGCCCAATGCACCTAAACCTAAGAGAAAGAAATTGATCAGAGGACCACCCAAAGCACACACAAAGTCTATTGAAGAGGTATGTGCAAATCTGAGAAGATCTACAATATTATCTAGCTTTAGATTTGTAAAATATGATACATTGGATAATACTAACTGAACCAAATTTGAGGAAGCTATGGTAGATATGATTGCTAATCATAAGCGAGCCCCAAGTGAAATTGAGAAGAAGATAGCCAAAGACTTATATGAGAGACTATAAAGAAGATTTCAGTAGGCAGAAGAAGAAAAGAAAAAGATAAGGACTAACTCCTTAGTCAAAGTCATGCCTGATCTATCCCAGGATCAACATGAAACATTTTTGGTGAAGTATAGGAGTAGATTTGTTCCTAAGTATAGAATATTTTTTATTTTATAGAATAAAATGGAAGTTGTAGCATAGCAGGATGAATTTCTTTGGAAAAATTTTTTTGGGCTATCAACCAAGGGAGCTGAGACAAAGAAAGAAACTAAAATCATGATCATTGAAGATGATCACAATTGTGGAGAAAGTTTAGGTGTCTCGAGTCCACAATGAAGCATGTCACCAGTATATGCTAAAACCCCTAACACTCTAGAGGTTGAGCAATCAAGGCTCATAGGTATAGAGACAAGAACTGAGGTAAAAGACACAAGTATAGATAGTCAAACTATTTCAACACCTCATATTGAGGAAAATAAAGAGATACGTAGAGCTGAATGGAGTATGACCATTGTTGTCTCAAGCACTGATGCACTAGTATGACTGAGTGGTGAAACTGCCTCAACAACTCCCAAAGTAGCATCGAGTAGCAACACTCCTTCATCAAGAAGAGGAAAAGCAATCAAGGATAATTCACTAGATACTGAAGTCAATTTGGATGAAAAAATTGAGATGCCAAGGTTAGATTTGGCAAATCTCACCTTGGAACAAACAATTTTGTTACTAAAGATTTTGGCAAAAAAGAAATGACAAGAAGAGTTAAAGAGAGAGCATAAACAAAAGCAAGTACTTTATGATGTGAAAGACATTTTGTTGATGCTTTTGATATGCAAAATTTTGATGAACTAGCCCCAATCATTACCCAATTTGTACATATTATTGAACAAGTAAATGCTAGTATTATGGAATCAAATGAAAAATTGATGGATTGGTTAGCCATAAGATTCAAGTGTAAGGTTGTGGAAAAAGTTTTCATACCACTGCCAAGCAGAAAGTGCAATTGCAAGAGTGTGTACAGGTTATGATAGAACTTATACCAAAGTACAACATTTTGTCAAATGCACCAAGATTCACAAATGATATTCAGGCACAAATACATCAGATTCAAGTTGAAATGAAGAGATCTAACAACATTATTTCATAGTCAGTAGTACCTAGTATTGATCATTACAATAATTTATTGAATGCTCAAGGCACATTGGTTGAGCTTTAGACAACTGAAAGCAACATGAGATCTAAATTTATCTCTATTCAAGATATGTTGATACCTCATTTAGTATTCATGCAAAGGGAGATGCAATCATCCTAGGATCTTATCAAAGAAGATCACAATCTTTCAGTGGCTAACAACTTAATTGATTTAGCTACAAAATTATAGTTGTAGAATCACATTATGGAGGTAGCAAGAACCACCTGGGACCATGCATTGTCCATAATCACTAGAGTTCATAAGACATTAATTGATAAATATGGTCTTCCACTCATTCAACCCCAATAGCCATGACATAAGTGTTCAAAATAAAGGGGGAAATGGATTTGATGAAGGAGGAAATGAATTTGTTGTCATATTTATTTTGCATTTTTTATTCATTATTCATTTTGGCAAAAGTCATAAGACTTAGGGGGAGAGTTCAATATCATAGTGTATTTGTAATAATGTAAAAATGACAAAGTGTTTTTTCCACTAATTTAAAAGTGGGAGATTGTTTGTATCTCCAATTACTATTGTCTATTAGTGTCAAACACTTTGTCATTTACAAGGCAAAGTCAGATGGTCATTACTACAACCAAGCTACTCTATATAGGTCAAGTCATGTACATAAGTAAGTATGTACTAAGCTCTATAGGAGCCAAGTAAGTGTATGGTCATTGAGCATTTTCTATACAAGCTGAGCTCAACATCGATCAAGCAGTTTCAAACATACAAATGTCGAGTTACATAGTATGTGTTGAGCACAATCACAAAATAGTAAAGGCCAAGCAATGTAGAGTTTACATGAAAGTCAGGAATGATACAGATTTTGAGGTAAACCATATTCAAGCTGACATGGAAGGAACATTTAATATACGTAGAGGTTGTTACAAAAAAAATTACACATTAATGACGTGGATCACAGATCCCTATGTTTTGTGATCAATGATTCAGATGGAGAGGCTAATTATGGAAGCATCTACAAAACTCTTTACGAAACTCCTTAAATAGAGAAGATCTTAACCTAGATCGTGGTGTGGCAATGGAATGAGAGAAGAAGAGTTTTCATGTGAACAAGGAGAATTATGTGAATGATGAAGTGAAAGATCGAGATCATATTAGAAGTTAGTGAAAGTATTATGTTATCTCTTAACAAAGCAAGTGACCTAATTAGAGTAGTAAAGGGGAAGAAAAGTATTATCAAATAAGAAGAAAGGATCAGTTAGCAAGGAGAAAACTCAAAATCAGCTTACAGAGCATACTGAGAGTTAGGTACTAAATCAGTTCTAACCAATTTGAATCAGGGTAAATCTCTTAACAAAGTGGTATTAATAGATCTTTGTAAATCTCCTAGCAGAGTCCTTACTTTACTATAAGTACTAAATCTTCTAACAAGGTGAGACCTAGCAGTCTCAAATGCTTTTAATAGGGTAGATCATATATTATGATTAAACATTGTAACCCTAAAAGGTTAACTTTATTACTATACTAGTGAAGATTTTTGGGTGTCATCACCACCCCAATTTTACCTTCACCTCGGAGGGCTTATGGGTAACAAATATTGTGTTATGTGTTTATTTTCATGCATGTGATAGATCATATTTACATGTTACAACAAGTTTAAAATTAAAAGTTTACATGCAAGAGTTAACTAGTGAATGTGTGAATGAATTGTTGAAAAGTAAAAGTGCTTAAGATTTTGATTAACATCCCCCCCCTTAGTATCTTGTTATCATGCTTATACTTTCATCAATAAACATAACAAGCCAAACTTCCTTTCATCCAACTCTTGGATTTGCCTCTAAAATGTGTCCTAATGTAGTTTTTTGTACTATGACCATATCCACCACAATAATGGCAATTGTACCTTGTGTTATAATCCCAAGTGTGGAAGTTACCTAGCTTGGATGCATTCCCTTGATTCTTGATTGTCAAACTAAGTTTTTTCTTAGAACTACATTCTTGATCTCTATGTCTATACTTTTTACAGTTTTAGCAATGCCCTTCAAATCTAGGTGCAACGAGTGTATTACTGGCCTTTGATCTAGATTTATGTGCTTGGTGTCCTTGCTTCTTGCAATTAAAATAATATCCATTGAATTTTGGTTTAGGATTTTGCTTACCATTCTTGCTTCTGTAGATATTTGTTGTATGTCCTAGTTTCCCACGGTGATGACATGTAGGTTTGTTGTGATTTGGCTTTGCATTCCTTTGTTCTCCACTCTTTAATGATTCTCCTTCTTTAATAGATGCTAGGTACTTGTTATATCCTATTCCAAAGGTGTCACTAGGTATTCTTGGTATTCTCATCAATTTCTCAAAGTATTTCACAACTTCATTGGATTTGTTCATCCTTTCAATGAGTTCCTTTTCAGATCTCAACTCATTCCTCAAATTTGCAATTTCCATGTCCTTTCTAATCATTTCTTGATTTGCAAGCAGCAATTCATTCACCATATAGCTTTTAGTTTGTGAACTTCTGCACATCAAATGTCCTTTCATAAAGTCTTATAACCATTTGCCTCTTGTCATCTTCTAACATTATTTTGTCTTCTTCAGTTTTCATTTTTAGTTCAATCACTTCACATAGTCTTATCGATTGGATTTCATGCTCTCGTTTCAATCTTTTTAATTCTTCATTCAATATATTGTTTCTCTCCAATAGGTATGCTATTGCTACATCACTTTCACTAGAATTGCATTCATCAAGTAGTCCTTCAATGTCTTCTTCTAGATATAGAGTATCATTCTATTGGATAATAAATTTATTTCTTCTCTTCAAGGATTTCCTCAAATCCTCTTTTGTTGTTTCAAGTTGTTGTAGTATGATCTGTATGTCAAGCTTTTGATTCTCAATGATCCTTCCCAACTTATAAGCCTCCATCTCCAAGATCTCAACTCTTAAGTTGTTAGACTTCTTTTAAGAGAAAAAAAACTTTAATACCAATCATTGGAAATCTATTGGGAAGGTAAGATACTGAGGAGGGGGGGGAGAGGGGGGTGAATCAGGATCTATAAAAACTTCTATCTCTTTTAACAAATCAAATGCATTCACCATTAACCCATCTCATATCAGTATCATAAATCATATAACCATAAACTAAAATAGATCTATCCATAACATTCACAACCATGAAAGTAAATGTAAACACATAACATAAAAAATTTGGTTGCCCATAAACCCTCCAAGGTGAAGGTAAAATTGGGGTGGGGATGACACCCACAAATCTTCACTATTGTAGCAATAAAGTGTGCATGTTAAGTCTACAATGTTTTATCACTTCTGGTGATCTATCCTATGAGGGGTCTACCCTGCTAAGAGCTTACAAGAATTATTCAGTCTACCTTGATAAAACTATTTAAACTTGTAACTAATTAAACACCTTGTTAGGAGATTTAAATAGGACTATTAGGACCACTTGGTTAGGAGATTTACCCTGATTCACTTGCTAGAATATATCATAACCTAATCTTTCAGTTAGCACTTTGATGCTACATAAAAAATCTCCTTTTTCTAATTTTGATCTAATCTCCTATATGATAAACTCTATTATGTCCTTCACTATTAGGTTGCTCTATCTGATCTCTACTTCTAATCATCAAACATAACCTCCTTTCACATACACACTTGTCTCTTCAATCTCTCCTTTATCTTTCTCATTCTCTCTCTTTCACTCTACTGATTTAGGGTTTGTACCCTTCTTAAATAACCATCTAGAGAGGTTCTAGATCATAATCAATGATCCAAATCTCTCCCTTTTGCTTCTTAGTCCTTTCAATTTTCTGATTGGTTACATTGTCTATATAGGGATTGATGACCTCTAACAAAATATGTAAACAACTCCTCAATTGTCTCCACAATCTTTAAATCCTATATAGAAGTCAACCAAAATGGTTTACATAAGTGTTTGTGCCATCACAAACACATATACCACAACTGGTTTAGTCAACACTTGAATACCATGACACTCGATCACAACTAGTACTGATATTGTCCCTTGGCTTCAGTATGCTCAGTAATAACTATGGGACCTAGCATGAACTAACTCTGTTTAGCTTAGCATCTACTAACTTTCGACTTACTCAATATAAATTGACACTCAGTACATATTGTGGTGCTCGACAACTTAAGACATGCTCGACTCAAACTAAAATGTGAACAAGTCATATACATTACTCGACTTGCATTGGGTGGCTTGGTTGTAGTGATGACCAACCAACTCTACCTAGGAAATTACTAAGTGTTTGACACTAATAGGAAACATTACTTGGAGATCAACACCTTTTATGACATAACCATACATCCTCGACTTTAAAAAAATAAGCATGTCTCAATAGTAGGATCAAGATAAAATAAGGTACCCCTTATTTTCATTCCAATTCTAATCAGATTACCTTTGCCATCAAATTTATTGACTTTTATATTCTAAAACTCCATCATGTGACCTAAATTATTCAACTAAGAAACACTCAAAAGATTATGCTTTAGTCCATGTACCCAGTATGCATAATCATATATAATCTTATCATTTAACATTAGTGATCCTTTACCTTTCACTAGACATAGAACATCATTTCCTAGCTTAATAGTTCCACCATCATTAATTTCTTTAAACTTATCAAACTTACATAGATCACCAATCATGTAATGTGAGCATCTACTACCTATGATCCATGAATAATTCTAGCTAACATGTGAAATAAGGGAATTTTTACTTTCATACCTTTCTCCATTAGGATATTCCTTGATTGCAACATATACCATCTCAACTATTTCCTTTTCTTCATTAGTACTAAACTCGGTGTGCTCTTCATTATAAATGCAACATAATTTCTTCCCTTTGTCTTTGTAATCCTTGTTCTTTCTATACTTGAAATCTTTCTTGTCATTTCAATCACTCTTACTTTTGTTCGTACACTTAGCAACAAAATGATCAACTCATCACACCTGAAACAAATCAGGGGGAATATACTTTGTATTTACCATTACCTCTTGACAACCTTCTTGTAAGAAATGCTTCAAGCTCATCTAGATCATCCTCGTATTCAGATTCACTTTCTTACTTAATTTTCTTTTCTTTCTGGGAACTTCCAATGGTTGGTGAAGATTTAAAAGCATTTCCAATTGTAACTATGCTATGTTATAATTGTTCAATTCAAATGCAATCAATTGACCAACTAAATTGTCAAGTGTCAATACATTACCAAGAATGTCTCTCACTTCTTGAATTATAGAAACTTTGATAACAAAAGTAGGTATAAGATTTATGAAAACTTTACTTATAATTTCATAGTCATTGATAGCTCCTCCAACACCTTTGGTTGTGCTAACAACTTCCTTAATTCTGTTTACATATTGTGCAACATTCTCACCTTCTTTC
The DNA here is from genome assembly GCA_028749045.1 of Cupressus sempervirens. Lineage (NCBI taxonomy): Eukaryota > Viridiplantae > Streptophyta > Pinopsida > Cupressales > Cupressaceae > Cupressus > Cupressus sempervirens. The sequence continues at coordinate 973,700,868 of CM053792.1, read as the reverse complement.
ATTGTCATGGCATCGTACTTTCCTTTAAGATTTTTAGCTTTAGCTCTTCTTACATTATCATCTCCTTCATGTACAAGTGCCAATTTATTGCACATCTATTGGTAGTAGTGCAACCCTTGATATCATAAAATTTGACATCATTAAATGGTAAAGCAATCTTAATCATCAAGATATTATGATTCCTCTTCTCATCCATTTTCTCCATAGTCAAAGGACCATAAGGGGTAACATATTCATGTTCCAACCAATGTGTGACATTATTTCCATTTCTAGGTAGATGCAACTGCATTCTATCTTTACATGATGAGAAGTTCTCTTTGTTCATTCTTGGTACCTCTCTCTTATACATCGTTGATCTTTAGCTCAAGTTCATTTAAAATTCTTTCTCCAAGCATTGTGCTCTAATACCAATTGTTAGATAGCTGCGAGGGGGATGAATCAGTTATGTTTAAGTACCCTACACTCCCTTCAAAATATTTTAGTATCAAACAAACTTCATAATCATCATAAGCATTCACTCATTATACTCATTTAACTCATTCAATCAATTTACTCCAAATTATTTATTTATTATAATGTTATAATCGACTAACAATAATACATCCTAGTTAATACCTACCATTAACTTAGTTATTACCAAGTTGCAATGCAATGAAAATAACATGTAAATCAACTTGCAACATAACAACATTTACACATTTGACACCAAGATTTTTAATGTGGAAACCCTATAAAGGGAAAAACCACCTAGGATTGGTAACCCAAGATTTTCATTCTTTTGAAGTCAGGTCATCTACAATCCAACCTTATTCTAAGTTACATACACATTATTGATGTGACCTTGTTAGAGGATTTTAACCAAAAGATCATCTAGACCTTATCACTCCTAGATTGTGTATAAAGAGTGGCATGCTTTAAAGGACTTACAAACCTCACTAATTGATGTCACCATATAGGATTTCATAGACTTTTTAAGTCCACTTAGTTTATAAGATTTTATGCTACAATGATTAGAAAGTAATAGTATAAATGATCTATTAGGTATAGCACTACCTTGTTTGTTCAATTCTCCTTTTTTCTTGGTCTCATTCTAATCTCTATTCTTTAACCTCTTTACTCTATTCTCTTGACTAGCTAATTCACTCCTTCAACTCTTTCTCCTTTCAACTCTGCTTAGTTCACCTAACTCAACTATCTTCTTTTAGCATCAACAACTTTGCACAATTAGCACGTTAACAATAACAATCAACCTCAGGTAGCAACACGATCAAAAACAACAAAAATGTTTTGAATATCTCCTTAAACATTCATCTCTGTGCTTCTAGATTCTTCCATTTATTGTCACTTAATCATAATTGTCGATCTTAGATTCATACCTCATACACTGAATCTAGATACTTAGAAAATAGAACTTTGTGTCTATCCTTATCCTTCTTCAATCTCCATCATCATATCCTTATTGAATTTTCTCAGTCACTGATCTTGTAACAAACTTTGAATCACACCTTTGAACATCTCAAACATTCCAAATTTCTATCAAAAGTTGGCCTCAGATTCCATGTTAAAAAAAATGTTCTTCTTACTATTACTCAGTGAACATAACATTTCACTCGGGTAATATAGCACTTGGTCGATACTAGACTTGCTCGAGCAATACTAAACTTTCAACTTAACTTTGTCAATTGCTTGGTGAACACTATAATCACTCAATAAATATTGTTTTCCTTCCTTAACCTTGTTACTTAGTTTATCTTGTGTAGCTTAATTCATTACAATATTACATGATTGTAAAATAATCAAACCAACATTACATTATCACTATCCAACTTATTCAAGTGCCCATTGAATAACATATTTATCAACCTTGTCTTCAACATAATTTTTTCAAATACTCTTCATCAATCAACTTAATACAACACTCTATTGAGTTCGAATAATGTCTAGCCAACTAAGACTTTGACATTAATGACAACATAACAATTGATATGACTCTTTTATGTACATTCATATCATTATCAATTACATTATTAGTTAGGGATAACACATTTGAACCATGATTTGGGTCTTTCATGCAAAAATGTCACATGTAATAGGGTTGGGAAACCATGTTCCAAAGCAAGACTTTTATTTGGAATATGCAAACTATTTGAAGAACCTCAATTTCCTTAGACATTGGTGAAGAGAAATATTTGCAAAGACTTTGATGCTCTCTCATGCACATGTAATGCAACCTTCAAACCATAATTTTCTCTTGGGAAGGCATTTTTACACATGAAAATAATTTGGAGAAGTGTGATTTGCACCTAAGAATGCAATTGCAACATCATTTGCATCATATTTCACATGCATTTGCATCTATAAACCACAATTTGGAGCTAAGGTTTTAATTTTTCAAAGGCATTTGATCCTTACATGCACATACACCTGCGAAACCCAATTTTAGAGAGAACAAGTTCATTCCAACTTCTTCTTCCTCCAAATTTTACTCTTTTTTCTCCAAGTAAATGTAATATTCCAATTTATCTTCCATTTCTTGATCAAATTGCTTATTTGTAGATTCTTCTGCTCTTTATCATTCATTTATTCAAATGCAACCCTAACTTTTTTTGCAAGTTATTTAATGAGTTTAAAACTTTCATCATTTGCAAATGCAAAAGGTTCCCCAAATCAAAATGAATCTACATGCAAGATTGAAGTATTGAACTTATCAAGTTGAGTCAAAACAAGGGGAATATTTTTATTTTTCATTTTTAGTTATTGTATATATTTATTTGCTTGTCTTTGTTTTTTTTTGGTTTGCTTATGAATAAAGTTGGATATCTTCCCTCAAAAGAATGTAAGTATCCTTCATGCTTTCATCTTCCATGTTTCATCCATCACTCAAATTCATCCAGACTCCATACTCGTAACTATGCAATCACATTCCTTAAACTCGATTACATATTTACACCATGTAAAAATGATGAGTTTCTTACCAAATGTAAATGCTTCTCCAAAATCCAATTTTGGTAAAAACTCACATTTCTAAACAAAAAAATTCTCATCCTACACACATCTATGTGTTCCCAATTCGCATTCTTATCCATTCAAAGAAAAGACATATTTTTCCTACATGCAATCCATCTTCTAAAACCTAATTTTGGCCATTTTTGCTCAAAATAGAAGTCAGTCCATTCATTTCCATCCATATAAAGTGTTCAATAAGTATCCAAATCATACCTAGAACATTTATCCTCTATAGATTTGTCATCATTGTTCGAATCTTGAAATCCTCATGGATTCAATCCCATGGGAAGAAGTTTTCATTATTTGGAATCTTTATGTTGAAGCGAGCTCTTCAAGATATGTCATAATTTCTTTAGAAAATAGAGACATCATGTGAAGAAGACATGCTCCAAGTCAAAAGCTATGACATTCATTTAGTCTCCACTTGCCCAATGACTTCCCTAGAACTTGAGTTCATGTGGGAATATGTCAAGCACTTCAATTTTTTTTTTAAAGTTGTAGATGCTAACAAGAAATTTTTTTTGGGTTTAAATCTAGACATCATTAAGAAGGTCTTCAAAGTGCTAGAAAATGTAGAATGAGTGAATTTGAGAAAAGAGAATTCACAACAACTATGGAATGAGAAAATCTTGATTACATCAAAATTTCAAACGACAACTGGAAATTCATCAAAAAGAATAATAGGCTAACAAAAGATGCAACACTGCACTTATCAAGGTGAATGGAGTGAGACAAAATACACGAACTCCCAATCCTATGATTGTCCTGTTAGATAACTTGGTGGGGGTGGGTTAAATCAATTATAACTAGTTATCCTACAGGCCTTAAAAACACTTCTCACCAACTTAAACTTCTTAAAATTATAGATCATTAACTCAGTACTAGACCTTTAACTCAATAACTAGATCTAGCATCACAATTTAAACTGATAAAAACTTTTCTTTAATTTGTCAACTTATTGTTCCTTAATATATCAAGTATTAGAGTAAACATCTAGCTTATATAGAGTTGCAACATTAAACAATTAACATGAAATAAACATGTAATATGTAGTGCCTCTCATGTTTGCAGTTTGTACCTTGTCTATTTTGATTCGAGAGATACTTGATACTCTTATTTTATGTACCTTGAGATGACCTAAGGGTCAAATGTTTTACTTTGATTTCAGTATCATAGATGCTATATTGCTATGATGTTCAGTTTATCATATTTGCATGTTGATGCCATTTTGAGATGACAATAGGTCTATGATGATATCTAATTATCTAGTATTTGGGCATATCTCTTTCTGTTATGTGATGGATTTTATGCTATGGTGATTTACTTCGTTCTTGTATCTTAATGCTTTATGTGAACATGAGTGATGCAAATGGATTATTTAGATATAATTGAATAAATGGTTAAATTAGTTATTTAATGTATTTATTGCTTTGGCTATGATATTATATGCAATTGCACTTGATCGTGTGTTTTAGAGTGCAAGACTTATATCCTTGGCAGTGGCACATGGAGTTAGTGATTCAACTATTCATTTTTAACAATGTCATCCCTGTATGGTCGATGTATCCTTATTTTAATTGTTTAATTAAAACCTTTTAGTGATTATTAAATTTGAACTCATCTGCATTATGTGATTAGATCAGTGAGCATGTCTATGCATTTAGAGGCTCACATTGTTGTGAAAGTTATTAAGGGTTTTTCTGTGATTTTGGATTTTTGGGCTTTAAATCTTATTAAGTTTAATTTCTGGTAGCTTTTCCTTAAATGAATTTATGTTACGAGGAATAACCTATTTTTGTTTGGATCGATTCAGAGTCTAGCGAGTATGAGAGTTGTGAGCATGCTATTTTCACGAGGTTAGTCTCATTAGATTTGGCTTGGGTCGACCTTGCTTTGCCATGATTATAGGAAATTTCCATGAGCATTTTATTTTATTGTGCGGGTTTCATTTTTTGCCCCTTTTGTTGTCAAGCAGGGCTTTCCTGTTTTCTTGTTTCTTCTTCGTTTTAGCTTTTGTTTTTGGTAGTTGTTTGTCTGGAGGTTGAGAACTAGTGTTCCCTTCTGTTTTTGTTTGTTGGTTCTACCTGGTTGGTCAGGTATGAACATTTTCCTTGTTTTTGGGATGGGGGTTTGGAGTTTTGCACTGTTATGCTGGTTGTTTTTGTATATGGTGTCTGAACGTAAATATTATTGGATTTTCGAGGTTTTTGTACCCAAAGGCCAAATGGGTTTTAATTTTGAAGTTTTCCAATTTTGGGGGATTTTTACCTTGTTTTGTGTGCCACTTTGTTTTCTCAAATTTTCTTGGCATGAGTTTGGTTGTGAACCTGGATCATCTATTTGGATGTCAGACAGACCACTATTGCACTTTTATGTTGCATTGGGATGCATACCACATCTGTCCTCTCGAGTCTATTTTTAGTTGAGTGACTTCTTGCATTGTGTTCTCATCCAATCCTTGTGTTATCATCTTCGTGATTATGGTGCACCATGCATGAGTACGTGTGCGTACATTTGTCAAGTGCCTTGACAGGCCTGATCTTTTGTGGTACTTTTGGAAGTTATGTTCATTGAGGTTGGGTTGGGAATTTGTATGCCTATGGGCACTCGTTGTTGGATGAGCATGGGTAGGGTAGGGTAGCATATGGAGGGGGCTTCGATCTCATAGCTTGGTGATCATGGCGCCATAGGTTTGGCAGAGGGAGCTTTAATTAACTGATAACTAAATAAAACAATGGGTGGCAATAAAACTTAAGATAATGAAAAATGTTTTGTGCTTGAGCCTTCCATTGAGGGAGTTGAATTTGCACGATCTCAGCTTGGGCTTGTCAATGCCAAGCAACTCTCCATGATGTCAACCCCTACTTAGTATCCCATTGAGTGTCTAACCAGGACCTGTAGTTTATGCATTGTCTATGTTCTTGGTTCATTCATCATATTTTCTGGCGTGAGTGTTAGCCATGGATATTTGCTTTATGTGTGTTTGTGGTTGGATCATTATCTCCATTAGTACAACAGATGTGTACCTACGGGTTCCATGTGGATGAGAGGTGTAGCTACCTATACCACTGCTGGGGACTAGTGTATAGAGACGGTCTACTATTCCAATGCGACCATTTCTGGATGTTTTCACTTGGTACTTCGAGTTTCAAAGTATGCTTTCTTGTGATTTATGTTTTCATTGGAATGCTTGTATATCATGTTTAGATGATGTTAGTTATTGACGCATTTCCTTGTTATGATGATTAGCATATTGTAATATCCTCCCCTGATTTGAACTTTGACTTGCAGAAATTTAACTTAAGGAATATTGTCAAACACTTTGTATGCAAACTCATAAAGCTGATTTCCTCAATAAATTGCTTTCCAATGAGTAGATTTACGAACAACTATGAAGTGACATTAAAATGCATAATACACATCATAACATTTTCACAAACACTTGGTACACATTCAATAGTATATGAAAAATCTGGAAACTCTTTCAATCTGCTAATAAAGGGTGATTTTTAAATGTAGATGTGCACTTACAACTGCCTTAAAGGCTGCAACAACTATTTAGACTTGTATTCAACAATTATTATGCAAAATATCAAAAATTGACAAAAAAAACCTGGAATTAGTTGCTGTAGTATTTTGCAGATGTAGTCGGCCAGCCCTCCAAACTTCTAATCAGCCGAAAAAACAAGTAAACTTGATACCAACACTGTTCACGCCGTACTGTAGCAAAATACTATTCATGCCGACTGTAGCAAACTACTGTTCATGCGGCACTATAGTAATAACTAACTTCAGATCTGCACCTCAAACCCTTGTAAATTTCTTTATGCAAACGCCCCAAATGAAACCCAGTGTGTTTCCTAAAGTGAAAACACCCTTGATCCTCCTGACTATGTCTTCCAACGGCGAAGAGAATGCTAGCAAAGAGGGATTCCGTCCTCCAAGCCCGATAATCAGATATCCAGCAACATAACATTAATCTTCATCCAAGCATACATAAAAAAAGCTCTTCCATTTCTTTTATAGTGTTCTCACAAGAGCTCAATCCTTCGTTTTCTCAATGTGGGATAAAGCATAACTCCCTTTATGTACCTTATGTCTCCAATGTGTTATAAAAATAAAGGGAACTCTTTTAATTTAAATATTTCCCACGAACTATAGTCTATGCATTAATAAAGTTAAATATTTAAATTTAACTTTATAAAATGGCTTTATCAATGCATAACAAATCTTATCAATGATAAATAAATCTTCTTGTCAATTTTAAACAATTACAATTGACATACCACTGTGACTGAATGTCCAGCCATGTCCAAGATGACTTACTATAAATAGTAAGTATGCCCAAAGTTGCCTCAGAACCCCTCAGAAAGACCTGCAACTGAAACTTTCTAGGCCAAATGGCCTCTAAGCCCCTTTAATGTCCTAGTTAGCCTACGGGACTGTGGGGAAATAGGCTAACGACGACATCATGCTATGAATGCTAGAAAGGGGACATTATAGTCTGCCCTTCCCAAAATTGCTTGTCCTCAAGCAATTTCAGCTCTGGATGCTGCAATATCTGCTCATTTTCCCAAGTAGCATCCTCAACAGGTAGGTTCCTCCACTTCACTAGATACTCCCTGATAGTCCTCCTGCGAAGCACCCTCTCCCTGGAGTCAAGTATGGCCTCGGGAACCAAGATAAGCTTCCCCTCATCATCAAGAGGTGGCAATACTATTGAAGGCACCACATTGTGACCCAATGCCTTCTTAAGGCGTGACACATGGAACACATTATGCACTTTACTGTCTGCAGGCAACTCCAACTCATAAGCTACTTCGCCCACTCTCCTGATTACTTTGAACGGTCCATAGTAGCGTGGTTTCAATTTCTCTGCTCCACTCTTATTGAGAGAGGACTGTCTATACAGCTGTAACATGAGGCACACCATATCTCCCACCTCAAAAGACCTCTCAACCCTGTGCTGGTCAGCATATTGCTTCTGCTGATTTTGTGCCTTTTGCAAATTTTCCTTCAAGGATCGCATAATGTCCTGACACTCCTGCAAAGTATCCTTGGCCTTAGGCACCCTGCTGTCCCCAAATAACAAATCCAAAAAATTAGGAGCATCATACCCGTACAGTGCCATAAAAGGGGACATTTGAATAAACATATGGAAAGAGGTATTATAGCAGTACTCCCCTAAATGTAGCCACTTCACCCAAGCCTTCTGCTCTCCTGCAATGTAGTTTCGAAGGTACCCCTCAACCCATTTGTTCACTATCTCTGTCTGCCCATCAGTTTGGGGGTGGTAGCTGGTACTCGGAGTGAGCTCTATTCCACATAACCTGAACAACTCCTGCCAAAAGTGGCTCATAAATCTGCTGTCTCTGTCATTGACTATGCTCCGTGGTATCCCATGTAGTCTGAATACCTCTCGAAAAAATAGTTCTACTGTTTGTGCTGCTGAATATGTAGACGAAATTGCAAAGAAATGTGCAAATTTTGTCAATCTGTCTACCACAACAAAGATACAATCCCGACCCTGTGCCTTGGGGAGGCCTGTGATAAAATCCATGGAAATGCTATCCCACTTCTTCTCTGGTATGGATAGGGGCTGTAGTAAACCACCTGGAAAAGAATGTTCTTGTTTGTTTTGCTGACACACAGGGCATTCCCTAACAAATTGAAGCACCTCTGATTTGAGTCCTTTCCAAGTGAAGCGCTCTCTCACCTGCCGATATGTCTTAAAGAATCCGAGATGTCCTGCCATTGGTGAATCATGAAATGCCCTCAAAATCTTCTGCTTCATAGCAGACCCAGGTATTAAATAAATCCTTTCCTTGTAGATGATCAGATCATTTACGACAGTGTATCGACTATCTTGAATAGCTCCCTCAATAATGCTAGATGCCCAACTATCCTTAGCATATTCTGCCAAGATCATCTCTCTCCAATCATCCATGACTATCCCAACAGCAAGCAAATGGGGCCTTCTAGATAAAGCATCTGCAATAATATTTTTCTTCCCTTTGACATAGGCTATGTCAAAATCATAGGCCTGTAATTTACTCACCCATTTCTGTTGCCTGTCATTAAGGTCCTTCTATCCAAGGAAATGTTTCAAGCTATTATGATCTATTTTTATTGTGAATCGACTTCCCACTAAGTACTGCCTGAACTTAGCTAGCGCGTGCATCATTGCTAGCATCTCTTTGTCGTAGATGTTGTAGGTTCTCTCCACACCTCGTAATTTTCTACTCTCATATGCGATGGGATGTTTGTCTTGCATGAGAACAGCTCCTATGCCCTCTCCCGAGGCATCACACTGCAGCTCAAAGGGCCTGGTGAAATCTGGAATGGCTAAAACAGGACATGTACTCATCAGCTCCTTAAACCTGTCAAAACAATCCTGAGCCCTCTCTGACCACTTGAAACTATCTTTCCATGTCAAATCTGTAACTGGTGCTGCTATCTGTGAAAATCCCTTCACAAATCTGCGGTAGAACCCACAAAGCCCGAGAAATCCCTTGAGTTGTGAAGTGTTCCTTGGTGGTGGCCAATCCAGAATGGACCTGATCTTGTCTGGGTCAACCCGAACACTTCCTGCACTAATAATATGCCCTAGATAGAGCAACTCTGTCATCCCAAACTCACATTTACTCATCTTGGCATATAATGACTCCCTCTCTAGAATACTGAGCACTGTATCAATATGCTTCAAATGTTCCTCCCAAGTACGGTTGTATATCAGTATATCATCAAAAAATATCAACACAAACTTCCTCAACTGATCTCTGAACACTCTATTCATACAGGACTGGAAAGTGGCAGGGGCATTTGTCAACCCAAAGGACATGACTAAGAACTCAAAATGTCCATAGTGGCATCTAAAAGCTATCTTCTCCACATCCACTTCTCTAACCCGTATCTGATGGTAGCCGGATCTCAAATCAATCTTGGAGAAGTTGCATGCACCATGCAATTCATCAATAAGCTCATCGATGTGCGGGATAGGGTATCAATTCTTGATTGTCTTCTTGTTTAGCCCCCTATAATCAATGCACATCCTCATTGTACCATTCTTCTTCTTCACCAATACTACTGAAGAAGCGAAAGGACTTTTGCTTGGTCGTATGTGTCCCATGTTAATCAACTCCTTAATTGCCTTTTCTATTTCATCCTTATATCTCTTTGGATGGCGGTAAGGTGTGATGATAACTGGCTTAGCCCCTTCCTCTAATTCAATAATATGCTCGATTCCCCTATTCGAGGGTCTCCCTGGAGGTATCTCACCAAACACCTTAGTATGTTTGCTTATTATTTTTTGTACATCAGGTGGATACTCTAGTTTATGCTGCTCTGTCATCTCAGACATTACTCTAAACTTTGCTGCCCACTGCACCTGATCATGTCTAAAGAAACTCTGCATCTGCTTGAGTGACACCACTCGAAGTCTCCCATCTGACAAACCTCTGAGCACTATCTTCTTACCATTTTCCTCAAACCTCATTTCCATTTTCTCAAGGTTAAATGTGAACTCTACCAGAGACTTCATCCAGTTCATCCCAAGCACCATATCTTGATCACCAATGTTGACCACAAAGAAATCTCATGTCATGTCATAATCTCCCAAACGAAGCTGCAAGTTGGAGATTTTCTTGGTACATTCAATTTTGAAGCCATCGGCAACCATCATCTTAAATCCCCTATGCTCCTCTGTATGTAGCCCTTTGCGTGTCACAAACTTCTCATCAATGAAGTTATGTGTCGCCCCTGTATCAATGAGTGCCACAACTCTCTGTCCATCCAAGGTTCCCCTAACTCTGAAAGTAACGGCCTCCTGTATACTTGACAACTGAGCTATCATGCTATCACCGCGTGCTTCCTCCTGTGAAGAACTATCATCATCTCCATCTGATTCAGATGACTGCTCTGAATCTCCATCTACTGACTCTTCGGCTGAAAAGTACTCCATCTGCTTAGCTTTTGCTTTCAATGGACACTTATGTGACAAATCCCAAGGCTCCTTGCAATGAAAACAAAGCTTCTTCTTCCTGAGATCATTAAGTGTCTCATTGTCCAACCTCTTACTTTCCTCCTTAGCTGGCTGAACCTCTTTATGAAAAGGTTTCTTGTCCTTATCTTTCCTTGAAGGGAAACTCTTTGCTTGGAATTTATTTTTTGAAGATGAAGAGGAATCCATGTCACGAGATTTCTTAATGGCTTCCTGCAAAGTGGGAGGGTTGAGAGCTTTAATCCACCCTCTCAACGGATCAGCTAACCCATCCATAAATAGAACTAGTATCCTCCGTTCAGATACATCTGTTACTAACACTGCAAGTTTTTGAAACTCTAAAATGTATGTTTCCAATGAGCCCCACTGTTTAAGCTGAGCTAACTCCTTGAAATGGAGTTCTGGATCCTTCCTATCAAAACGTTCAATCAGCCTCTCTGTAAACTCCACATATGAGGTAATGTGTGCATGTCCCATAGTGACCATACCATGATGCCACCACTCGTGTGCTAACCCATCCAGATGAATTGCTGCGTACTTAATAGCTTCTTCCTCGGGCATAGGGTTCAATTGAAAGTATGTGTCAAGCTTTTGAACCCAAGCTCTTGCTGTAGACTTTCCTGAGCCATCATAATATGGTAACTCAAGTCTCCCTACTTTCTTCCGCAGCTCATAGCTCTAGTTCCTGTCATGTCCACGTGGCATATGTTTCATCCGCACATCCATAGACTCCCTAAAGGTAATTGCAGCAGTAAAATCTGGCCCTCCGGCTTCCCAATCTCTCCTCAACTGGTCCTGTATATCAGTAATCTAGGGCTCTGGTACGAGCTGCTCTGGAGCTCTAGGAGGAAATGTAGGAATCATGGGCCTTGAACTCACTGTCCTAGCTCGCTGGGGTGCATGACCGAAATTGTTCCCAACTTGTTCATCTCCATTATGTGTCCCATCCTGATCATTTCCATTCTAATTGTTACCATTCTGATTATTTCCTCCACCCATGTTAGCATTCAACCCCATTTGACGAGCCATCATCTGCATCATAAGATCCAATCTCTGATTCTGTTCCTGTGCCCTTTGTTCTGCTACTCGCTGACCTTGTACCAAGGTCTCTAATAACTGTAAGAATCTTTCCTCTCCAAGCTCTGGACCGGCATTCCCGCCTCCACCTAATCTTGTATTCCTGTCATCTCGGTCACCCATATTGTTGTCTTGATTAAAGAATACCTCCGCTGTGTCTGTATGACTGGATTCTATACCCCCCTGTACGGATGAACTAGACTGTTTTCTTTGCAGGTCTGAACTCCTACTTTGTCTTGCTCTGGTATTGCGGAAATTATAAGGCCCCTGTCGCATGCTCAAACATAAATGCTCTGATTTTAGTGTTTTGACATTTCATCAAACACTTTCCCCTCTATCTGCTAGTTCCAAATTTCCTATAAGACCTCCACAGGATGACATGACTTATAGCTCTGATACCACTGTAATATCCTCCCCTGATTTGAACTTTGACTTGCAGAAATTTAACTTAAGGAATATTGTCAAACACTTTGTATGCAAACTCATAAAGCTGATTTCCTCAATAAATTGATTTCCAATGAGTAGATTTATGAACAACTATGAAGTGACATTAAAATGCATAATACACATCATAACATTTTCACAAACACTTGGTACACATTCAATAGTATATGAGAAATCTGGAAACTCTTTCAATCTGCTAATAAAGGGTGATTTTTAAATGTAGATGTGCACTTATAGCTGCCTTAAAGGCTGCAACAACTATTCAGACTTGTATTCAACAATTATTATGCAAAATATCAAAATTTGACAGAAGAAACCTAGAATTAGTTGCCGTAGTATTTTGCAGATGTAGTCGACCAGCCCTCCAAACTTCTAATCAGCCGAAAAAACAAGTAAACTTGATACCAACACTGTTCACACCATACTGTAGCAAAATACTGTTCATGCAGACTGTAGCAAACTACTGTTCATGCGGCACTATAGCAATAACTAACTTCAGATTTGCACCTCAAACCCTTGTAAATTTCTTTATGCAAACGCCCCAAATGAAACCCAGTGTGTTTCCTAAAGTGAAAACACCCTTGATCCTCCTGACTATGTCTTCCAACAGCGAAGAGAATGCTAGCAAAGAGGGATTCCGTCCTCCAAGCCCGATAATCAGATATCCAGCAACATAACATTAATCTTCATCCAAGCATACATAAAAAAAGCTCTTCCATTTCTTTTATAGTGTTCTCACAAGAGCTCAATCCTTCGTTTTCTCAATGTGGGATAAAACATAACTCCCTTTATGTACCTTATGTCTCCAATGTGTTATAGAAATAAAGGGAACTCTTTTAATTTAAATATTTCCCACAAACTATAGTCTATGCATTAATAAAGTTAAATATTTAAATTTAACTTTATAAAATGGCTTTATCAATGCATAACAAATCTTATCAATGATAAATAAATCTTCTTGTCGATTTTAAACAATTACCATCGACATACCACTGTGACTGAATGTCCGGCATGTCCAAGATGACTTACTATAAATAGTAAGTATGCCCAAAGTTGCCTCAAAACCCCTCAAAAAGACCTGCAACTGAAACTGTCTAGGCCAAATGGCCTCTAAGCCCCTTTAATGTCCTAGTTAGCCTACGAGACTGTGGGGAAATAGGCTAACGACAACATCATGCTATGAATGCTAGAAAGGGGACATTACACATATGTAGGTGATGAGTTGATTTGTAGGAATATCTTATGTTTTACTTCTAGCATGTTACATTTCCTTATGCTTATGTTGTAGCACATTTTAGTAGTGACGTCCTCATAAGTTAGCACTGACGATCTAGTCGATAGTTTGGGATGTTATGTGTGGGGTATGGCTAGGGCCCATGATGATCTTATGATGCTATTATGGTTTGGAGGAACTACATACTTAGTTTGGTTGTTCTATTCATTGCAATGTTGCTTTAGTTTATTACGATGTTGTTTTCGTACACTGCAATATTTTCTTCTGTACTTTCCCTTCTCTGCTATGTTAAATGGTTAGATTATGGCTTTTTGTCTTTTAGTTATTGTTTGAGTGTCCTTGCCTCAAAATGTGGATCTGGTACTCCCTAGTGTGGAGAAACTTTATTTCTTGCTTTTTACCTTAATGTTTTATGGCTTGTTGATGTGGATTCTCGCGCGAAATTGTAGTTTCTCATGCGTGAATGCAAGATCTTGCGTGGTGTGTTGGGTATTCTCGTGGGGCCTTTGGCACCTTCTTGCGTGAAACCCAACACTAATTTGGGGTGCCTTGGCTATTTGGCCAAGTACTTTCTCACATCATTTGGTGCACATCCTCGCGCGGAAAGCACTTCCATGCATGGCATGTTGCACATCTTTGCGTGAGATTTCTATCTATTGTTGGTCCTCACGCAAAAAGCAAGGGGCATCTTCACTGGTTTTCAGGGATCAATTTTTATTGATTCTAGTACCCCTTGGGTTTACTTAATTTTCCATACTTAGATAGATCTTAGATTCTTTGTGTTGTTGTCATTTTGGCTTTATGTTTCCTGTTGTGGCGTTTGGAGATTTGTTGGTTGCTGGGATGGTAGTGAAGTCTTTTGTTGCGATCTATGTGATCCGTGTACGATGTTGTCATGTGCACTCATACTTGTAAATTTTTTTATTATCTTGGCTTGTATTTCATCCTTGTTCCAAGGATCTCCAGGCGGGGCATTACGTAATACAATAAGCATTCACACATTTTGACACAAATATTTAATATGGAAACCCTATAAAGAGAAAAACCACCTAGGAACCGACAACCCAAATGTTTTCACTCTTATGAAGTGAGCTCTATTAGGAACCAACCATGTTAAAGGTTACACACACATTGTTAATGTGACCTTGTTAGAGAATTTACACCTAAGATTATCTATACCTTATCACTCCATGACATTTCTAAAGAGTGGCCCGCTCTAAAGGACTTACAAACATTACTATTGAATGTTACCATATAGGATTTCAAAATGTTGTTTGGTCTACTCTTTTAAGAGATTTTTCTGGTACAATGGTAACAAAGTAACAATGAAATGATTTGTTAGCTATTAACACTACACCTTGCTTGTTCAAATCCATGCTTTACTCAATCTCTTTCTTCTGATCCCTTTCTGGCTGATTCACACACTTCATACTTTAACTTAGCACTTCCTTTGCTTGATCTTTACACTACTGTTATGCTTGGTTTACCTTATCTTTTCTTCTTCAACAACTCGATCAACAACATTATCATCAACAACAACCAACAATAATAAACTTTGTATTTCATCTCTTAAATAGATTTTTTTTCCATTCTAGAATCTTCCAAGTTTTGCTACTTAATCACAATTGTAGAACTCCATCAAATTCAAATTCATTAAATGTAGATGCTTAGGAAATAAACTTCCACCTTGAACTTTGTGCTCCATTTCAAATTGATAAATCTTTTCCATTAGATCTTATTTGAATTTCTCTAGTTGTTGATCGCTTAACTAACTTCATCCCTATCCTTGAAACTTCTTGCACATTCTTAATTTTCATCAAATGTCAGCCTCATATTAATCTATTCTAAACTTGTTCTTCATGTTCATGCTCGGTGAACATTACAACTTGCTCAGTCAATACTATACTTGGTTAACACTGAAATCACTTAGTTAACACTATGTTCCTTCACTTCTTTATCAGATGTTCAGTGACAACTATAATAGCTTAGTTAATACTGTATTCCTTCATTCATTGACTAAACTGTCTTGCTTATAAATCTTGCTTGAGATCATCTAAAACCGTCAAACCAACATTATACTATTAGAGTCTAACTCATTCAAGTGCCCATTGAATACTATACACTAATCAACATTTACATATTACTTCAACATTTACATATTATACTTTTTTCAAATCCTCTTCATCAATCAAATGATACGACACTCTACTAAATTAGAATAATGTCTAACCAATTAAGGCTTGACATCAATGGCAACATAACAACTGATATGACTCTTACACATACATTAACAACATGTGGGACTAACACATCTACGATTGCATCACCAAGTACAAGGCCTTTGCTGATAATCTACAAGATTGACTCATTCATAATCAACACTTTCAACATTTTCTTCAAGCATTTTTTAGCTTTGTAGTTTTACAACATAGGTTGCATGCAATTTGATTACACAAACCTTTGATCATGTAATCCAATTAATTTTCTTTCCTAGTTTGACTTAGTCAAGGTGGTTGAGTTTCTCCCACCTTTTTCTTCTCTTTTCTCTCACTCCTTTTCATGTATAAGGGAGTGCCTACCATTGTAAACAATCATCTTTTTAATATGTAACATAGCTCTGCCAAACTTGTGCAAGTATAACTTTGATTGAGTAGTACAATTTTGAAAGAAAAGTGAATAAAAAGAAACAATTATATTCTAAGCTTTGATTGGAAGCAATTGCAGTAGAGAAAATTGGAAGCTTTGACTGTAATTTGTGGCTATTATTTTTAATTCACATTATTCTTGTATGCTTATTAGAGCATTGCATAAAAGAAATAATTGGAGCCAAAGCTTTGACTGGGAGTAATTGTGGTGGTATAGACTAGAAGCTTTGGCTATAGTTTATATTACTATTTCATATTCACACAATTTGTTAGTATTAAATTACTTTCATGTCTTTGAACTGAAATAACTTATAGGATTATAATGTAGAATCATCTACTTCTGGAAGTCTGTCCGCCCCAATGGTAGAGATTTATCTTTAAAAGAATTGCATAGTGGTACATATTTGTTCTTATAAATTAGGAAAACCAAGAATAGATCTAAGTTGGTATGCTTTCAATGAGCCTTTGAGTTAGTGTTTGGTATCGATATCATTGTTTCCAACTGATAGATAGAAATGTAGTTAAAGAGATCAATCTTACCCATTACCTACTCTGTGAGTGAGTGGATTCTTTCTTGATATAAGATGAAAGAATATCAGTAACACCCCTATAAATATCTCTTAACTTCTTAGTTACCTTGAGTTGATCCAAGGAACGGTAAGAAGGGGCAACATTCCCTTGAAGGTAGGAGAGACTTTGTCTCACCCTGTGGCTAGTAACCCTATTTTGCAACCAAATTTGCATAAGCTAACAGTAGCAAAATATCTACCTAACAAGTTTTACCCTAGAGATTCTGCCAACTTGCACACAATATGAGTGAAAATTTGAAATATTGAAAAAATAAATAATAAAATTATATGTACGAAAAAGTAGAACTAGGAAAAAAGCTCCCACAAATAACAAAATATAACATAAATGCAAAAAAATATAAAATCAATTAATTTAAAAATAAAATAAAATCAAAATCAATTTTAAAATAGGTAACACATTTAAAATTAAAATCAACTTTAAAATAGGTAACACATTTAAAATTAAAATCAATTTTAATACAAAATAGGTAAACTACTGAATCATATATTTGGAACATCCGAACTTGCATCATTTAATCGGAACGTCTTTCTTTGGTTTTTTTGTTCGACAGACAATATGTTTAATCTAATAATTTGCTGATTAATTCAATGATCAAAATTTAAGCCAGTGAAGGCCCTGCAATATAAATTTAGAGATAAAAAAGCCAAAAAGCTCACGACGCAAGTAGACGTTGATAATCATGGCAAGGGCTCCCATTGTATCTGGTGTCATGTCTGCTCATTGCTATTCTCCCTCTCCTTCCAAGCTGCATTTGGGCTGTAGAGTCTTCATCAGAAAGCTTTCCCACTCAGTATTTTGTGAACAAACTAGTTTCATATCATTACCCAAGATCTCCATCGCCCCTATTTTCACTTTAACTCGTTTAACTTCAAAAAGGGCATCATTTCTTGTCAAGCAGACAAGTCACGGAATGGGTCCTAGATTATCTTCAGGAAGAGGTAATTCGGAATCTGCTCAATTTTAAATTTTTTTTTTTTTTTAACGTAAAAAATCAGCTGGGTAATAAACATTTGGTATTGGGTGTGTGCCGGGTTGGAACCAAATAAAGCTGTTGGTAACGTCTTCATCACCTTGTTTCAGTTTCGTTCAGTGCTGATGGCGTTTCAGCCGCTTCAATCAAAGAATCACCTAGCACGCTAGAGGACAGGGAAATACTTGTGCAGCACTTATTAGTACCTGAAGATCAGCTCAAGCTCCTCGTAGAGCTGCAGATGAGAATAATTCAAGGCAAGTATTTTTATACGGACATTGGTTTGATAGGTATTCGTTTGCCTTCGTAGATAATTATTCCGTTCCACAATGATAAGGACATCCTTCCAAGTTGGCTTCTAGGTGCAGTTGAAACAATTATTGAACGTGATGCTGTACAGCCAGACCCCATCTCACTTTGTTTTTGTAATGCATATTTTCTTTTGACTTCTTGTTTTAGAGGAGTCGGAATAGGAAAACCATGAATCCAAAGTTCTCAACTAATAAGCCCCAAGCTTGGAATGTCTTCAGATGCTTTGAGGCCAAATCAAAGTTCTCAGCTATTGAATCCGAAGCTTGGGATTTCTACTGATGTTTTTTTTGGGCCCGTAGATGTGAATCAAACAATCAATGTTTCTCTGAAACACCGATTATATAATCCTCTCTTGATATAAGGTCATCTCTCATGCTAAGCTTGCAAAATAAGTTCATGAAATGACTTCAAGGTTCTTTCTATCGTGGATATTCACTCAATAGAATAATGTGATTCACTCGTAATCACAGGGGACTTACGCTATTCATTGAATGGACATCAACTACCTGCATTGCTAAAGATTTGGCTTCCCAATGTGCAATGAAAATATAACTTTTGAACTTCAAACATTTCTGCTTCAACTAAAACTGAAACTTGCTAACTCCAACTACTTTTACTCCTAAGTGAATGTAAAGAATCATGGATAATATATTTTCCAATCAACTTGATTATTAGTAAATTAATCAATAATAGATTTTCCATATTTTAATCCCAAAACCACATTAGATGCTACTTAAATATATTAAATCACATGCAACACAAAATGGTAAAATGGGATGAATTAGAATTGAAATAAAACATGGAAGTGAGTATGAGGGTACATGAAATGGATTAAAATATGGCATAAAAATGGATTAGAAATGGCTCTCATCACAAGTGACCACCATCAGTTGAGAAAGCAACAAAAAAAGTGGTGGAAAGTCAAATTCAAGTATAGTGGGTTGGTGCTCGCAAAAATAGCAGAGGGAGTTGGAGCTTCTTGTAGGTTGGAGCCTGCGAAGTGTGGGAGTTGAAGCTTCCAATGGGCCGGTGCTCATAAACATAGGGGTTGAAGCTTGTAGTAGGTTGGAGCCTACAAATTTTTGTAAAAGAACAAGTTTATATAAAAGCAATTATTTTGTCGTGGTTTTCTCCTGCATTGGGTTTTCACGTAAATCTTGTGTTATTGTGTTCATGTGCATAATTATTGATTTTAGCATTAGAAGTTATTAAAGCAATTGTTTGGATAAAAAGTTATAAATTGGCAAAGTTGTTATATTACTGATTCACCGGCGCCCCCCCCCCCCCCCCCCCCCCCCCCCAAGTATAATCGTGTGCTCTTCACCTTTAAATTGTGAAACTTTAACATTGAATAGAGAGAAATTGTTTCACATCACTCTCCGATGTGATCTGTAAAAAGAATTTGAAAGCAAAACCTATTTACTTCGGTGATTGCAGTAATTCAATGTTCTAAGGAATAGGTGACTGTTGCACCATTAGGGAAGATTGTGGAAAATCGATTTCGTGTGAGAAGACGAAATTCTTCATCCTCTTGTTTATGTGGACAGTTTTTACAAAATGGTTGAGGAAGCTCTCGATGAATGAATATCTTTGTAGAGGCAAACATCAAATTTGAAGTTCATTTGAAGGCTTTCATTCCATGTGTAATCAACAAATACATGTTGCGTCTTATAAAATCAGGTGTCAAGCTTTTGCACATGGAGTTGTAGATCCATGGTGAATGTCCACAATGTTATGTGATGCCTGCGTGTGATCTGCAGATTTATATGAATATCGGGTTGCTGAGTGCACTGTTGTCAAATTGGTTTTATCATAAGAAAGCTTCATATCATTGATATTAGTGAATTAGTTTGAATTTATCCATCAAAAGCACAGAAGAAAAATTCATCAAATACTGTAGTTGCCTAAAATATAATTGTCGTGAAGATATGCATAAAATGAAATTGGTATTAATACAAGTTTTTGAGAAATGAGATGCGGCTTCATGGCCTGCAATGATTGCAGGATATGCACCATGGATATGTGGAAGAGGCTTTATCAACTTTTATGCTTGATAAAATAAGACACCTAAGATGCTTTAGATTAATTGTTGGACATAATGCCCTGGCAAATGTGTTTTACAAAATCCAAAAGTATAGACATTGCATGTGTGTGATTCTCAGGAATGTAACAATTGCAGAAAATTGATTTGTTGGAGGCATGACAGATAAAATTGATGAAGATAAATTTATGAGTAAAATCTCCAATTAAATTAATGGATGAAAGATGAGGCCATATATAAGTTGTAATAGGACTCTTGAAGAATTGCATAAAGGAGTAAACTTGTGAATAAAAGGAAGCAATTGTTTGGCAAGATACCGTTTGGGAAAAGAAAGAATTGTACTAGACGTACACATGAAGTATAAATTTCAGTTCATAACAAGGAGGTAAGAAAGGAGACTATCAAAACTCAAATGACTGTCAAACAACTTGCGCATCATAATTGTGTAAAGGAGCTAGACTATATAAAATTGTAGTGATAGATCCTTTGCATAATAAATATGTGTTGAAACATTTGTGTACAAGAAACTACTCCTGAATAACGAGATACGTATTTTCAATCTTTTGAATATTACATGTATTTGCTTATTGTAGACATTCTCTTATATGTATTTGTGTATGTACTATACGAGCTATTTGCCTTGATCTTTTCCTTTGCCTCTAGGGATTTTCTTATAGGAAAAGAAGAATGGTGCATTAGGTATGCTACCAAGGCATTGTAGAGGACTCAATCTTAGGACTATAGCTCAAAGTGGTTTTGGATCTTAGTCATATGTTGAGCATGCTAGAAGATGTGAGTCTATTAAAGAAAATTATCTTCTTTGATTGGAATTATGTAAGGACATCTTTCTATGACAAGAGGGAGCAACTAGAGGATCTGATTCAATTGATCTTCGAGGATAGATGGATACTTAAATGCTTACAGTCATGGGACTAAGTTGATGGCTGAAACATTTTTGAAGAAGAGAAAAATAGGATTTAGGGGACTTTGACATTATATTAGAAGCAACCTTGGATGAGAAAGTTAGGAGGTCAACGAATGTACTTGGAGCTTTGGAAGGAAGCCAAATTAGCATGAACGCCTGATGTAGCCAAATTTGGGCATAAATCCACAGTTTATTACATTCACTCATGTTACTATTGAATCAGACAAGTACATTTGTGTATGGGAAGTTGCTCTTATTAAACTAATAAATCACGTGCCTAATGATGAGTCCCTTGGAACAAGATATCTGATACAGGAGCATCCTAGGCTTTCTTGCGATCCTGCATCTTGGAGCCAATTTTCTATTGCTATTGAGCTGGTTAGTGGATGCCGAGTTATTGTAGCTCCTAATGGATGTTGAGTTACTATAGCTCCTAGTGGATGCCGAGTTACTGTAGCTCCTAGTGGTTGCTGAGTTACTATAGCACCTAGTGGGTGCCGAGTGTTCCTGTATGTGCCGTGTGCCAATATTGGTCTTGGTTCTGTTCATGTTGAGTTGTTTGCGAGCCGAATTTTGGTATTTAATTTATGTATGGGTATTTAATTTGTGTTGTGGCCAACTTGTGGCTTGACCTATATTTAATGTAAGGGATTTAATTTAGTTTGTAATGAGCTAGGCTGTCTTGTGGCTTAGTTGGGTATAAGTAAAGGTTTTTGCGGAGTCTTTAGGTAGTAGTTATTCATTCCATCTTGAAGAAGGGGATGAAGTATAGATGCAAATTTTGAAGAGCTAGGGCTGCAGCTTGAGAACTAGAGGACTGCTTGGTGGACCTGAGGGTACAAGTGTGGATTCTTCTTGGTTTTCTTATCCAATTGTGGATTTGGACTACTTGGAATCGAGTTTATCTTGCATCATTGTTGTTGAGTTTTTGCTGTGTGGTTATTTGCTGGGGTTTTGGACATCTCCTTTGGGGATTCTCCTGCCTTGCATTGCGTCAGATGGTATCAGAGCGAAGGTTGTTCTTGAATGTGTTGACAGATCGCCAAAGTTGAGGTTATCTACACCAGGACTTACAGAGAAGGTTGATCTTGTGGTTGATTGATCTTCTGGATTGGTGGATCTATTGCTTAGGGTTTGCTAAAATTTTAGAAGATGCCTCCAAGAAGATTGGACCCTAGGGCAATTGATGATCTTAGTGATGCTGTAGAAGAAAGGATCTCAGAGAAGATTAGAGCAGAGTTCAGATCTGAGATTGCATTGATGAAAAGTGACATGAGTGCTGAAATTGTAAGTGCTTTAGGTGGTCTACGTAGGCATGTGGGCATTGAAGGTAGTTATGAGGAAGTTGCTGAAGACTTTGAAGTTGTTGGATCTAGTGGTGAGGACATAATTGATTGTGTAGAGAGACCTATTGGAACTAGGGCTGGTCAGTTTGCTAGACCTAGATCTCAGCTAAAGCTGAAGCATAAGATGAATGCTTTTAATTTCTTAGGTACTTTGACTCCTGAAGACCTGACTGATTGGATTGGTGAATTGGAAGACTACTTTGAGCTTGAGGATATTGAGGATCCACTCAGAGTGAGGTTGACACAAACTAAGCTGAAAGGACATGCTGCTCTTTGGTGGAAAGAATTACAAAGAGACAGAGAAGAGGAAAGTGAAATGAAGATCACTAGTTGGAGGTTGATGGTGACTAAGTTGAAGGCTAAGTTCATTCTTGCTGATTATGAACTTGTGTTGTTTAAGAGATTGCAAAATCTGAAGCAGAAAGATATGTCTGTGAAAGATTATATTGAGGAGTTCTACAAGTTGACTATTCGGTCTGATCATAGAGAATTGTCAAAGGAAAAGGTAGCTCGGTACATTAATGGTTTGAGATTCAATATTCATGACATCGTTGGTATGCTGAATATTTCTTCAGTTGAGGATGCTTATCAGTATGCCCTGAAGGCAGAGGATAAGTTGAAAAGGAAAAGTCAAGGTAATGCTAGAGGGAAGGAGAAGCAGGATAGCTTGGCACAAGCTAAACTGAGTGCTGAAAGTAAACCAAAACTTGCTGATCAGAAAAGAAGAACAGGTGGAGGTGGATGCAGAGGTAATTGTTTCAAATGTGGTAAAGAAGGGCATAGATCTTTTGAATGTCCGATTGGAAGGACAACTGATGTTGTAAATGATGTTGTAGTTCACGACAGTCAGCCTGAGCAAGGAGAAAGTTTGCTGGCTCGACGAGTATTGGTTGTTGAGAGGCCATTGGGTTCTTGTCAGAGGACTAGTTTGTTTAGGACTTGTTGTAGATCTGGTGGTAAAGTCTGCAAGGTGATTGTGGATGGTGGTAGCACTGATAACCTTGTTGCTGAGGAGATGGTTCAGAAACTTGGTTTGAAGAGAGTAAGACATCCTTATCCTTATAGGATTGGCTGGTTGCATGGTGAACATGCTTTGGAAGTGAGGGAGCAATGCCTTGTTGATTTCCAGATTGGGCAGTATAATGATCAAGTGTTGTGCGATATTGTGGACATGAACAGTTGACATGTGTTGCTTGGTAGACCTTGACAGTATGATTGCAGGGTTGCACATGATTGTGTCAAGAATGTGTTTACTATTGAGAAAGGTGGCAGGAAGTTTTCCTTGATTCCTTTGTAGAATGAAGAGCTTGGTAGGAGGAACCTAAGTATTGGCAACCGAGTTGAGTTGGCAGATTCTGAGAAGGTTGAAGATCAGTGTGGAAAACAAACTTGTAGCACACCTAAGATGGATGTGAAGAAGCATAAGAAGAACAAGCGAAAAAGTGTACAAGTTGAAGATTTGGAGGATATGTATGTATGTGAAGAACCAATTTGGGATTTATGTGTTGAATCCCAAAAGATGTTCTTTCAGTTACTAGAACATCTTTTTGAACTTGGGGTGTCTAATGCGGGAGCATCCTATGCTTTCTTGTGATCCTGCATGTTGGAGCCGAGTGCCAGTGGTTTCCAATTTTTTGTTGCTACTGAGCTGGTTATTGTATGCCGAGTTACTGTAGCTCCAGTGGATGCCGAGTTACTGTAGCTCCTAATGGATGTCGAGTTATTGTAGCTTCTAGTGGATGCCAAGTTACTGTAGCACCTAGTGGGTGTTGAGTGTTCTTGTATGTGCCGTGTGCTTGTATTGGTCTTGGATCTATTCGTCCTGAGTTGTCTGTGAGCCGACTATTGGCATTAATTTATGTATGGGTATTTAATTTGTGTTGTGGCCGACTTGTGGCTCGACCTATATTCAATGTAAGAGATTTAATTTAGTTTGTAATGAGTTGGGCCGACTTGTGGCTTAGTTGGGTATAAGTAAGGGGTTTTGCAGAGTCTTTAGGTAGTAGTTATTCATTCCAGCTTGGAGAAGGGGATGAAGTATAGATGCGAATTTTGAAGAGCTAGGGCTACGGCTTGAAAACCAGAGGACTGCTTGGTGGACTTGAGGGTACAATTGTGGATTCTTCTTGGTGTTCTTATCCAGTTGTGGATCTGGACTAGCTGGAATCAAGTTTATCTTGCATTATTGTTGTTGTGTTTCTGCTGTGTGGTTATTTGTTGGGGGTTTGGACATCTCCTTTGGAGATTCTTCTACCTTGCACTGCGTTAATATCTTTCGTGATTGGAGTATATGGACAAGACATGCCTTCGTGACAGAGGGAGCAACTTAAGGATCTACATCTGTTGACATTCGATGATATTGATTTTGAGTGAGTAGACCATGATGAGATAGTTTCTTTAACTTTTAGTTGAGGTACATTATCATTGAAGAACAGATCATCAACATTCTTGCCAAGCCTTATGCTAGAGATAAGTGTGTAGTGGGAAATGTGAATCAAGCGTTAAAACCCTAATTTCATCACAAAAGCCTCACACTTGAAGAGGATATGATCAAGGAGAAGGATTCTTTCCAACCTATCCTCAAGGATATTAAATCTTATAAGGTAGGTCAATGCAAGCCCAATGATAACAGAGCACCGACTCAAACCAAGATCTAATGGTTATGAAGATGCACCGAGTCTTTGCAATCCACGTAAATCATTTTAAATTTATGAAATGAAGCTATAGAGTAAAACACAAATTACTGAATTGACAAAAACAAGTGAAGTACTTATAAAAAAAGGAGCCAAATGATTGAATTTGAATTTCTATTTGCTATGCTACTCCCGTCAACAAACAAAGCTGGATCTAGGCCTAAAACTGTCCAATCTTCAAAACCCAGAAATCTTTGTCCTTCGGGTAGAGTCGACTTTTTTGAGCAGGGGTGACTTTTCCTTATGCAGTGAAGAATTGCTTCCTTGATTGATTGTGTCCGAATCCGAATCTAATTTCACAATTCGGAAGTTCAACGGAAAGGGTATCCAGATCTATACTTATTCTACCTTCCAAAATCTGCTAATATTTGAAAATGGGGTTTTTGGGTGGCTATGTAGGGGTTTGCCTTAGTCAACCCCTCGTTTTGGTGGTTTCCACCTCCACGGATAGTCGTTGAATCAATTGTAATGTGTGTAATGCTCGTGTATGAGCTTTGAATGTACAATGCCAAGATCTAAATCCCTAGATCCAAACCCTAGCATGACGTTTTGAACTTGAATGATAATGAAGTAACAATACATAGATTTGAGGATAACCTAGAAAGAATACCAAGCCCCCAAGGCTAAAGTACTCTAAGCCATAGTCATATTCCGTGTTTGTTACTCCATAATCGAATATTGAATGCTTGAATGATAGAATGGAGAAATGAAGAACTCTCTTGCTTCAAATGATGTTTCCAAGCCTCCTTGCTTTCCTCTTGCAAATGTACTAAGACAAATTGGGATGTCCACAATGGCTTGTCAACATGAAGTATGTGCGTGCTTTCTTGCTCTTGCTTGCTTGATTGCTCAGGCATGCTCACATATCATCATGCCATATGCCAAATGAAGCAATTGAGGGTGCTTATAAAGTATTCCAGATTAACTTTCCCATCGGCCAATCAGGCAAGAAACAAAAGCCTAGATCTACCCTTGATGTTGGGCCGGAAAGGGAGGACTAAAAATGGGTCCCAAGCAGGGAGGCATTGTGTCCCTGATTGGTTCATTAGGGACCCCTTGCATCCCTGATTGGGCAGGGATGCACTATGTCCCTACCAATCAAGTGCAGAAGCCCTTGAGACTATCTTAAATTACCAGAATAGGTTACGGAACTTGGAAAAACTTTGCAAATTTCGAGAAAATCCTGTTTCACTACAAAAGAGGAGTTAAGATGATTGGAAGGAGAGAAAGGGGAGGACTTGAGTAAATTGATCCTACCTTGAGTTTTGCGTTATAGGATAGGAAAGCCAAGGAAGACTTATTATGTCTTACCTAGATCTCATTTAAGAAAAGTGCAAGGGAAAAATGCAAATGCATCCTAAATGCAGATTTAACATTAAATTGCATTATATAGGTGCTAAATGGTCATAAATTGAAGTGCTTCCAATTTAAGATGGTACGAAAAGTTTTGTATAGTTATGGGACAAGCTTGATATGTTGGAGAATGAAGCCTTAGCTGAAAAGGAACTTCAGCATTAGGGATCTATTATTTGTACCTTGCATATTCTTTCCTTTGAGAGAGATGTTTGAGGTGAAAGCCATTGTTTTCACCCTATGGATTGAGCTATAGTTGATCCACCCTTTGATATGGTTCATGGTGGATGTCACGTGTGTGACGCCGTGACAACACCTTGTGAGAGAATCCATGGGATTTCGAGAAAAATCTGATATTGTCATGTGTGTGACTCCATGACTTTATGAGCCCCCTGTTACATTATTGAAAGGTGACGATCTTTCAGATAATATACACTTGTATCGACATTGTAAGGTGATGACATTAGAATGACTAGTTCTCTATCATGATGAATATCATGTGACTTGATATTTGTGGACATGTCATGATAGTTAAGTATCTCTTGGACATTTTGATAGATATCACGAGACTTGATATCAATTGAAGATCATTATGTTCCTTATGAGATGAAATATGGTAGATAAGTGTATCTGTGGATATGCCATGATTGGTTATGGTAGACATCATGAGACTTGATGTCGGTGCACATACCATAGCTTGGATATATAAGAAGAATGTCACTTGACTTGATATTCTTGAGCATATTATATCCTCCGATACCACGAGTTAGGTGATATCACTTCTCACAATAGATAAGCCTATTTTGATAAATATACTTTGTTAGATTCTTTATCTTCCCTAGCTAAGAGGGAGTGTTGAGGGTGATAGCTTTGGTCAGATATAGAATGATGATTGATTGTATTTTGCATATATACACATGAATGTGTGTGTGTGTGTGTACTGATACACACACACACACACATATTCAAATTGTTGATATCGTTATTTATGGAAGTCAATTAATATTCATATAACTGATTGAAGCACCATATGTCCCAAGTATATTATCGATCTGCATTTAGAGATTATTACTTGCAGATTATTGCTATTTCATGTTTCACATAGGATCCAATCGAGCATTATTATAGGTGACCATTTCCAGATTGGATATTTATTTATTTGTGCAAGAGAAAATTAGATTGAACTTAATAAATTCGTGTTTGTTAAGTAATAAATCCTGATTAGAGAGCCGGTGTCTAAATTTGATATGAAAAGGCACATTCATGAGACATATCATGACAGACATTTATTTGTGGAGACATGTCTTTTCATGGGATGTGTTTCTTCCACGAATACTTAATGCAGATCCAATCCATATAGGGAGCGTTGAAATCAATAAATGTTCTGCTTTTTGGGGATTGAATACCACTAGTTCAGTTTCAGTTGTGTGAATTTATATTCAGTATTTTTCAATATTGCTTTAGCATCATCTTCGATAGACACTCATAAAAAAAAAAAACACATTTAACACAATTTTCTAAGTCATTAGAGGATATTTTCATTACTTCAAAAGCACTATAAGCAATATAGACATATAATTGCTACACACATAATAATAAGTTATTTTAAATATTTACAATATTTCAGAAAGAGTTGCTTTGGAAGATAACCCCAAAAACTGGCTTAGCTGAAATAGAAAAACATTTCATTTACCTTCCTCATTTGGCGTAGGTTTTGTTTACAGTTATGCCAACTAACAACTGTTGCATGATTGAAGTTTGTTTTAAACTAAGGAAGATTAATATCAAATTTATCAAAATTAAAATCACATAGTATGTGACAGTCAAGAAATTATGGATTTTGGGGCCACATTGGCAGGGAATCTGATGTGTATCCATGCTATATTGTATCCATATCAGGATATGGATATGGGGATACACACGCTCAAGGAGGCACATTGGAGATTCTGGCTACTCCTTGAATAATATAATTTTCCTGACTGTTTTGAGGAGAAGGTAAGGTGAGTGCTTGGGGTGTAAGAAACTTCAGAAGGTGGTTAGTGTGTTTTTTGGTTTTCTTGCTAATTAGTGAGGATGATTAGTTGGATAATTTAATATATAATTCATTTGTTTACATTCCTCTTTCTAATTAAAGTTAAGCTATTATATAAACAGTCAATTGCTGATCAGTTTCTTGTATATTCTGTTGAAGTGTTTAGAAGGAGTGGACCTGAGTGACTTGGCAACAGAGCACTCCATATGCCCGTCGAAGAAAGAAGGTGGAATGCTTGGGTGGGTAAGAAAGGGTCAAATGGTATGTGTGCTTATGGGATGCTGTTACTCATTAAAAAATATCATGATGTTGCTTTCCTGTAATGTAAAAGATGATTGTAATATATTGTAACATTAAAGTTTCTTAGGAAATTATGAACTTTTCAATCAATCATAATGGGTATTTATGCACATTATTTTCCATTAGTTTGAACTAAATCTATCATGAAAAAGCCAAAATAAACTCCCATAGTCTTGCAAATTCTGTTCCATGTATGTTTACATGATCAAACTATGATAACCAATTTGGACAAGGTATTTACTTTCTTTCAACTTTATTACAAGAAATTATTAGTTTGATTGTGGAAAACTCTGTTGTCAATCCGTAGAGCTTTATTGAAGAATTGAGCAACATGTGAGTTGCAAACGTCTTCCAAAAACAAAGATATCTCTATTATATGGTGGTTTTGGCCAACTTTTGTACCCCTTATTGCTAATGACTAGAAAAAAAATTACACATTTTTAAAACAGTTTGCCTTGTGTGTTTCTCACTTTTGAAAAGATCATGGAAATGATTCTGCTCTAATAATTTCTTTTTCCGTTGACCACTGTTATGGATAATAAATTTTATACCATCATTTAATAATATGCTATTTGTCAATTTATTATGAGAAACAAAGATGCCTTTCAAAAGGGTAGGTTGTAAGATTTAATGGTGGTTTTTGTGTTGCTAGACTTTACTCATTCATTATAAGTGGATATTGGATTGGCTTCTGGTAGAAAGGGATTGCATTCTTCCCACCAAATACCATTGGAGCTTATGTTTGTAGATTACTGCATATCTGTTTGCCAGAAAAGAGGGAAACAGAAAATATAACTAAATTGTAATAAATCAGGAATATCAACATAGCCATATTAAACTATTTTAGTTAATTTTATTTTTTTCGATATTATCATATTAGATACTATAGGTAACCCTATTAATATGCAAATCTAACATGTAAGATAGGAAAGTATGTAAATGAAAGCACCCCATACAGCGAGATTTTGTGCCTTTATGGACATGGATTAAATACATTATAGGGGTACTTGAGCCATATGGGGAGAGGTATATCTCTGTTAAGGCAGCACATGGAGCCAATTTTTGTTGAGTGCTAATTTTGGAGGGTTGCTTTCGTGTTTCTAGATTTAACTCAATTATAAGTTTATTTTTGATTTGCTTTTGGTAGAATGGATTGTATACTTTTCATCAAATGCTATTGGATAGTGATTTTTGTATACAACTGCAAGTCTATGTTTTGACTTAGACCCTTGGTCCCATCTGCTATTAGGAATTTGAAATTTTGTCCTTTTGTAGAGCTACCATATCAACAAGTACTGTAAGAATATGTATGTTTGATTACAAGAATATGCAGGGACCGTCGTGACATAACAAATTACCCTTTGGTCATTGATGACTCATTAACAACTTACTTAACCCATTCCTGACAAGTACAATTATGCCAACATCATCCCCCACAAAATGAAAGTAGTCTCTGATGACTGACAACAAAAATGGAGACAATGTTTGACCAGTATAAACATGAGAGAAATAAAACTAAGAAGGGGGCTGAGAGAGCATCCTTGAAGATGCTGGCTATGATGTCACTGAAGAAGCCATGCACACTTGCAACTCATAGACCTGTTGAGTCCATGCCTTTAGGTCCTGCTCTGCTTCCATCTATTTCTCCAATGCTGTCTTTACCACAAGGGAAACCTCCATAAGTTTTGGCTCCTTGGTCTTTGAATCCTTGGTCACTTGAGCCAATTGGGTCTGCAATAGACTTCGTTCTCTCCTCATCCAACTGCTGCTGACACAAGGCCTTCTCTTTCCTAGCAGCCTCCATCTAGGCTACCAATTTTGTTCTCTGTTGCCTAGGCAGTCTACTGGCCAGCCAACTCCTGCCTTTGGTTAGCCAAATCCCCCTCAATAACTGCTAAGTGGGTAGCCATCACCTCTCGAGCTCTCTTTGCTACTACCCGATCTGCCTCCCTTCGCTGCAGAGTATAGTATGTCTCTCTGAAGACCTGCTCTATCTTTTGGCTGAGGGTCTCCACTTGGCTCTCAACTACTAGTTCGCCAACAACCCAGTCTTGTAGCATCTGTGAAGTCTCTGTGGTTGGCCGTCCTTGAGCCTTGAAACAAGTGGAAAAAGCTATGGAACAACCCACTCTCATGAACGCTAGTAACTGCTCCAACTCTTGAATAATCCCCTCTAGAGGCCGAGCTTGTGCAGAGATCACCACCTGGTGACCTCAGGCTACCACATCTGCAAGGTATGTCTCAACATTCTTGCCAAGTGAGTCCCCCGGTGATTCAGAAGGTATCAGAAACTGCCCATGTGAAACCAAGAGTGTAATGTCCCCTTTTTCGTGAGCCATGGAGTTCAGAGATATTAGCCTATTCCTGATCCTTGTAGGCTAATGGGACTTGATAAGAAGATTGTGCGGCAGTTACCCAGTTGCTTGGTTGGCTCATTTCTTGGTCATATGAAGGTTTTCCTATTATCACCATGGATGTTTCTAATTTTGGAAACCTTATTTTATGTTATAATGTTATATTGCACTTTAGGAGTTAGGTTATATTTTATAATTATAAAGTGCAATATTAAAATAATAAAATAATATTATAATATTCCTTCTAGAAGGTGACTTGAGAAAGTTCTAGAAGGAGGTCGACCTATTGAGGAAAAAGAATAAATAGGCATCGAGGGCTCATTGTCTATCATCCAGATTTGTTGTTGTTGATGTTGAAGAGTTTTGGATTAAGCTAGCATGTAGAGAATAAATTAGCATGTAGAGTTTTGGATTTGTCTTCCACCTCCTACCACTAATTGCTTATTGCTCTACTCCTACTCCTATGAATGAATAAATTAGCAAATGGACTGGGATCCAACCAAATGAAAGCTTGCCAGCGGCGCTACCTCCATTGGTGCAATGATTCTAAGGGATACTATTAGGGTTTTCACACTAACACCTATCTCCCAACCCAACTTGAAGTAGAAGTGGAAAGATGAAATGCAAGTAGAACTTGGGAGCGATCAAGACTAGATTACCACACAAGGCTTTCTAACAAGCTGCTAGGATGCTAGTGACTTAGTATATAGATCCCTATCAAACATTCACTAACATCATCATACAACTAGTCATCTACTTCTACTTTAACAACATGAAATGAAATCCTACTTTAATTTGAGAGATGAGAAGAAACATGCAAATACACCAAAATGATCATGTATATCCACCATGCAAGCCACAACAATGAATAAATAACAATTTTGATAGTATTTTGGCAACAATTCTCCAACGTAACTCTCCTTTACAAATGAGAACAAAATGGCTTTATATAGGGGCTCAAAATTACAAGTGGCCAAGATTAAGAGGCAAAATGAAGGATCCAGATTAAACCATACAAACCCTAATTAGGGTTTCCATCATTCAACCAATTACATGAGGGCACCAACTTTGTGGGCCAATAAGAAAATTACAATAATTTGTCAGCCAATGAGAACATAGGACACTTGGCATGATTTGATTGCATGCACAAGAAATTGCCACCTCATCAACCTTATCTTGTAAATCTATTTAATCTTTGAGATGAGGTGAAGCCTTGGATGCTGAGCTCATCCTTAGAAACTCTCTCATCACCACTTGAACTTGCTTGTACGTGATGTCTTGACCTTGAAATTGTGAGGTCTCCATGCACTTGGGGTAATCTTGCCTTGGCCTCGGTGGCTTGCCCAGACGTGAACTTCCTTGCAATTTGAGAGTTTTTCTCTTGGCCACCACCTTGAAATCGAACTTGACCTCTTTCAACCTTTCGTCTCGCTTTCCTCCTTCATTATCCTTGCGTTCCTTAACCTTCTTGGTCTTTTCTAACCTTCCTATTTGAATTTGGTTTGCATGAATAACCAAGCCTTGCCTAGCCATAAATATTTTCAAATCACTTCCTCCAAATTTGCCCTTCCTTGAAATTCACTCTTCCTTGAGATTCACTTTTCAATTTTCACCACCTCTAAATCAAATAAAAGAGGTAGGACCCCATATAGAATTGCTTTTGATTTTGCGTTGTCCTAAGTTGCAACTCTAAAGTTTCACTTATAATTCTAGCCCAATCAAATTTTCTCTTTCCATTTTCAATTTCATCAATAAAATAGTACATCCAGTTCTCGAATTGCATACCTTGAGCCATGCTTATGATCCGGCTGAGAAACACAATTAGGTCGCCATACTCCAACTTAAAATCTGATCGGGTGAGCTTTGATGGCTTGGTAACTCCCTTCTCACCTTTGTGTAACCAATTTTGCCTTAGATGAATGAAATAAGTATCCTGATTATCCTATAAGAACTTGGCCACCTGATCCATCATTACCACTGTCATGCCTTTCAATTGTACCATGTTCACTGTGCCGATTGTTGGTGTCACTTACTCGCCTCACTTTTGAGAAGAAGGTGGTCTTTGGCATCATGTCTTCCTTGTCTTTTTTGGTATTTGTTCCCTTTGGGTTCCTGCTTCCTAAACACTTATTTTTGCCCCTTTGTTCTAAATGATATGGACTACACTTATAAATCTCCAAACTTCTTTCTATCGATGGAATCTAGCTTATTTCTGCCTCTCCAAATCCTATCTTTACACTTATCAATCTCCAAACTTCAGCCTATCAATAGAGATGATGAAGTAGTGGATGAATAGTGCAAGAAGAAGATAAGGGAAACGAACCAAGCAAGAACAAGGAATAAAATCTGCCTTTAAAACCAATCTTCACCTCTAAAAATGAATGAGAATCTTACCTTAAAACTGCCTTCTACCAACAATCGAGCCTCTTCAAGTTCAGATCTGATCTCAAAAAATTCAGTCCTCCTTGCAAATAATGAATCTCTAGCAAAAATCAGAATTCACCAACCTTGCCTCTCTTGAAAATTCTCTAATATACAAAATCAGATCTCATGCAAATTCTGCCCCCTTGTGAAATTCGCCCAGCTCTACAAAAATCAGACTTTCCAAGACAACCTTGTTGCCCTTTAACCAATTTCAGACCTTCAAAATCACCTAGCTAGGGCAAAAAATCATTGCCCTAAGAAGAAATTGCAATCCCCCCAAGCAAAAATTATTGACCTTTAGCACTTTCCATTAGACAATGTGACATGGGAGGGCAAGCACATTCTCTAGCACCTGGCATTGCAATTGCTTGAGAAAAAACAAAATTTGAGACAGGAGGATTGTAATGTTCCCGTTATAAAATAAATCAATTATCAAACTATTGTTAATGGGCCGATTGATTTAATATATCTCGAACCCATTTTTTATTTTGTTTCCGTAGTTTGTGTCACTGTCGGCTATCTTTGTACACCCTCAGAAAGTTTCCCAACGGGTATTTAAGCACAGCTTGCGGGTAGTCCTTTGGTATGCTTTTTGATTACTTCTATGTATTGCGAATTCCTATTGGAGTTCTAGATCGTTCGCCATTTTGGAAGTGAAAGATCTTCCCTATTTGGCTCATTCGGTTTTGGTGGGATTCAAACCTCATCCTATTCTGTTGTTGCATATAATATTTTGCTCGGATCTGGCAAATCAGAGCATCATCTTTCGGCATATATATTTCTTAAAGGAATTATCTGTATTCGAGTCTATTATTTTGTGTTTGGATTCCATCAAAATCTATGTGTTTGTGAATGAACAAGAGTGTTTCACCATGGGGCTCAGATATCTAACCGTACTGCTTCCTGCCCTTGTCCGTAATTGCTTCTTCCTTGGCTGTATGACCTTCACCTTCCACCCACAACTCTGTACATTCTTCCCGTCTTCCATCAACCCCAACGTACGGCCTGCCGTACGACCATCTAGCATCATGCTGTACGCCATTTTCTCCATCCTCTTTGTACACTGAATTGCACCATCGTACATCAAAGCCTCCTCACTGTATGGCTGCATTGCCGTACGACCTCTTCCTTCATCCTACTGTACGACTACCAAGGATAACACATGACTCTGCTTTCAGTTACGACATCCTCCATTCATCTCATCGTATGGCCACCAAGGATACCGTACGCCCTTGATTCCACCTGCTCTCCTCATCTGTACAGCGCCAGTAACTCTCCTCAGCCGTACATAATCCAATCCATCCATTGTCATACACATTGTATACTGTACAATACCATTCGAGTTGCACCCATTTCGCATCCGGAGGTCAAGAACATTACATCTTGTTTCCACCACACCCTCGTTGCAAAATCTACAAATTCTATCCTCCCACTCTTTCTTAGGGACCTTCCATCTACCAGTTTCACATCTCAAACGGTGGGAACCAAATCTCAATTGAGCGATTAGAATTTTTGCCTTTCTTTTGATCTCGGCTCCTAAATATTCTTTGTCGTCATGTTCGCATGTGGATTAAATTCTTTGACATAATAGGCTTTTTTCCTACCTAACTGATTTGCCCACACGACAGATTTGACTTTTCCTGGCACCCATTTTTTAATTTCAAAATTGTTTTTTGGGCACTCTTGGTAGTCAATGTTCCATTTGTTGAACCATTTATCATTTTGTTTCTTCCATGTCTTCTTCCGACGAGCCAGTTCTCCGTCAACCACCCTATTAGGCCAGCATTGTGTATCCATTTTACTCACTTTTTTTAGATAGCTCAACAATCTAATAATTGTCGAGGCCTCCATTGGGAATATGCTCGCCTCTGCTACACTAATCTCGTATGGAATTGTAGATTTGATTTTGAGATTAGTTGTGATGAAGTGCTTTTGAATTCTTTCAATTTGTTGCCATTAATGGTTTGATACGCTGCTCGCCCATACCTCGCTGCCGTATAAAATAACTGGTATCACTAGCAACCCAAGGAGGGTTTTCTTAGTCTTCCAATCTCATAACTCTGTTGTCCTGCACCTGTTTTGAAGAAGATAACAAGCCTTCCATCCTCCCTATATCCTTTTTGATTTGCATGATTCCCAACTGAGCCGGTAATGGAAATCTATTCCCAGATACTTGTATTCTTCTACAATTTCTAGCGCTTTGTCATTAAATATGAAAGTGCATTGTTGTTTTCTCTTCCTGACGGAAGAGACCATGGCCTTGGTCTTTAGAAGTGTTGACCTCCATCCCTACTTCCATCCAAAAGGTTTCTAAGTTCTTCAAATGTTCCCTTAGCCCCTGTGCTGTTTTAGCAATGAGAATGAGGTCATCAGCATACAAAAGCAATCTGATCACATATTCAGCGAGCTGAATGCCCTCTCCGTTGGTTTTGTTTAGCCATTCCTCTAACTTGTCAATATAGAGGCCGAACAAGGTAGGAGATAATGGGCACCCTTGTTTGACCCTTATGTCACTGCCAAAACATTCTGACATGCCCACTTTGGTTCTAATTTTCGCTTTAACCTGTTCATAAAGTTTATAAACAGCAGCTCTATGCTCTGTTGGGACCTCCAATTCTTCTATCCTATTTCATAACGTATCCCTAGGGACGGTGTCGAAAGCTTTCTTAAAGTCAACAAAGCAGCAAAAAGCCTCTTCCCCCTGTTTATCCCTCGCTTTTTCGATGAGGAACCTTAGGGTAATGCAGTGATCAATAGTGGAATGTTTTGGTCTGAAACTTGCTTGTCCCATGACTCTTTTGAATTTTCCCTTCTTTTTCTGCCCATCCGTTGATTCTCCGCTCTACCGTACTCCTGTAGAGTTTGCTTAATAGGGGGTTCACCATGATGGTGCAGTAGTTGGAAGGGTTGTTGACATCCCTGCTCTTATGGAGAGGAATGACTACACTGGTGGTTCATTCCGTGGGAAAGCAGCCTTGCACGACCATATTAAAAATGTTCCTAACCTGTGGAGTTTACAAATCTATCCCCCACTTTAGAAATTTAGCTTGCAGCCCATCAATATCCTGAGCTTTTCCACTCACTAATCTCCTTATCCCTAAAATAATGTCTTAGTCTGAATTGTTGGTTGCAGGGAGTGAAGCTTCGTCCTCCAATCTCTCATAAAGAGACTTTGCATACTCTAACCATTCAGAATCCGTGATTTTATTTTCAACTTGTTTCCTAGCTGCTTGTAACTTCCTCCAAAAATCTTTAGAATTGTGCTTTCCTAACATGATTAGCTCCTTTCTCTGATTTATCACATATTTTTTTGTTTTGGTTTTGATCAGCTGTTTGTATTCTCTTATGATTGTTTTGTTTTCCTTTCTCCCTTTGAATTTTCTTTTTGCAGCCTTGCATTCTTTATCATACCATGGGTTAGCCGAAAAGGTGTTTGAGATGCTCTTCTTTGTCTTTGTTCTCTTACAACCCTTCAGTGCTCCCTGAATTAATGGGATTAGCGAGCTACTGCTGATATGACGTTTCTTATCACTGTTTTCCTTGGTATTCGCGATGTCACGAGAGCGGTGCAAAATATCTTTTTATTTTCATTGTTTATAAGAATCTTGCCCTCTTTATGTCCTTTTGTGCTTTCATCTAGGACCTGATCACTTTTCAATCTTTTGACCTTCAAAGTGTCGGTGAAATTTTGCAATTGGGATTTGATCCTAGTCAATTCGTCAAAACCCGCAAACCTGGTTGCCATGACTTTGAGAACAAGATTTGAATTGAGAAAGTGAAAGGGATGGCAAATGCAACAATTACTAGATTTTCAAAAAGCAATGCACATTAACAAAATAACAGTTCAAAGAAAGAATGGTAGTTTGTTCAATTGTTTATGTTTCCATATATATGGGAGCCTCAATCCATCTGTTGGTCTTCAGAATTCGCGCCACATGAATGAATTTAAGGGGATACCCGTTGAATAGTAAATACGAGTGTTTAACGGTCATCTAGAGGTCTTTTCATTGTTCTGTTGGGCTCAACGGTAACTTTCTGTATCTCCATAACTTACTTTCCCGTTTTCCTTTCAGTTTCAGGAAGTTACTATTAGGGTACTCCGTGGGAGAATGTCCGCCAAGTTAGATCCTGATCATTATCTCTTTCCCGTAATGTTTAGGTTCACTTTATTATCATTCTAAGACATTCTAAACACGACTTGTGAATCCAATCTGATCATTAACTTGATTTCCTTTGGAATTCGGGAAGATGTCCTCATGGGTTGAAAACCCGCTGAGGGGAAGATAGTTTCCATTTCTCTGTTAATGTTTCCTTTCTTAATTGGAGTTTTGGACAATTGCCCCTCTTGAATTCAGAAATGTCTAAAAGAGATGCAAAGGCCTTTTCGAGGACCACTTAACGTTCCTTTGCATTCCAAACTGCCTTTTCGGAAAACTAGCTTCATGGGTTGAAAACCTGCCGAGAAGAAGTCAATTTTGAGTTTTTTGCCGGGGATGATTATGAGGGCCACAATGAACCTAGACCATTTTCTAAAGTCATAATCGCAGATGAAACATTGATTCATTGTAGGATGCCTTGTTATTTGCATGTTTTTGATATGTGTACATCATTTAGTGCCTTTCACAGGAAATCATCCTCACGAGTAGAAAACCCGCCGAGGAGAAGACAATTTCCAAATTTTCGCAAGCATCATATTTTCAAATAGTGATAAGCCGTAAACGGATATAACTTGTAGTTGATCATTGAATGAGTAACATGAATCTCCATCGAACTGGGCACTAACCTACCCGTAAGATCACTTGACAAAATGAAAAACCACCTGGCTAGGAATGAGGAGAGGGAGAAAAGGGAAAATCCGAGAGACTCGTCCAAGCTAAGAGGGCTTAGACCTAGACTCAAACAAAACCAAGAATTCGCTCCTCTCATTTAAACACAAGTATTCACTTTTGCTAATCGGTTAGGGAACGAAAAGTGGGGCAACATGCATCATGAAGAGTTTCCATAATCTTACCCTTGAGTTTAGATCTTGGTATGAGGTAGATCTTATCCTTATAAAAAATCACATCATCGATGACCTTGTACCTGCTGTCTTGAAGCTGTCCATCCATAATTTGACATGCTTGAGTATTCTTAGAATACTCAACCAACAATTGGGACTTCCAATCTACGATATGTCAAAAATAGCACAACATTCTACCATTGAAGGTCTCCTGGAAAGCGCATCAACAACTACATTGTTCTTACCCTTGATATACTCGATGTCAAAATCACAGGCCTGAATCTTGCGGACCCACTTTTGTTGTCTACCGCCCACCAAGTACTGTATAAACTTGGCTAAAGTGTGCATAATGGCCAACATTTCCTTGTCATAGGTGGAGTACAGTCTCTCACCATCCTTGAGCTTCCTACTCTCATAAGCAATTGGATGCCTATCGTGCATTAGAATTGCGCCAATCCTGCTTTTTGAAGCATCACACTCTAGAACAAATGACCAAGAGAAATTGGGCAGTGCTAAGACTAGGCATGTACTCATCACCTGCTTGAGCTTATCAAAGGTCACCTCTACATCAACTATCCACATGAATGCCTCTTTCCGTGTGAGATCAGTGAGGGGAGCTGTTGTTTGTGAAAAATCTCTAGCAAACCTCCTGTAATAAGAGAAAAGACCCAAGAAGCCCCTCAAATCTGATACATTCCTCGATGGTGGCCAATCCAGGATTGCTTGAATCTTTTCTTGGTGTACCTTCACCCCGTCTACACCAATCATGTGACCAAGGTAAAGAATCTCAGTCAATCCGAACTCACATTTTGACTCCTTCACAAACAATGAATGCTCCTCTATAATACTAAGTATCTCATCTAAATGCTGTAGGTGCTCCTTCCAAGTTCTGTTGAAAACCAAGATGCCATAAAAAAAATACTAACACGCTCTTTCGCAGTTGTTTTCTAAAAATATGGTTCATGCATGACTGAAATGTAGCCGGTGCATTAGTGAGTCCAAATGGCATAACCAAGAACTCATAGTGTCCATAGTGACATTGGAAAGTTGTTTTATGCACATCCTCCTTGTGAACCCATATTTGATGGTATTGCGATCTGAGGTCAATCTTCGAGAAGTAAACTACCCCATGTATCTCATCCAGTAACTCATCAATGTGAGGGACAGGGTACTTGTTCTTGATGATCCTCTTGGTGAGAGCACGGTAATCAATACACATGCGAAAAATGCCATCCTTCTTCACCAATATGATTGAAGAAGTGAAGCGAAGGGGCTGGAGCTAGGTTTGATGTGTCCCATGTCTAAAAGTTCCTTAATTGTCTTTTCTATCTCCTCTTTATAGTGCTTGGGATGACGATAAGGTGTAGTGATGACTCGTTTGGTGCCCTCCTCTAACTCAATGATATGCTCAAACCCTCTATTTGGGGGAATGCCCAAACGTATGTCCTCAAAAACCCTCTTATGCTTATCAAGCACTGACTGAATGTTGATATGCAACTGCTGCACTAAGTCTATGGTAGCCTTAGAGGAAATGAAACAGTATGCTGCCCACTCCATGTCATTATGCCTCATATAGCCTCTATCTTGTGGGCTGAGATCAACTTAGGTTCACCCTCTGGCATAGCCTTGAGGATCACCTGTCGGCCATCCTGTAAGAATTCGAGCTGCATCTTATCGTGACCAACTGTGTATCCGCCAATAGTCTGCAACCACTATTTTCCCAACATGGCATCTAATCCATCCAAATGGACCACATAAAAATCTGCCTTAAGAAGTCATCAAAATGAATCGGAATTTCCTGACACTTTCCATGTGCACCTCAATCTCACACCTCCTGCCACTCTAACCTCAAACTTGGGTATGTCATCAATCTGTAACTTTTACTTTGTAACCCAACGTGTGCTTATGAAGTTATGTGATGCCCTTGTATCTAACAGATACACAATACACTGTCCCCTAACTATTCCCTTCAAACGAAAGGGATGTCCTGTGGAATCGCTGGAAGGGGAATGATAGGCGGCTGTCCTTGAATGGATTCCTTCTTTCTCTCTCTAGGTGATCATTCCTCGCTTTCTTCCTCATCCCTGCCATCAACATTGCTGCCCTGCTGCTGCTCATCTTTCTCTGAAAGTACCTCAACATAATGTATTTTGTCTTTGCCAAGGCATCTATGATCTGGGGTCTGTGGCTTTCTGCAAGTGAAACACAGCTTCTTCCTCTGGTGTCGGTAAAATGTATAATGTAGCCGACAGGTAGAGTAGTACCCAAACAGATGTGTGACGCTTGAGTCACCCCTTCAGAAAGGTATATGTACACGTCCGAGACGGACTTTGGAATCATCATTGTGATCATTGTAGTCATTGTATTCAGCAAGTGCATATATGAATAAAGTACCTGTTCTGCGTTGAATCGTGTTACACGTGTTAAAGCCTTTACCTTGTATGGTAAACATTTGGCACCATTGTCGAGGAACAAAAGAAGACCATACAACCTTTGGGGGACATGAAAACAAAAAGACTCCGGAAGGACATAGAAGCAAGTCAAAACACTGTATGGGCAGAAGCACAGAAGAGTAGTCTCAGTAATATGTAGGAGATAATTTGAAGCTGTTAGGAAGCACAGAGAGGAATAAACTAAAGTCCGTACGGCCATGCGGATTAGAAGAACAAATTGGAGACCGAACAACAGAGATCATACACCATACAGAGACAAAAGGCAAATTTACTAGGCACTGTATGGGGGCAGCAAATAGAAAGGAGGAATGTTGTACGTCATACGGAAGAAGAGTGACTAGGAATACGGTATTTCAAAGCCGTACGAATCATTAAAATCACATGCCATATGGAGAAGAGGCAGGACCGTACGAGGAAAGGAATTTACTTGGTTTCAAGATACAGGGAATCGTACAACACAATTGAAAAAGAATTCAAGGAGGGAAAGGTCCGTACGGTGGAAGCAGGAGGAGCATTTGGAAGGCGTACGACAGAGGAGAGCTGAGGACAACTGTACGGTATATACCCATACGAAGGGTACAGTTAAAATTTGTTCAAAATAAAAGAGAACCGTACTGCATATTTTGAAGTTTCTCAGGCGAAAGGTAATCGCCAGGAAAGACATAAAGTTGAAGTGGAGATAGGAGAACATAAAAATAGCGTACGGAATTGGAGTTGGAGGCAGTGTGAAAACCATAGAAGGGAGAAAGAAGGAAGGCCGTACGATGTACGACAGGGACAAAGGTTGTCCGTACGGCGTATGAGTCATAAGGAATGGAATCATATTAACCGTACAGCTAGAAGATAGTAAGGAGTCATAGTTGTTGGAAAATAAGTGGACAATTTTCTTACAATTGAAGGGAAGAAAAAGCCGTACGGCTAACCTTAAGGAACTGTAGCTGTACTTCACTAAGCGTGAGGAAGCCGTACAGTACAGAAGCCAGCACAAGAGAGGGAATTGTGAAAAGTTTGTACGGAAGTAGTAATTGCCTTAACGGTTTGAGATTGATTCACAAAACGACAAGAAGTGACAGTTATGCAATTAGCTAGAAAGAGAGCTTGGAAGAGGTAACTAGACGAAGACATTGCCATGAACAAAAATGTGAAGACACTACCTTCTAGAATTCGTGTAGCAGGAGGGACCTATGTAGGGACTAGTGTAGGTGCAAATAAGAAGAAAGCTAAGCAACCGAAGCAGTCGAGAGACATTCCTACAATAAAAAGTATCACATTCGAAGGGTTAAATGGTGCAGAGTGCCCGAAGTGGTGGCTGGAGACTCTAGACAACCACTCGGTGAAGGCTAGTATTCGGAAAGCTCAGGTAGAATGGGTAGTGCAAATGCCAGTATTTTGCATCAGAGACTACAAAGGGTTTTTGCGCATTATGATTGAAACGTATGATAGATTCTCTTGAACCAGTACGTTTGAATATCTTGATCGCAATTTAGTAGTATCATTCAAACTGACTGATTTTACATGAGTGTTTGGCATACCTGGTCATGCTCAGGGCGGGTGAAAAATAGAATTCAAGCCAAAAAAGATGAGCCGTGAAGTGAAGTTGAAGTTGATACAGCTTGTGTGCAGAGACTTGTCGCAGGCGGAACCGGAGGCTCTTTTAGACACATCCAAGGGCAGAGGATTAAAAAAATCTAATATTTAGGAGGGTCATTGGCGTTGTTTGATCGATATAGTGAAAAGTTGCCTCACAAGTTCGAGCCGCGCTTCAGATATCTCTTTTCCCCATGTAGCCATGATGAACGGGATTTTGCACGGCAGGGTTTATGATTGGGTAGGATTATTGGCCGAATGGATGTTGGAGTTTCTCACTTTGCAGCATAAAACGTTTTATATGCCACATTATGCTATTGGTCTGTTCCTGGATGCGACAACGCGAATGATCCCGAATGATGCACTGGAGGCAAAACCGGGACCACTCGCGCCTGGCGAACCATCTATTATGTAGTGGAGGCATTTGGATACTCTCAACACCAAAACCTTAGGACAGAAGCGACCAAGGCCGGATGGTGGAAACACAGATAGTGGCTAAGAGGAGACATCTTCAGAGGAGAGTGGGTCTGAGGGGGAAGAGGAAGAGGACGAGGAGGTAGAAGTGATTAGGGCTACACCTTTGAGATTTCTGCGACCGATGCTTTCAGCTATGACACACTTGGTTCTTGTAGGCATACATGGTATCCGAGGGTTTGGACAGTTCATGCAGCCAGTGGTGATGACACTAGTTTCAGCTACGACGTAGCCCACCATAGAGACACGAGTTGTAGCGGAGTCACATTTGTCACCGACGGAGATAGCAGCTCCGAAGGTACCGATGGAGCCGACTCGTGAGACTCTACTAGATACAGGAGGAGAGACTTTGGTACCTGACATGGAGATGGACATAGAGACAGGGGTGATGGAGGTACGGGCAGGCGAGGAGTTGGGGGCATCAGGTGTTTGATTGGATGTAGTAGGTTTTGACGTGGTGGCCATAGTAGATACGACACTGTTGGCATCACCTGAGTAGGACAGAGAGAGAGAGAGAGCCAAACCTAGAAGGTGAGTGCTTTCCTGAGTACAAAGTTTCATCGAACCCCAGCACCTCGAGTGACATACTTGCCGACACCCACATGGGAAGCAGTTCTGGAGAACCCATTATAGGAGGTTGGGCAGGCATAGGGTGAGGGAGTACCGCATAGCGCTATTGAGCGTATGTCAGAGGCAGTGGAGAGGGCTATGGGTGCACAACAGGAACACCCAATAGCGCAGGAGATAGCGATGACAGGCAGTTTTTCTTGATGATGTCGCAGCTCTAGCATCTTAGGTTCACCAGGTGTTAGCTTCGACAAAGACTTAGGCATTGGAGTCAGTGGTGAAGGAACTGGAGGGAGTCATATCCTTCATGAGGTTGGGATGTCTAGTTGCTTTTAAAGTTTGTTTTGAGGAGAGGGGATGACTAGATGTGGAGATTGCAGAGATGCAGTAGGACTGGGCCACGATGAGAGACCCTGAGATGGAGAATCGGGTAGAGGTTTTGATTCATGAGATA
This sequence comes from Cupressus sempervirens, assembly GCA_028749045.1. Classification (NCBI taxonomy): domain Eukaryota; kingdom Viridiplantae; phylum Streptophyta; class Pinopsida; order Cupressales; family Cupressaceae; genus Cupressus; species Cupressus sempervirens. The sequence continues at coordinate 973,656,588 of CM053792.1, read as the reverse complement.
GCGAAGTTATATAGGGAGGTGTACTACACTCTTCAGAGGAGTCAGGCGGATCAGGTAGCAGCTGAGAGAGCTCGGGAGGAGTTAGCTGGCAGGTTAGCTTCAGAAAAGGCAGCCTGGGAATCTGAGGGCGGCTTGGCAATCCGAGAGGACAGCCATGTTAGCAGAAAAAAAGATAGCAGCAGAGAAGGAGTTGGGAGAAGTCGGAGAGATGATGCAGTTAGCCCTAGAGCTTCAGATGGAAGCAGAAGCAGAGTTGAAGATTAGGAAAGAACAGGTCTACAAGCTACAAATGGAGTTGAACGAGTTGAGGACGTGGATGCATCCCTCTGTCTAGTACTTATGCATTGATGTATTTTGTTATTTTGAATTTTGTTGTATTGTCGTTCAGAGACGACTTTTCTTTTGGGGGGGGGGGAATGATGTCGGTAAAATGTATAGTGCAGCTAACGGGTAGAGTGGTATCCGAACAGGCGCATGACGCTTGAATCACCCCTTCGGAAAGGTATATGTACACGTTTGAGATGGACTTTGGAATTATCATTGTGATCATTGTAGTCATTGTATCTGGATTGTATTCAGCAAGTGCATATATGAATAAAGTATCTGTTCTGCGCTGAATCATGTTACACATGTGTTAAGCCTTTACCCTGTATGGTAAACATCCTCCTGAGTTCATTTCGTGTCTCAAAGTCCATCCTGGGAGGTGTAGCATTATGCTGGTTCTTGTTCTTTTGGAATGAAGTGGATCCCTTATAAAGTTTTTTAAAAGGTTGTAATATCGAAGAGGGTGATTCTAGATCGTGTGTGATCTTAATAGCATCATCCAAGGTGTTTGGCTTAAGTACCTTAACCAAACCTCTATATCTGTCCTGTAGACCCTCAGTAAACAACATTACCTTACGCTCTTCTGACATATCCGAAACCATCACCGAAATTTGTTGAAACTCATCAATGAAATCATCTAGAGATCCACTCTGTCGCAATTGCGCCAAATTCTTGTAATAGACCTCTATATCCTTCCTGTGAAAGCGAGTGATTAGCTTAGAGATGAAAGTCTCATAAGAAGTAATGAGACCATGATCCTGGGTGACCAGCCTATGCCGCTCCCTCTAAATGCATCGTAGCGAATCTAATGGCTTCTGTCTTTGACATGGGCTTAAGTGTTAGGTAGGTGTCTAGCTTGTGAATCCAAGCTTTTGCAGATGTCTTATTGCTGCTATCAAAAGTAGGGAGAGATAGTTTGTTAATGGCATGCTTCAAGTCCCTGTTTTGTGCTCTAGGTCTTCTGTCCTGTTGTGGTTTCTCTGTCTCCCTTTTTTGATTTAAGTATTGAACAAAGGACAAATTCTGCTAACCGGATCAGGGAATAAATCCCATTCATTGTACATTGCCATAACGTTATCTGGCAATAAGTTTGGTGCCGCGGGTGGTGCTACGTCTGCCATTGCATTAAAATGAGCATCAAAGGCCTATTAGTGTTCCGTGTGGGGCCCCTAGCAGCTTGGGGTGATCTTGCCACACTACCACCTCCACTGTGATGACTCAGGGCTGCCCTGCGAGGCAGAGCTAACTGCTGCATATCACTTGTAAGCTACTGAAGTGCAGTAGTTATATTGTTCTGCCCATCTCTAATAGCCCTCAAAATTTCCCTCACTTCTCGTTCTTGTTCATTCTCATTAGGAGCTATTTGAGTGTCCTGTACGTACCTGTTCATCTTGTTCAACCTGTTCACCTCTCCCAAAAGTTAACTCCTCATCAATAGAATAACTATTCTTAATATCAATCTGATTTGAAGATTTTGCCTGCTCAGGTTGGAAGTGACTAAATTTAGAAGGTTTCCTCCTTATGCCTAACCGTCATTTTTTCTATTTGACCCAGCCTGTTACATGATAATCCTTCCCACAAGTTGGCAGGTCTTATGTCTCTGATACCATTGTAATATCCAATCCCTTAGTTTTGTAGAGAATTCAAAACTTGTCTAGTGACATTTTTATGAACTGTTTGTGTGCAACCCCAAAACAAATGAAAGTTTTGATATCACTGTGATATTCTTGCTAGGACTGTTATTAAAATATATGGTGTGACTGATCAAACAATTGATATATGGACATCCAAAGATAGTTTGTACCAATGGCGGCTCAAGAAGGACAATATTATTGCATTAATATATATAATTTCTAATACAAGTGTTGAAAGAAACTACCAACTGGAATGCGAAATTAAATGAAATAACTCTTAGCTCTCATGTTGACAATCCTAATATGCTGAGAGGAAATATGATGGAAGGAACCTAGAATAGATGTGCAGATCCCGATGTCTATAATGAGCATGTGTTGCGGTTGGTGAGTGATTCACACTACCTGCTATTTGCCCAAGCCACCGTCTGTGTCTCTTTCAGAATGATGCCGCCTTGTACACTAGCTCCGATACCTGCTTTACCATTGGAGAATGCCGTCTGTATGGAGGAACGAACACCCATATTGCTGGAGGATATAATGCCTGTACTGCTGCCATAGGAATGCCTTGTTGCTGCCTTGCAGTCCTCCACAATCACCCTTACCTTTGTGTTCAATTCCCACTCTCACATCAACCTTGCCATCGGTTTTGATGTTAAGAATGGCCACGTTTTGGTTTGGTCAATCACCCAAGTAGTGTTACTTTCAATGAACTGATTTACCTCTGCAAACTTGACTGTGGAGAGACTATCATCCTATCTGCCATTTGCACTCAAGTCTGCCTGCTGCTGCTGGCCTGTATGTCACCAACACTAGAGGTTATCTTCAAACCTCTATTACTTCTATCTGCTATTGAAACTCCAACTTCCCATCGATTTCCTCTATGTCAAATCGAACTCCAGTTCTGGATATGAAATGTGAGCCACTGGGTTTGCATCCCATCTCACTAATCTCCTTAAGGGTTGTCATCCTTAAGAAAAGACCAATCACATTCAGGCAACCTTTTTTTCGAAATAATATGTTAATATATCTCATGGTGATAATCCCAAAGTAGATGCTTGCTTTTATAACCTCGAAGTGAGGGTAGGTGCGAATAACTAAGCAATGTGGGATAAAAGGCCTATTTTATAAAGTGACTCTTTTAAAAGATAAAGTACTTTATAAATCAACTTACTAGAATAAAGTGACTTAACCTTAGGAGTTCCCACTTGCATATCTTCCCCACTGAAACCAAATATATCCTAGTGACTGAGTGGCATCCTCGAAACAAATGTTGTTAGCCTATCCGGATGGAAAGATAGATCAACTAGGCACCAAAAGGTCTAGCATGGAGATAGGGACATTACATATATTTATTTATATGAGATATAAATTTATATATATGTAAGCATTATTATGTAAGAAATTAATATAATAATTCATGGAAATCTTATATATATAAACTATAATTAAAATTTATTATTATATTAATTATCTAATAAACGAACTGACATGTCCCATGAAGGGACATGTCTTTTTGTAGCTTATGCTCACTATAAATACAAGAGGTTGCTGCCTTTGGAACACATATCGAATAGGCAGTGCTAATACATTGACAGCAATCAGGAAAACCAACAGCTCCAATAACATAAGACTAATCATTTCTCCCGGAAAGATGTTCTTTTGTATGGAGCGAACAATGAGATAAATGTACTTATACATCCATGGCTCAACGGTGTTGGATTCTTTCAGTCCACCAATGTGACTAAGTAGTGACTTAAGATCGTTGATCCCTTCCTTGAAATTAGAACAACACACTCCCTTGGCCATCTAACAAGATTAGGCCTCTTGTTGATCAACTAGTTATCATTCACATACCCACTGCATTCTGCAATGTCACTATTCCATCTCTCCAAGGCTTTTTGTTTTGTGATATTGGTTACCATTGAAACTGGTGGAACTCAGAAGATTTTGTCAATGGTCTCTAGATCAAGACTGATAATGGTCTTCCCATCTTGGTCTCCAAAAGTCCTTGATGGGAGATCAAAGTTCTTTGCACAGGTACACATAAACACACGTTCATGGGCAGCCAAAGGGAAAGTAGAAACAAAATGGATGCTGCTCTGTTTTATGTGTGACATTTCACTTGTAGCAGCAATGTCTACTCTACTCAAAAAGTCTTTGATAGCTAAGTGTAATATATCTATATCTCTGATATCTTCACAGTATGCGGTGACTTTTGAAGGAGGTATGGAATTACAATACTGATCATAATGATACTTCATTTTTTCTTTTTCTTACCTTTAGTTGGTACAGTTTTCTTAGTCATGACAAGCTTCAAGAGGTGAATCCATTGCATGTTCATTCTATTCCACGCATGTTCATTCCATTCCACAAGCTAAGTACTTCTTCAAGAGGGGATCCATTGCATGTTTTTGAGTGGGAGGCATGAATTGTAGAACTTTTGCATGTGAGGTATGGCTGGGAATTTTCGGGGCCTCGAATGAATGAATGTGTTTGGGCTCAAAACATATGTTTTATGGTGGAAAAACCCAAAATGGGTTTTTGGAGTGTGATTGTGTATGCGGACAGCAAGAATATTGTGTGGAAAATGTATAGAAATGGATGGTATAACATCTACTTGTAATGAATTATTATGTTCTCATTATAAGTGTATGTGTAAGTGACCACCATCATGAGTTTTTTATTGTCGCTGGTAAGAGCTCCAATTAAATAAGCTCCTGCTAACCCACTGCTAGTTTCTTTGTTATGCTAACCCAGTGCTATACCCGTTTCACCGATCTGTTGCTCTGCTAAACCCTCCGTTTGCTGAATTGAAAACTAAAGTGTGTCCTTGATCACACAGTTAGTAGATTATGTTTCAGACCTTCTGCATATAAAACATTCTCAAATTTGTTCTCACCATCATCCAAAATAAGTGTGCCTTTGAGTTTTGCAAATACATTATTATCAAATCTTACTATACCTCTATTTGTCCTTTTGAGAGTGAAAAACTTGCTCGTCTCTAGTTGTATGCCTAGAACAACCATTGTCAATATAGTTTGGTTTTAGATTTTGAAGAGAGCCAAATAAATGCTCTAAATGAAATTGAGAGACTTCAGAGAAAAATCACCAAACTGCAGCAACTTGAAAAATACAACAAAAATATATCCCACACCAAAATGAATAAAATGATTAATAGCAGTAAAACAATTTTGAAAAGCTTAACATGCAACATACGTGCTTGTCTTTATAAACTCTAAACAAGTAAAAGAACAGCCAAAGTAATTATAAATTACTTTAGAATTCAAAATGATTCCATTTATAATGCTGGTTTATTTTCTTTTTAATGCTGACATTACTCATCTGTCATCAGGAATAAGCTGCCCACTCTAGTCAACGGAAGAATGTGAAACCGTTGCCCCAAAAAAGAATAATTAAGTCAAGCTGCCAAGAGTCAAAGGTTGAAACTATCAGAGTATACAAACACCTGCACTCGCCATACACCAAATAATACCATATTGGCTCACTACATTACCAGATCCAGCAAGTAATATTTATTTCACCAAACAATAGCACAACTAAATATAGTTGCTACTAATTAAGAAAGTTGCTGACTAGCTTTGACGTCAATGTGGAAATATTCAACAAAGGGAATGCACCCCCCTTTTTTGTCATGTTTGGATATTGTCAGGAAACACATGAACCATCCTTGGCCTATTTGGGAATGCCTAGTCATCCCTGGGATGCCTGAGGGACATTTGAGACACCCCTTGGCTGTCGTAGAGATTGCTAGGCATCCTCTTGCAGATGAGGACTATTTGGCTTTAATAGAAAGGGCTTTTTCATTTTTTTCCATTCTAATGTGGTGTGAGTGTCCCACACTCATGACCATACCATACTAAAATCCTAAATGGCCTAAAGAGTTAAAGCCAAAACAAAACACTAACCAACAAATTGTTTTGCCATTTTTCTCTTTCATTTGAACAGCCTTTGGATATTGATTGCTCAAATGAGGCTTAGTTTTATAGACTGTTGTATTATGATGTTTGAGACTTTTGGATACATGTTTGAGGCTTTTCAATATTGATAGGCTTTTGTTTTTTGATGTTTAAAACTGCTGTTACACTGCTTTATTGAAAATTATTATGCTGTTATACTACCGCTCTCGTGATTTATTTACATATTGATGTTATTATTATTTATTGACATCTCTCTCCCTCTCCCTCTTCTCCTCCCCTTTCTCTTCCCCCACCCCTTCCTCTGTGTTTGTGCATGTGTATTGAGAGTACTTATCAAGCCCATTTTTTTTAACTCAGCAACTTAGAAAGTACTAGTAATTTAAATTTCTTAAAGAAACATTTTGTTTTTGAAAATTTCAATTGCAAAATGTATTAAATTAAAAATTGACTTTGCAAAAGAGAAAATGCATGGTTTTATGGAAAAAACATCTGAAAAATGCATTTTACCAGCGTTTTACCTGTATCGACATTTTCACCCATGTTTTGTGTCTATAAAAATGCGGGAGTTAAACTTATGAAAACTCACCCAGAAAAAACATAGAGAGGACTTGGCAACTCGAAGAGTTTGCAAATTATATGTATTTAAAAAATGCCATATATATATTTGAAAATTTGTATATTGCTGTCCCATGCCATCCCCAAAAAATGCCTCCCCGACTGTTGCTCCCCCGTCCCCATCCCTGATATGCCATGAAACATGGGTCTGAAATTTTGCAATTTTTTACTCCTTGTAATTAAATGCACTGGCTAGGGACATTGGTGTTAGTTGTGAACCTTTTATTACTTAAGAAGACAATTTAAATGGTTTTTTCTTCAAATTTTCTCTTTTAATTTTGCAAATATCCATTTTCTATGTACATTAAGGATAAGAATATACGTGTTTTGGGAATCATGGATGATGGAAGCCTCATACAGGTTCCAGAATTTGAAGAAGCAGCATTTAATGCACCTCTAAATAAACCAGTTAGATGCAAAACGAAGTTTGGTTGGCACTTGCTGCAAGTCTTATCTGAAAGGTACACACACATGTTCATGCTTTACTGTTAACCATTTTCTAATTTTCTTGTGTGGCAATATTTTCTAAGAAAATAATTTAGCCATTGATTATTGTAAATTGCTAAATTTAATTTTTTAAATAATTTCAGGCAGGGAGGATTTCTTAAGAATATTGAACCAGAAGAGCTTCATCTTAAAATGCTTGAGGAGAATTTTCTAAATGATGCTCAATTAATGGATGTTCGTGAGCCAGATGAAGTGTATGTGAATCAGTGGACAATTTGTTTATTTTTCTTTTATAAAATATTCTTTTCCAAATATTTCTATCATTGTTCTAATGTTACTGCAACTCATTTTTTGGATTGACTGTTAGCAGAGATATTGCATCCTTACCGGGTTTCAACATCTACCCTCTCCGGCAATTCGGAAATTGGGGCCCAACTATAACAACTGACCTTGATCCATTGAAGGACACTTATGTTTTGGTAAGGGTTGTTTTTGTAATGGATCCTTTCCGACAAATGTCTCTACGATTTAATCCTTCTGTTTAAATTGAATAAGGAATCAGGAAAAAAGGTCATAAATCTACCCTAAATGACATGAATATAATTATTGACACTTAGAATACAGTTAGAAATAAGAAAGAATAAAAAAATCTCCACATTGCTATGCACATCAACATTGTCTCTTGTTACTGGAAGTTAGGAACAGCTTTTCATATCTAGAGAAATATACTTATGTTGACCTCTCTTATTTGTCAAGAGAGCACACCCTTGAAAATGCACTTTTTATTTATATACTGTAGCAGAAAAAGTTGTTCTTAGAAATAAAGTGGCCAACCAAAGGATAATTGTTTTTAAAAAAATTGGATCAATCAGTAGAAAAAAGGGTTAAGTTTTGATGAAAAATCAGAAAAAGTTGCCACAGAAATTATTAAAACCCATAAATCCTTAATTTTTTGAGTGAAAATTGCCAAATAATTGTGGAAAATCACAATGTAATTATGCGTTGCTACTTAATTAAGATTCGCCCATGATTAAATGACGATTGTGTCAAAATCTTGTTTAACTGACATTTTCAAGGAAAAACTTGCATGGAGATGAGATCATGTTGTTATAAAGATTATTGCTTTTATGATGTATACTGCCTCAGACCAGGTTATAAAACAGGATCTATAATACAGCTTTTCATTAGCTATTTAAATATCATTAAGCACTCTGAAGAGCTGCATTGAAAATATAAATAGAACACCATGGCTTTCATATTAGATGCAAACTTTTAAATGTGTGGTTGTTCTATTACCGTGAAATAACTAAAACAGGAATCCAACTTCCATATGGAAAAATAAAAATCTGAAAATATAAAAATCATAATTGAGCCATGACAATATGCTATAAGTTTCTCACCTTATGATCAGCAATTTGTGTGGGCATTCCATCACATAATTTACTACAAGAATCTTTTCCATCCTTGATGTAACTTTGTAGAAATGTTGCCATTCTATGTGTGGGATAATATGAAATCAGATCCTGCAGTAACAAACCTAACACACCTTGTTATTGATTTGTAGCTTCAGTCGGATAAATTCATGTATTAAATTTCTATTTAAATTATTCGTAGATATAAATGAGTATCTATAAAATATAATAAAGATTGATGCTTTATTTATATATACATAACTCATATATATAATATATATTTAATAGAGAAATTTAAATCAAATGCTGAAGAAATTAATATAAAATAATAATACAGAAATATATATATATCATTATAATTCTGAAGTAAATTAAATTAATTAATATAATTGGTTTGAACAATAGCGGAACTATGTTTCAAACTTATTTAGACCGATTTCATATTGATGGTTTAGTGCAGTTTTAATGGGCATCGACAAACTAAAACGGTGATGTGGAGACATGCCCACAAAGGAACATGTCTCCATGTACTGTGGAGTCATGTTCATTCATGGACATGTCTTCCGACTGTCCGCACCCTTACTTATATGTGCAGACCAAACATAAACAAAACCAAACACATAAATTTTATACAGCCTTCAAGTATTGAGTGCTTTGGCATTGTTTGTTAAAAGGTGCTTTCTGCAATTACAGTACCATATCAGATATAATGTGAAAAAAAGGGAAAACATATACGTAGAGAATTAATTCTGTAAAATGTATCAAAGAAAATTAGTATTCACCATATATAAATCTGGTCCAATTTAACATGGTATCAGAGCAGGTGTAAGGAAAAAGATCTAATCAGTTTTTTTATATTGAGATAATTACTAAAAATATTTCTTTTGGAAAATATTGCATTCGTCAACATGGTAAATGGAATTAGACTTGAATACAGACTTTAAGGTGCTTCAAATCTTGAAGCTTGGAAATTACAAATGATCCTCACATTAAAAGAACATGAGTTAAAAACGATAGTGGAAAATTCGGTCCTTGAACCCAGTGAGAAAGAAGAAAAGCTTCAATGGGAGAACAACAACACCAAAGCAATGAAATTATTGGTAGATGGAGTGACAGCTCACATACTGCCTATTATCATAAAATTAGACTCAGCATATGCTATGTTTAAAGCTCTAGAAGATATGTTCAAGATAAATAATACTAGTAGGGTTCTTGCTCTTAAAAATCAACATCACCATATAAAGATGAGTCAGGGAGAAACTATCACTTCATACTTAATGAGAATAACAGAATTGAGAAATCAAGTCTCCACAATTGGTCATGCCTTTGATAGTAAGGAATTAACTATGATAGCCTTAAATGGATTTCTCGTCTCTGGGAAACATTTATACAAGGGGTAAATGCTCACTCCAAACTCCCCAAACTTGACCGATTGAAAGTTGATTGCATTCAAGAAGAGTCTAGATTAATAACTATAGTTATCTTTATGAATTCCAAAAAGGAAGACATTCAAATTCTCACAACTCAAGCACACAAAAGAGGGAAGAAGGCTTACCTAAAAAGGAAAAAGGGAAAGGATGCAAATGGGAAACAACCATTCAAGAAAAGAAGGGACCTATCAAAAGTGCAATGCTATAGATGTGAAAAATATGGTCATCTTGCAGTGAAGTGTCCTGGTAGACCCAAACTTCAAGCCTCTTTTGCTGAAGTCAGTTAAACAAGCATTGATATGGATTTAGAGAAACTTGTATTCTACTCCGCCCTGTCATCAGTAGAAATTGTGTATCAGCCGATGGGTCCCTTCGGAAAGGAAATTGTGTATCAGCCGATGGGTCCCTTCGGAAAAGAAATTGTGTATCAGCCGATGGGTCCCTTCGGAAAGGAAATTGTGTATCAGCCGTCGGGTCCCTTCGGAAAGGAAATTGTGTATCAGCCGACGGGTCCCTTTAGAAAAGTTCTTGTTATGTAGCTGACGGGTAAATAGTTTGTAGCGGACATAATGTATCTGGCTGACTGACTCCTTCGGGAAAGTTCTTCGGAAAGTATTTATAACCCCCTCGGGAAGCATTGTAAAGAGGATATCATATCATACAAGAATAATGTACTGTTGGGCATATGCGAATAATAATAATAAGAGTTCTGCTGTTCGTGTTCGTGTTTATTATCTGTGTGCGTTTCCTAATTAATCTATGCGGTAAACATTTGGCGCCGTTGCCCGATGGACCTGGTACGTAGGCAGGCGAATATGAATTAAATGTCGAATCAATTGAACAAAGATAAGAGTAAGCTGAAGGAAAAAGATGACATACGCGTTGCACAGGAAAAATTAATTCTGGCTCAGCAGATAGAGCGCCGAAGGAGATTCCAGAAGATTGCCGACGGAAACAGGAGTGCGGAAGGATTGTTGAAGGAGACTCGACAACGGCTTGATTTTGTGGAAGAAGCGAGGGAGGAGTTTCTGAACCTGCATACGCCATGGGAAGAGAATCCTGACAGAAGGAGATCGACTCGCACGGCTCGGAGTGCCGAGGGAGCATGAGCGTGGAGTGGCCTCTTCGTCTGAGATATACTTTCGGGACGAATAGCTTCGGTTGACGTACCCTCTTCACCAAACAGCATGGAAGTCGAAAACAGCGCAGGTGTTGCAAATAGCTCGGGTGTTGAAAATAGCGCGGAAGCCGAAAACAGCACGGGTGTAGAAAACAGCGTGGGTGTGCGGAACAGTGCGGGTGTGCAGAACAGCGCGGGTGTTGGAAATAGCACGGGTGTGCAGAACAACGCAGGTGTGCAGAACAGCGCGGGTGTTCAAAATAGTGCGGGAGCTTAGAACAACGCGGGTGCTCAAAACAGCGCGGGAGTGCAAAACAGTGCAGGTACACAACAAAACCCTCAACATACAGTGATAATGGCAGGTCCGAAGGAAAAGTTGCCTAAATTTGATGGTGATGAAGCAGCTGATCCCATTCGACAGTGTAAAACATGTGAAACCATATGGAGGGCAAATGGCATAATAGATACAAACGAATGGATCTGACAATTTCCCGCTACCCTACGGGGTGTTGCGATTGATTGGTTTACTGATACTGATCCACAAAAGTTAAACAGTTGGGATAACATTAAGAAGGAGTTCATCGCAGAATTTCAACTCCTGCGTGACGATAATGAAATTGTAGCGGAGATATTCAATACCAAGCAAAAGAAGAATGAAACAGTACGGGTCTTTGCTAGGAGATTGAAGGACTTAATCAGTAAAATGGAGAATAAGCCGGCAGATGGGTTCCAGAAAAGATGGTTCATTGAAGGCCTTCACCCGAAGCTGCGGAAAAAGATGAAGATCGTGCCACCATCAACATACGATGAAGCGTACAATCGGGCAATGAACCTCGAAAGTGACTAGAAGACAAAGAAGAAGAAGAAGAACAACTCGTTCGATTCAGATGACAATGCATCTTCAGGAGAGGATAGCAACGATGACGAGGGAAGCAACAGGAAGGTCCGTGCCCTCCAGAAGGACATGATTCGGATGATGAAGGAATTCAAAAACATGAACAAGGAGACTAAGGGCAATGACCTATGGTGCACGGAGTGCAAGAAAGAAGGCCATACAAAGGGATCCTGCCCGAAAGATCAATTTTGTGAGATTTGCCAGATTCTGGGACACTCGGTAAAGGAATGCCCTTTCAATTTGAAAGCAAGAACACTGCAGCAAGTGTTCCTGACGCAGGACGCATCCCTGTCAGGAGGGAACAGGAGTACCAGTACGGAAGGTGCCACATCGGGAGGATATAGAAACAATCAGTGCGGTCAAAACAACAACAATAATTGTGGGAGGAGTCGAATCCAGTACGATGCCAATGGTCGGCCGATAGTTCAATACCGCGCATGCAATCTGTGGGGTCACTTCGCCCGAGAGTGTACAACAACGAACACACCGAAGTTGTTATGCAGATGGTGTGGACCTGGTGATCATGAAGATGCTAGGTGTTCAAAGTCGAGAGTAAACTTGATCATCGTCGGGATGAACGAAGAAGAGGTTCTGGCCATCACATGACAGCAAGCAAAAGTGTGCCCCGACCTAGCGGAAGAAAAAAAGAGACTGGAGGAAGCACGGGCAGAGATCCAGAAAGCAACACAGGTAGAAACGGCACACCTGAAGGACACGCCGAGTACCTCCGTACGGAACTGCGCAGAACAGAACACTGTACGGCAAATATTGCAAGCTGAGATACCCGTCAGGATAAGTGATCTGTTGCTCACTATGCCTCAGCTCCGATCGGTACTCACAAACATTGTTCCCGCTGCTCAACTACCAGGAGAACATGGAAGGAAGCAAGAAAGTGGAGCAAGTGCAGTGGACAAAAAGGAGAAGGAAAGTGGTGCAAGTGTAGAAGATCCGATGCTGTTAGCTCTTTCATCCGGACGCTATCCGGTAGTCGTTGAAATGGGAATTCTCGGGACTGTATTGACGAAAACAACTGTGGACGAAGGGTCTGGTGTCAATGTGTTGCCTGAAGACACTTGGAAAAAGTTGGGACAGCCGACATTATGGCCGCCTACATTCCAGCTGCTAACGGCCGATCAACATGGAATCAAGCCATTGGGAGTCCTGACAGCACAACCAGTGATGATTGGAACACAGCCATTTTTGTTGGATTTCGTCATGATCCCACTGAAGTGGAGAGGATATGATGCCATTCTGGGCCGGGGGTGGTTGATACAAGCCAAGGCGAAGCATGATTGGAAGAAAAATACTTTATCACTTGAAAGCAAAGGCCGGAAGTATGTCATCGATCTACACACTCAGATGATTGGAGAAGAAGCTCTATCGTCGGATTTTGAAGGAGAAGACGATGAGAGGAGACAGAGTATGGAACCCGATTAGGAGGGAGTCCTACGATTGGAAGGAGATGACGATTTGGATTCAGTAAATGGTCTTTACCACTGACAGATAGAGGATTACGAGCTCTTTCCAAGTTGTAATATGCTAAGGATCGACGAAGGTAAGAAAGAAGAAGGAAATGAATGTCCGAAGGAACATAGAGAAGCTGACGGAGGAAATGAATGTTTGAAGGAACATGGAGAAGCCGAAGGAGGAAATGAATGTTCGAAGAAACACATAGAAGCCGAAGAAGGAAACACGGGTATGACTGAAGCTGAAGGAAAGAACATACAGTACGAACCTGAAAGGAGGAAAGATTCTACTGTACGACTGCACAGGAAGAAAGTATTATGTCGAACCACAGATATAGCAGAAAGGTACCGGCAGCAAGGAAGACACAAGATACGGTCTGCACAGGCAACAAAGAGGAAGGGTTCAATAAAAGTTGTAGCAGTATAGAGTGAAAGTGTTATTGACGGACAGAAGGGGTAGCTGACGGAGTCCATGGTAGCGAGCTTCGGGAACAAATTGGGCGATATGGAGATGACACAGAACAGGCGTAGCAGGTTTCAACTCAGACAGTGGGTGTTGAAGTACGACGATCGGAATGAGATCAAACTAGGCAAGTTCAAAGTTAAGTGGGTCGGGTCGTATCAGATCCGGAAAGTAGGGGACAATGGAGCAATAAAATTATGGACTTTGAATGGCTCGAAGCCGAAGGTATACCACGGCCGGAAGACTTCTGTGTCACAGAATGGCCTTCGGGAGACCCCTTCGTCATTGCAGACCGACGGTGACGATGGTCGAAGGGAAAACTGACTTTGCTATTCATTATTATTCAAAAAAAAAAAAAAAAAAAAAAAAAAAAGAGAGAAAAAAAAGTGCCGTACAGTTTTCAGGATTGGAGAAAAAATTTCATAATTTAAGTGCCGTACGGTTTTCATGGTTGGAGGAAAATGTTCATAATTTAAGTGGCGTACGGTTTTCATAATTCAAGGAAAGTACCGTATGGTTTCCATATTGAAGAAAACAGTACCGTATGGAATTCATAGCCGATGGAAAGTGCCGTACGGTTTTCATATTGAAGAAAACAGTGCCGTACGGATTTCATAGTCGAAGGGAAGAATACCGTACGGCTTCCATTTCAAAGGTTGGTGTACGGTTTTGCTGTAGTACGACTTTTTCTTACAGTGTACGGTTTTTTAAAAAAAATTTTGCATATTGTAACACTGAGACCACCGTACGGATTTGAATAGCCTGAGAAAGTACGGACTTTTTCACTGTGTGGATTTCACTACTCACCGTATAGATTTTATGAAGATTTGGAGCGTACGGATTTTTAGCTATTTTAACCATGTAAAATCACCGTACGGTATACCTGTATGGATTTTTGAGGAAAGCCATTGACACTGCGAATTTTGGCCGTACGGTGCACAAAATTTGGAAGTAAAGACAGTGTATGGAAATTGCAATTTGGAATGCGAGGTGGTTGTACGGATTTTTCAAGCATATCATGCGTACGGATTTGGATTGCGAGATTACAGATTTTGAAGAGTGGGGTTTTGGTGTACGGCTTCTACTTGCTATTGCATTCAGACTTTGGAGGATGTTACAGGATATTGCATAAGGAAGGAGTCGATACAATGGCAGGATGTATGGTGTAGTTGTACATTTGTAGCACAGAAGGGTGACAGGAGGTTTTCTTAAAAAAAAAAAGAAAAAAAGAAAAAGTCGACAAATCGAGATTGCTCAAAATGAGTATCAGATGATGCCACAGGGTAGAGGAAGAACCAACGATTGCCAGAAAGAGTGTAGAATTGGCAGAAAATGACAGAAATGGTGTGTTCCGTGTAGTTTTGTGTGGATTTCAGAGTGCTAATTTGGTCTTGGCCGAGGCGCTACCCCTCAACGCCGCCGGGGGTGTTGCCCCTTGGACCCCTAGTCGTTGCGGATATCAGTCGTGGGAGTCTGACCAGTTGAGAAGACTTAGAGCTGCTGCAGGCATGGAGTGTCTGTGTACCGGAGGCACTGAGAGTAGGTGTTGGCCGTGAGGCTGTCTTGGTGGATGCGTAGAGAGCTCGGGAGGAGCTGATCATCCAGTTGGAGGCAGTGCAGCGACACTTGGTTTAGTGTACTCTGAATTGGAAGGCAGAAAGCGACACAGGTGGCTATCAGGGTCAGATGTCAGATTGGCTAAGGTGACAGTGTTGAAGACTAGTTAGTTAGTCAATGTATTTTGGTTGTTGATTTGTCTCAGAGATTTTGTAATAGTCGTTAGGAGACGACTTTTCTTTTTGGGGGGGATGATGTCGTCGGTAGAAATTGTGTATCGGCCGATGGGTCCCTTCGGAAAGGAAATTGTGTATCAGCTGATGGGTCCCTTCCGAAAAGAAATTGTGTATCAGCCGATGGGTCCCTTCGGAAAGGAAATTGTGTATCAGCCGACGGGTCCCTTCGGAAAGGAAATTGTGTATCAGCCGATGGGTCCCTTCGGAAAAGTTCTTGTTATGTAGCCGACGGGTAAATAGTTTGTAGCGGACATAATGTATCTGGCCGACGGACTCCTTCGGGAAAGTTCTTCAGAAAGTATTTATAACCCCTTCGGGAAGCATTGTAAAGAGGATATCATATCATACAAGAATAATGTACTTTTGGGCATATGCGAATAATAATAATAAGAGTTCTGCTGTTCGTGTTCGTGTTTATTATCTATGTGCGTTTCCTAATTAATCTATGCGGTAAACACGCCCTATCTAGTAAAGTTTCAAACAAACTAAACACTTGGGTAATAGATAGCGGGGCTTCTCGACACATAATAGGATTCAAAGAACATCTAGATTCCATAGAAGAAGATTATGATGAAGAAGTGACTATTGGAGATGATACAAATTATCCAGTAAAGGGAATTGGGACTTGCACTATCAACCTCAAATTAGGCATCTCACTCGAACTTATAGGAGTATTATAATTACTTTCATGTTAGGAAAAGTACTAGCATTGCCCAAGAACTCATATATAAAAAATGCTCGTACTATTGGAATAAGGCATGGATGCCTCTACAAGCTATGTACTTCTCCCTCTTCAAAATTAATTCATGAGTCAACTAATGCAAGTGAAATCTGGCTTAGGAGACTAGGACATTTTCATTTTTGTGGGTAACATGATTACCTAAACTCGAACTTGAACATGAAGGGATGACATGCAAAGGTTGTGCATTAGGGAAGAATACCAAAAGCTCTTTTCACAATAGTGAAAAAAATCTAAAAATGTTCTAGAACTTGTTCATTCTGATTTATGTGGACCTATGTCTGTTCCCTACATAGGAGGATTTTTGTATTATATTATCTTTGTAGACGACTACTCTAGGAAGACATGAATATAATTTCTAAAATCTAAAGAATTTGAGGAAATTCTTATAAGATTCAAAGAATTTAAGGCACTAGTAGAAAACATATCAGGAAAGAAGATCAAAACTCTAAGAACAGACAATGGCAGGGAATTACACATCAGAATTTTTTTTATTTTTTTGTAAAAATGATGGGAGTAAGATGGAGTTCTTTGTTCCCTACAACCCTCAACAAATTGGAGTAGCAGAAAAAAGAATAAAACCATTGTTGAAGCTGCATAAGCCACGATGCATGATCAAAACTTAGAAACTCACCTTTCGGATGAAGCCTCTAGTACTGTTGTATACATCCAGAATAGATGCTTTCACTTAAATCTAGAAAACAAAACCCTAGAAGAAGCATTCTCTAGAGTTAAAACCTAACATCGACCACTTGAGAATATTTGGCTAACCTATTTACACTCATATTTCTAAAGAGAAAAGAACTAAGCTAGAGTCTTCTAGGGAAAAAAAAGAATCCTTGTTGGGTATAGTGAAACTTCTAATGCATACAAAATTTACATTCTTGGACAAAGACACATTTAACTAAGTAGAGATGCAATATTTGATGAAGATATTACATTTAAAAGATCCAAGGATGAAAATGAAATAAATAATGAAGATTCTCAAAAGGATCCCTCTTCTCAGATTCAGAGGGAGAATCAAGATGTAATAGAAGATAGTAATTTCATTGAATCCATGGATACCTTCATGAACCTAGAGAAAATAAGAAAGGACCTTTATGGTCTAGGAAGATGATTGAAGAAGCAAAAAAATATACAGCACCTTCAAGAACTTTTAGAGAAAGAAAAATGACAAATAAATTTTCTAGTTATATTGTACCCATGAGTGAACTTTTAAATTCATAACCTTCAAATGAAGAGGAAGCTCTTCAACATCAAACTTGGAAGGATGTCATGATAGAAGAGTATAAATTATTCTCAACAATGATGTTTGGGGTATTGTACCCAGACCCAAAGACAAGCCAATGGTCTCCTCCAAGTGGTTATTTAAAATCAAACATGCAGTAGATGGAAGCATTCAAAAACACAAGGCGATATTTGTTGCAAGAGGTTTCTCTCAAAAAGAAGGTATTTACTATGCAAAAACGTTTGCTCCAGCTGTTAGGTATATCGCAGTTAGAACTATAATTGCCATTGTTGCATCTAGGGGATGGAAAATTCATCAAATGGATGTAAAGATTGCCTTCTTGAATGGAGTGATTGAAGAAGTATACTTAGAGCAACTTGAAGGATTTGTAGGGCATGAGAAGTAGTCTCATGTTTTTAAATTGAAGAAAACTCTATATGGTCTCAAAGAAGCTCCCCAAGCTTGGTACGAAAGGATAGAACATTATCTATTAAAACTTGATTTCTTCAAAAATGATGTAGATCCAAACTTATACTTCAAGGTACAAAATGGAGATACGTTGGTTCTAGTTATTTATGTTGATGATTTGCTAATCACTGGAGAAGATCTTCTCATACCTAAATGTAAACAAGATCCTGCATTCGAATTTGACATGAAAGATTTGTCGTTTGTAAATATTGTGTAGCCGACAGGGTGTTGTTGTCGGTGAAGATTTTGTAGGCGACAGTTCATGTCGTCGGTGAAGATTTGTAGCCGACGGATAGATTAGTATTGTTATGTAGCCGACGGACCCCTTCGGGAAGGTTTAGTGGGAAGTATCTATATCCTGTTTGGGATCATAGTAAATCATCTTATCTTATGCTCTGTATGTAATCTCTTGGCATATGTAAATAATAAAAGGAGTACTGCTGTTGATGTTCTTGTTCATTGTCTGTGTGCATTAATCCATTAATCTATGCAGTAAACATTTGGCGCCGTTGCCCTATGAACTTGGAAGGAGGGAGGAATGAAGCTTAATGTCAAATCAGCGTAACAATTATCGAAATAAGATAAAGGGAAAAGATGAAATACATATTGCGCAAGAAAATTTAATTTTGGCACAAGTAGAACGCAGAAGGAGGTTTCAGAAGATTGTCGACGGACACCAAAGCACTGAGGAATTGTTGGAGGAGACTCGATAATGGGTGGAATTGGTGGAAGAAGCTAGGGAGGAATTTTTGAGTCTGTATTTGCCGAGGGAAGAGAATCCAGACGGAAGGAAATCGACTCGCATGGCTCGGAGTGTCGAGGGAGCACGAGCGTGGAGTGAACTCTTCGTTCGCGATACTCTTCCGGAATGAGAAGACCCTTCTTCACTAGAGGACACAGTTGTTGGAGATAAGACAACTGTTGGAGAGTGCGCTGGTGTGGGAGTGCAGACCGCCGGTGTGGGAGTGCAGATCGCTGGTGTGGGAGTACAAATCGCCGGTGTGGGAGTGCAAAGCCACGGTGTGGGAATACAAAATGCCATCATGGGAGTGAATAGCGCCACTATTGCAGGACCGAACAACGCCTGTGCACAAAATCCAATAGTAATGACACGACCAAAGGAAAAGTTGCCGAAATTTGATGGTGATGCTACTACCAATCCGATCCGACATTGTAAAACATGCAAAACGATTTGGAGGGCAAATGGCATAACCGATACAAACGAATGGGTCTGGCAATTTCCGGCAACCCTATGGGGTGTTGCAATTGACTGGTTTGCCGATGTAGATCCCCAAAAATTAACCACTTGGGACAACCTTAAGGAGTTTACCATAGAATTCAACTACTCCGTGACGACAATGAGATCATAGCCGAGATCTACAACACAAAACAAGGAAAAAATGAAACAGTTCGAGTCTACACTAGGAAATTAAAAGACTTGAGAAATAAAATGGAAAATAAGCCCGCTGATGGGCTGCAGAAGAGATGGTTCATCGAAGGCCTACACCCAAAGTTGCGGAAGAAGATGAAGATTGTACCTCCGTCGTCATACACGGAAGCATACAACCGAGCAATGAACTTAGAAAGTGAACAGAAGACAAAAAAGAAAAAGAAGAGTAGTTCATCCGATTCAGGTGAAGACACATCCTCGGGAGAAGATAGCAGTGATGAAGAAAATAGCCGCAAGAAGGTCTGAGCACTCCAGAAGGACATGATCCGTATGATGAAGGAATTTAAGAACATACAGAAAGAAACAAATTGCAGTGAGCTATGGTGCACAGAATGTAAGGCAGAAGGTAACACAAAGGGCTCCTATCCAAAGAACCAGTTCTGCAAGATCAGCCAGATCATGCGACATTCTACAAAGGAATACCCCTTCAACATGAAAACTAGAGGACCTCAACAAGTGTTCCTGGCACAGGAGACTTTCGCATTCGGAGGGAGTGGGCATACAAGTACGGAGGGTGCCACGTCCGGAGGGTACAAAAATAATAGTAGAGGGCAAAACAACAACAATGCAAACAATAATAATAACAATGGCAGCCAAAGTCGAATTCAGTATGATGCAAACAGCCGATCGATGGTTCAATGTCGAGCATGTAATTTGTGGTGCCACTTTGCCTGGGATTGCACAACGGCAAACACACCAAAATTATTATGCAGGTGGTGCGGACCCGACGATCATGAAGATGCCAAGTGCTTGAAGTTTGGAGTGAATCTGATCACCGTTGAGACGGACGAAGAGGAGGTGCTGGCAATCACGCGGAAACAAGCAAAATTATAACCCGACCCAGCGGAAGAAAAGAAGAGGCTGGAGGAAGTACGGAAGGAAATCGAGAAAGCAACACAGGCGGAGACATCTCAATTGAAGGACACCGCAGGCACCTCACCAAGGAACTGCGCGGAACAGAACATTGTACGCTAGATATTACAAACTGAGGTACCTGTCAAAATAGGCGATTTGTTGCTCACAATGCCTTAACTCTGATCGGCACTCACAAATATCGCGCCAGCAGCTAAGTTATCAGGAGAATTAGGAAGAGGGAAGGAAATTGCTGCGGGTGGAGAAGACCCAATGTTGCTAGCCCTCGCATCCGGACGACATCTGGTGGTCGTTGAGATGGGGATTCTCAGAAGTGTGTTGACAGACACAATTGTTGACGGAGGGTTTGGCGTGAATGTCTTACCCGAGGATACTTGGAAGAGGTTGGGACAACCGACATTGTGGCCACCTACATTCTAGTTATTGATAGCGGACCAACACGACATTAAACCGCTCAACATCCTCATGGCACAACCGGTGACAATTGGCACACAACCGTTCCTGCTTGACTTTGTCATGATCCCATTGAAGAGAAAAGGATATGATGCCATTTTGGGCCGCGAATGGCTTATACAAGCCAGAGTTAAACATGACTGGAAGAAAAACACTTTATCACTTGAAAGCAAATGACGGAAATTTGTCATTGATTTACACACCCAGATGGTGGGGGAAGAAGCTCTGTCATCAGATTCTGAAGAAGAAAATGAAGGAAGGCAACTTATGGAACCAAATTAGGAGGGAGTCTTGCGGTTGGAAGGAGGATCAACAGACGACGATTTGGATTCTGTCAACGGTCTTTACCACTGGCAGATAGAGGACTATGAACTCTTTCCGAGCTGTAATATGTTAAGGGTAGACGAAGGTGAGAAAGAAGAAGAAAATGAATGTTCGAAAGAATATAGAGAAGCGAAAGAAGGAAAGGTAGTTATGGCTGAAGCTGAAGGGAAGAACATACAGTAAAAATGCAGAAAAAGGAAAGATCCAACCGTACAACTGCGCAGGAAGAAAAGGGTACGACGAACCACTGATATACTAGAAGGGTGCCGGTAGTAGAGAAAACACATCGTACGGTTTGCACAGGAAACAAATAGAACATGCTTAATAAAAACTTCAACAATACAGAGTGAAGGTTCTAAAATCAAGAATACAATTATTGATGGCAAGGGATGGCAGCCGACGAAATTGCAGGCACAATGGGCTATGGAGGTGACACAGAACAGACGCAAAGCGCAGTGTGATAAGCACCTGGAACTGAATAGGTTTTAGCCGGGGCAGTTGGTGTTGAAGTATGATGAATGAAATAAACCAAGAAAGTTTAAGGTCAGGTGGGTTGGGCCATACTAGATCCGCGAGGTAGGTGACAATGGAGCGATAAAATTGTGGACTTTAGACAGACAAGAAGTGCCGTAGGTAGTGAACGGGTTGAAGCTGAAGAGGTACTATGCTAGGAAGACTCGCATCGTCGCAGAATGACAAAGACCGAATGACTCCCTCGTTGTTGCAGAATACAGTTGGAACGACTTCCTCGCCGTTGCAGAATGGCGAAGTGTGGAGGGAAAATTGAGGAGTCGTATTTTTTTCGTAGGAAGATCAGTCACTAGATGGATTTGGTTCTAGGAGCTAGTTTGCCAAGCAAGGCAACGCATAGAATGACACCAACAGAAAGTAAAGAGTTGAATAGACAAGTTCATGAGTTGTTGCAAAACGGGTTGATTCGAGAGAGTCTAAGTCTGTGTTGTACCAGCCATATTAGCACCAAAGAAGAATGAAGAATGGAGGATGTGCACAGATTCTGGCGCTATCAACAAGATCACAATCAAGTACATATTTCCATTGCCAAGGATGGATGATATTATGGATTGTTTGAGTGTAGTTGTGTATTTCACAAAGATAGATCTGAAGAGTGGGTGCCATCAGATTTGTATCAGAGAAGGTGATGAGTGGAAGACTGCTTTCAAGACAAGGGAAGGACTGTACGAGTGGTTAGTCATGCCTTTTGGGTTAACGAATGCAATGAGCACTTTCATGCGGCTCATAAACGAGGTACAAAAGGAGTTTTTGGTAAGTTTGTCATTGTTTACCTAGATGATATATTGATCTTTAGTACGACATTGGAGGAGCATTTAATTCATATTCGCAAGGTATTTGATAAGTTGAGGGAATAAAAGTTGTTGATAAACTTGCAGAAGTGTAGTTTTGTAAAGGAGTTGGTGTACATGGGATTTGTAGTCTCAATAGAAGGTTTGAAAATGGACTAGAGAAAGTGTAGGCCATGCTTTTATGGCCTACTCCAAGGAGTGTGACTAAGGTAAGATCTTTTCATGGGCTGGCTAGTTTTTACAGAAAGTTCATAAGAGGTTTTAGCAATTTTTGTGGACCCCTGACTGAAACAATGAGGGGATAGGAAAGAATTTAAGTGGATTGTGGGAGCAGATAAGAGTTTTAATCTGTTGAAACAAAAAGTTATTGAGCACCCTGTTTTAACACTTCCTGATTTTAACAAGGTGTTTCAAGTAGATTGTGGTGCTAGTGGTATTGTAATAGGAGCTGTTTTGAGCCAAGAAGGTAGACCTGTTGCTTATTTCAGTGAGAAATTGAATGATACAAAAAGAAAATATTCCGTTTATGATCAAGAATTTTATGCTACAGTTCAAGCATTGAAGAAGTGGAGACACTATCTTCTTCTTATGGAGTTTTTTTTGTATACTGATCATTAAGCTTTGCAATATTTGAATAGTCTAGGAAAATTGAACCAAAGGCATTTGAAGTGGGTTGAGTTTTTGCAGAGTTACACATTTGTTTTGAAACACAGGAGTGAGAAGTCTAACAAAGTTGTAGATGCTC
Source organism: Cupressus sempervirens (assembly GCA_028749045.1). NCBI lineage: Eukaryota > Viridiplantae > Streptophyta > Pinopsida > Cupressales > Cupressaceae > Cupressus > Cupressus sempervirens. Next base: position 973,633,449 of record CM053792.1, on the reverse strand, counting down.
TTAGTAGAAGACAACTTTTGTTGACAAAAATGTAGATAGAGGTGGTTGGGTTCAAGGAACTCAGTACTTTGTATCCAGATGATCCTGGTTTTGGTGAAGCGTGGAAGGCTTGTACAGAACCTGTTACACTTGACAGGACAAAGTGGTTAGATTTTATGATCTAGGATAGTATGTTGTTCAAAGGAAGCCAGTTGAGCATTCCCAGAAGTTCAATGAGAGAGAATCTCATCAAGGAGAAGCATAGTGGAGGATTGGCTGGACATTTTGGCAGAGATAAAACCATTGCTTTGGTTGCTGAAAATTATTATTGGCCATGGTTGGAGCACGATGTGAAGAAGTTTGTACAGAGTTGCACAGTATGTTTGATGGTTAAAGGAGTAAAGCAGAATACAGGGTTGTATCAGCCATTACCTATACTAGAAAAGCCATGGGAGGATGTCAACATGGATTTTGTTGTTGGATTACCAAGGACACAACGTGGGCATGATTCTATTTTTGTGGTGGTTGACAGGTTTTCAAAGATGACACATTTTATTCCTTGCAAAAAGACTAGTGATGTTGTTCATGTGGCAGAGTTGTTTTTCAGAGAAGTGGTGAGACTACATGGTCTGCCAAAGAGTATAGTTTCAGATCGAGATACCAAATTTGTTGGATATTTCTGGCGTACATTATGGAAGAAGTTGAAGACAAATTTGAAGTTCAGTTCATCATATCATCCATAGACTGATGGACACATAAAAGCTGGGAATCGCAGTTTGGGAAACTTGCTGAGATGTTTGGTTGGAGACAAGCCAAAGGGATGGGATATGATTTTAACACAGGCGGAATTTGCATATAATAATTCTGTCAATAGGAGTATTGGTAAATCACCATTCCAGATTGTATATGGGAGTAGTCCCAGAAATGCTTTTGAATTGAGGTAGTTGGATATAGGAGAGATAAGTAGTGCTGAAGTAGAAGATTTTGTTGAACATTTGAAGAACATCCATGAGGAGGTGAGGAAGCACATCATAAAGATGAATACACAGTATAAGGGATTTTAGATTGGAGATGAAGTCATGGTTCATTTGAAGAAGGAGCGTTTTCCAGTGGGTGCATATAATAAGTTGAAGATGAAAAAGTTTGGACCATGCAAGATAGTGAAAAGGCATGATTCTAGAAATGCTTATGAAGTGGAGTTGTCTGTTGAATTGAATATTTAATCAGTATTTAACATTTCAGATTTGACAGAGTATTATGAAGGAGGTGATGGAGATGAAGTTGCAGAAGCACAGTGGAGTAGTCCAACATCTAGTTCGGCTAGAAAGGAGATTGAGGAGATATTGGATAGTCGTGTGGGCAAAAGTACTAGGAATAGAACTTATGAGGAATATTTGGTCAAATGAAAAGGGAGGCCAATTGAGGATTCATCATGGCTAGCAAAGGAGGAGGTTGATCGTCTTTCTTTTTCTCTGAACACTTGAGATGTGAGAGAGTCACTTCTCAAATTACCCCGGGTGTGTGATGCAGGAGCATCCTGGGTAAAAATCTTCAGGCTCACCGTTGGAGGCCTTAGAGTGCCCGGATGAGGTCCGAAAACTTGCTAGAAGGGCGCTAGAGCAATTTGGAGTGTGTAGATCAAGAGTTGGTGTTTCTGAAAAGTGGCTATAATAGCCAATCAGAGCAACAGTTCGAGAGTTATGGCCTTCCGAAGTTGGGCTGCCAAATTTTTTAAAATAATTTGTCAAAAATGTATTTAGCCGAGTTTATATGTATTGTTAAGGTTTTTCGGCCCTAGGTATCAAGTTTGAGCATCTAGAACCTTCCTGGGTGGCATAAAATTGCCTATTTAAGAAATGCCCAAACATTGTCTAGAATGGCTTTGGGTGATAGTTTGCAGCTTGTCTTTAGATTACTGTAATAAAGGCGCCCATGTGGGTTAGCATATTGTACTTATGAATTTTGTAGTTCCGCATTTGTGGCGCAAATAAGAAGTCGATATTTTGTTCTTACATTTGCTATTGTTTCTTTGTTCTTATTATGAGTTTATGGTATTAAGGGGAGCACCCTTCATCAAAAGACCAAGCAACTGTCATCTTCATGGTCTTCACCTAAGCAATCTATACATACTTTTAGATTATCCTCCATGGATAGTGGTTGTTGCCAAACCCCTTCAATAGTGTAGAGTTCAATAAGCTCAGGCAATGGGTGAGATGCATTCCATTGGACACATATCGTAGGGAATATTTCTAGGGTCACCTTATCCACCATCTCTACTGCTTTGAAATACCTACTCAACTTATCCCCTATCATTCTGTAGGACGCTTCATTCCAATATTCTTGTGGTAGATTCCATAGCCCTATCTAGATCGGAAAAGTTTGTATGACTTCTTTCATGGGATCAAAGTTTGCTACCCATGGTTTCATATAGAAGCCTTTGCCCTCCAACATATAGGGGCCACTATTCAAGATCCACTCTTTATCCTGCTCACTATCCACCGTCACCATGTAGAAGCCATTTTTTAGGATTTTAAAATCCTTAACCGTTCCCCATTAATTGTCACACCATTTTTTGACTTTCCCTATAGTAGGCCATTTGCTGCTCCATTTCATAAAGAAAGCATGACTTTTTAGAAAACTAATTGAATCTTCCCATACCTTCGTATTGAAATCCAAGCTTGTCACGATGCACGTTATGGTAGTTGGGGTTTCTGTCATTGCCTTCTCTTGATCGATTGCTGTTTTAGGCCTCCAAAACTTTTAAGCGACCACTTTGAAATCCACCTTAACCCCATATTTGTCTAGACAAATCTGTTCATTGGGTGCGTAGACTTTCCCTGCCCTCTACTACCATTGGCCACTATTCCCTTCTCAAAAGGCCAATCTTCTTGTCTCCTTTGAGGTTCAAGAAAAGCCCCCCAATTGTGGAAATGGTTTTGACGTTTTTGTCCAACAAAGGGCCATGCATCTGTAGCTGTTTCCCTGTACCTAATGCCCTCATGAGATCTGAACGGATTCTTGCCTAAACTCTACTGCTTCCCTTGTCCATAGCTATGCGTCCTCCATTTGTTTTTTCGTTTTATTAGCCTATGCTTGATTTTTGAAGCCTTCAAAGTCCTTATTTGTGTTTTCGAGTGTTTGTTTAATATTCTTTAAACTTTTTGTTTCGTTCAATTTCTTGCTTTCGATTTTCCCTTCGATTCGGTATATCTTAGGACTTAATCGAACTTATCAGTCAAAAGATATGACCATTTAAGTGCCCAAAAAGTGGACTCCAAGCACAATCGCATGTATAAAATATGGATGTTGTATTCTAATGTTGAGTTTCACTTTTTGAAAAATATAACTTAAAATGACTTTATGCTATGTTTCTAAGTTACTTTATCACTTTTGATTTATCACTGAAGTGATTTAAGTGACTATTGTGCACTTTATTTTATATTTTTCATGTTGAATTGCTTTTTAACTTTTCACTTAAGTGACTATAGTGCAATAGATAGTCTAATTTAATGTTGAGATTTACTTTATTGTTTCATTTAAAACATTTAAGTAAAATGTTGCTTTTAAATAAATATTTACACAATATGTAAACCATGTAGTGTAATTATTCTATTTGACCCATTTAAAGTGATGTTTTACACTAATCAATTAAGCATGTGCTAAATAGGAAATTTAAGTTGTGCAACTCAATAACATGTCTTTTTTGAAATATGTTTCATGCAACTGCATCCCTAGAGTGCGATTTTGCCTTGGAAACCCAAATTCATGTAAAGCCAAAGCATATTTTCAACACTTGCAAATGCACTTGGAGAATGCAATTTGCACTGGAGGCCAAAATTAAAACATGTAAATGCACTTCATGAGTGTGATTTTCTCTTTGAAGGAGAAAGTTTGACTTAGGCAATTATAAAAAGAAAGTTTTAAAACATGCAAAAGGTTTTGAAGAGTCTGATTTGCATGAGGAATGCCTTTTACATGCAAAATGTCACATGCATTTGCACTCCAAGAAAAGTGCAATTTGCACTAAAAGACTTAAATAATGTTATTTTGAAGTCATTTTAAATATGCAATGCCCTTGCTAGAGTTCGGTTTGCATAAAAAGTGCCTTTACATGCTGGGCGTTACATGTAATGGCTCCTCTAGAATGTGATTTACACTTCAAACTCAAATACATGCCCATTTTAAACACATGTTTGCAGTCTAAGGGTCTGATTTGGCCTTTGTATTGAAAATGTTGGAGTTTAAGGTGGAAATAAAACATGTAAATGCATCCCAAGAGTGCGATTTGCTTCTTGGATGCATGAAAACATCATTCAAAGGACATTGTTCCTTAAAGAACACCACATCTTCACATGTAATAGCAGCAAAAGGGCACATTTTTCTCCAAAAATCTCAAAGACATTCGTTTTTGACCATGCGTTTGCATTTCAAGGTCATGTTTTGGCATTTGAATGCATGTATTTGCACATCAAGTCCGTGTTTTTCATCATTTTATGCAAAAATGCCTCATGCATTTACATTGCTAGGGCACTTTTTCTCCAAAAACGCTCAAGAACCTAGATTTTTCAAAAACATGTTGCATGTAAAGGAGATTGAAGACCACGTTTTGGCATCTGCAAGCAAAACACCCATCCATTTAACCTTGGAGATCACGATTTGCACTTTTGAATTTGTCAAATGCTCTTAGTTGTTGCATGCATTTGCACTCAGAGAACTCAATTTTGGAGAAGACTTGTTCATCTAAACTTCTCTTTCTTCTATTTTTGGCTCATTGACCTCCAAGTAAGTAGAAGGTTTCAACTTTGTTTCTACTTTTTACTTGTTTTGCTACAATATTGCATTCTTTGGCTTGTTTTTGTCCATTTGTTCAAATGCAGTCCATATCTTTTGCATTTTATCTTTAAATAAGTTTGAAATCCTCTCATTTGCAAATGTTAAAACTCTTCCAAACTCCAAAAACTAAAATTGCATGTAAAGGAATATTTTGAAGTTTGTCAAGTCCGAGTCAATAGAAAGGGGTATGTTTTTGTTTTTTTCTTAGGTTTTCTTGTTTGTTTGTTGCTTGTTTTGATTTCTTTTTGGAAGAAAGTTGAGGATTCCCATCCAAGAATGCAAGTGCATATACATCTTTTGCCTCCTATGCCAATCCATACTTCATCCATTCTTTAACATGTGCAATTACATCCTCTGAACTCGATTACATGTTTATCTCAAGTAATGAAGATTCATTTTTACCACAGGTAATTACCTCTAGAGAACCTGATTTCGGTAAAAAGTCACTTTTAAATACCAAAGTTGTCATTTTGCACACATCCATTGTAATGCCCCGCCAAGGAACCCAAAAGAAATTAACCTTAACAAGTTTCACTAAGTTTGCCAAACATTTTTTTTTGAAAGATAATAACTTAACAACAACAGAAATAATATAGCGGAAGCAATAACATACACATAAGCACATACCATAAAACATATTACAATTCTTAAGGGTCCCATGACGTTGAATCATATTTAAGTGTAATTAATACTAAAACCAATATATAACACATCCACATTAAAGAATAACTACAAGTATGAATCTATTTAAATAATATACAATTATCCCGAATGCCACTTGGCAATAATAAGAATGCATAATCATCCACTGTACAGGTTACAGGGTATGAAAGGCTGAAAGAATATACATCATAAAATAGATTACATCATCTCTTAAAACCCATGTAATGAAACACAATACAATAGGTATAACCATCTATCATAGTACACAAGAATAGAATGAAAGGAAATGAAGAACAGAAAACTCCAGCCACGGCATCGAACTGATGGATCTCAATGGTAAAAGTAAAAAGCACTACCTCCCAACCTCGTGGTAACCCGAAAAGGGTCCACTCCCACCGCGTTGAGGAGATAGTTTCAAGTCCCAAATAGGATAACAATCTCAAAAGTCAAAATCAACATCTAGGTCAAGGAAAATCTGAAAGCAATCTAACTCAAGGTACCAAGACACAAGTGACATCTAAACCCAGAGGCAACAATGACACGTAGGAAATCTACTATGTAAGTGGGCAAGTGTCATCGCATGAGCCAACTCTAAGATTACCCTAGTAGCTTGACTAGACTCTGACCCCCTAGTGACTCTATGTGGCACTAGTATCCTTTCATACTAACAAGGCACACTAACGAAGCAAGGTCACAACCAAGCATCCTCTCTACTCTCATCCTAGTATGTACTAGCACTCGAGGCATGGGCGAGGAAGAACATTGACTCTTGTTAATTCATTTTACTCTCATTTAATGTAATGTCATCACTTATTAAAATAACTTGCAATGGGTCACCCAAGCAGCCTCTTTAGGGCTCCGATCTTCATTGCAAGCCACTTCCCAACAAGTACAGATAACCTACCCTAAGCTCAGTAGAAGCAGATCGTCTCATACGACCATAAGATACACATCAGTTCTTAAACAACTAACTGATAAGTACTAAAAAACATCACTGATTAAAATTACAGATTTTACCCATACAATCATCCTAACAAGATTGATTAAAAAACAAGTACATATCTACAAAATCATGACATCACATGACATCACCAAAACAATATACTCTCGGCCTTTGGTAGACATCTTGAAATTGGTCAACCCCTAAGTCAACCCCAACGAAACACACAAGAAAGCATACAATTGACAGTGTAGTTTCATAGTTTTGTTTGGTTTTGAAAACACACAGATTTGGTTAACAGTAAGATTCAAGTTTTCATTTCATTGTAAGTTTTTGGTTTGATAAAGTTTACAATTTTCCCCTTACAACTTAACCCATTTTTACATTTAAATTTGAATGCATCATTACCATTAACCTTTGAAAATAAAAATGCCTTTATTAAATATCATAAAATAATTTAAATAATAATTATTAAATTATTAAATAATAATTATCGATTTTATTAAAATAATTACAAGATCATTAATAATCATAATCATTAAATAATAACATAATACAATTTTAATTTAAACTTATTAAACAATATTTAGTATTAATTAAACTAATATTTACTAACTATATTAAATAAATTATTAATTATTAATAAATTAATAATTAATAAAAACTATTAATAAACAAAACATTAATAAAATTTTAATTAAACTTTTTTTTTAAAAACACAAAAAAATGATAGGCGTGTTTAGAGGCCTGCCGACCTGCATTGAATTTGCTGCCGCAGCAGTAGTACATGCTGCGCAACAGTGTTTATGTGTGCCGCTGATGGGGAGGAGAGAGAGGAGGGGAGGTGGGGTGTGGTGGCCCGCCTCCCACTCACGTTTAATAATAATTTTTTTATATTATTTAATAAAAAGAAACAAACTCGTCCTCCCCCCATTCAATTTAATTTTTATTTATATATATTTTTTATAAAATTGCAAAATTTAAACTGATAGGAAAAACCCAAATAAACAATCAAATCATTCTATAATTCGATTTCTTCCCAAAACCCTACCCGACTAAAATACCCATCCATTAAATTCACAGAACGAGGGTGCCAATTCTCAATTTCTCATATACAAATAGTCTCAGAATGAAGAACAATTAAAATATTCGACAAGGGTTTCAATTTATTTAATTTGTTCATAGATGAAATCAAGAACAAAAAAACAGTAAATTTCAACACGAGGGCTTCAACCAAATCTAAAATTCCGAAAACAGATTTATCTAGACACGAAGGAGACGGGAAAATGAAGAATGGAAAACTATTGCACAAATAACCCACAAGATTCTAACTGAAGCTGATGCTAATACGACAACACATGGAGCACACAAATATTTCCCTTTCCTTCTAAAACTCTTCTTCTCGGAAAATTGCTCCTCCAAAACCCGATTCCTGAGAAATGAACTCTAAATTGCTAATAAAGAGTTTTTCCCCAATTTAGGGCTTTGATTGTGTAATCATGCGAAAAACCCTTTACCTTTATTATTTAATTATATTTTAATATTCATGCACAACCTTTCTGCCATTTAGTTAAAATATCTTTATTAAATAATTTTCTTTCTTTCTTTAATTAATTCTTGAGATGTTTTTGATAAAAATACTTATTAAGTAATAACAATATTTAACATTTATTTACAAATGAACTCCTAAATATTATTATTATTAAATTAAATAAATATTATTACGCCCAAAATTAGACTTTAGATAAATCTTTAAATTTAATTCTTTTATTTAATTAATTTATCAATTAATTAAATATAATTAAATATCAAATCTTCCTTATAAAATTTCCATTATTTAAATCATTAATTATTTCTTTAATTTGATTTAATTATAACAAAAAAAATCACTAACCCACAACACTGAAATGAAAACCCATAATAAAGTACAGAAAACTAGATCAAATTCAAGGGTTATAATTACGAATTTACGTCACTTGACAAATTTGAAAGGTAAACAACTCAGATTCTTGCCCTACTTTTTAGAACAAATAGTTTAGGGATATGATTTGGACTTAAGAGTTATCTCCCCTCTCATACCATTGAGATATTGCGATAGGGTACGCTCATCTTGGCAATTTAAGGAAGTCGATACCCGGTACCTACAATTTGCATAAAATCCACGCATGCACATACACATATTCTAAACTAAATAGACAATGGTAGGAAGTGGTGCATCCTATAGATCCCAACTAGCAGGTGACTATAACTCCCTCCCTCAACCATATTAGAAACATCATACATAAAGTAAACATACAAGTACACCATACACATGCAAGTATGGGGTAAGTATCCATAGAAAACACATACCAATAATCTATCTATCATCATGAAATAACTGAAATCACTGTATACAATCATCATCAAAGCATAATCATGTATATATGAAATAACTAGTACCAAAGTAATCTTATCATATAATCAACTAAGTATGAAACAATATCCAACAATCTGAAAATCAAATACCACTAAACATCAAACATAATCATAAAGCTGGCCTAAAAGAGTTCGGCAATAATAACTGAAAAACAAACTAGGGGTAGGCACTACATCCATATGCATCCAACTTGCATTCTCGGCCGTACAAAGGAAAGCCCATCTTTGCTCACATGGAATTCATCCTTCTAAGTCCGATTTTGGCCCTTTTTGTCCAAATACATACGCTTTGAGATTCATTTCCAGCCATCACATGTTTTCCATGAGTATCTAATCAATACTCGGAACACTTTGTTCTTCATAGATCTGCCATTGCCAATCAAAGACTAACGCCTTCATGGATCCAATCCGTATGGATGGTGTATTTACTCTATGGATTTTCCATGTTTCAGCACAATATATGTATGCACCATCAAAATCAAAAGGGAAGATGAATTATCAGTATGATAAGGAGCTGGTTCACACAACTGCGTTGCTCGTTTCATCTCCTCTGGGTCAAGTATCAGATATGGAGATTGGGCATGTAGACATGACTGATTTCTTATAGATGATCGAAGCTCTTGTTAACAAGGAAATTAAGTGTATCAAAAGGAGTGATATTCATCTGGTGTCCACTTTTCATATGGCTGCTATGGAACTTGAGTTTGTCTTGGAATGTGCTCGATGTTTCTGATGGAGCCTTATCTTTAGTCTCCATTTTTTATAGCAAATAGTGAGCAAAGGTGGAAGTATCTTCAAAGTATTCAACTGTAGATTTGATTGCCATCTTGTTTATCTTTTAAATGAGTTGTTTGGAAGTACTAAAATGGTTTTCATTCGTACATATGAATCTACGAGAGTCCTTTGCTTGATCCTTTTTAATCTTGGACTTGATGCCATTCCTATAAGTGGTCAAATAAGTCAGCCAAAACGAATTGGAACTCTAAACAAGTTCAAGGCAGTCAACAGATTATGCTGTACAGATAGAGGAATCATGTTTTGATGAAGAGCAGAGGATGACACTGATCTTCAAATAATACGGATAGCTATAAAAACTCAATAGCTATACAAAGACATTCAAAGTTAGTAAGTGTTCAATCAAAGATGAAGATATTGTGGTTTTAGACCAAGTATTACCAAACCACAATATGGAATACAAATGAATGGATAAGCAATTGATGTGTCATAGACGTCTGCAGCAATCAAACATTTTGGACATGTGATGTATACAAAATGGGCTAATAGGTAAATGATAACAATAAGGCAGCAACCCTCGTGAAAACTTAAGCCGCAAATATGTATGCTTGTCAAGTGCAAAATAGAAGAATCGACATAGAAATTTGAACATACGTACATACATACATACATACATATATGTATGTATAAAATTCTCCTAAATGATGATTCAACAGAGAACAAACACAGTTGAAACTAAGGTGGAGGCATATATTGCCAGCAATGAAATAACATTATAAAAGAAATTTGTCTGCCACAATAATGCTCAGCCAAGACAAGAGATGAGTCAAGAAATAAAGCGGAGAGGACTCCACACCAAAAACAAAAAGATGGGTGTTCAGTAATCGAGGAGTCGGGAGAAAATATTGTGTGTGTGTTGTCGCAAAAAGCATCCTCATAGAGTGTCTACTCATGTGTCTTATTTAACTGGTCTAAGAAATGATAAGATGGTAGTGATAACAATGACATTATGTATACGTGTTCAGATCACAAGGCAAACCATTTGCGAATGATGAACCATGTTGAGTATATGAAGCCAACACTTATCCATATTTGGCATTAATTGATGGGGCATCGAATGGAGCTTTGAAAAGAGCTTTTACAGCAAACACATACACTGTCCACAATGAAGCCATTGTAATATGGAGTGAACCATAAACCCAGATGGATATCTTAAGAAATTGAAACATAGAGAGCGGCAATGATAATTAATGTCTCAGATTGTTTGTGTAATTTCTTCAGTATAGTTGTGTTCGAACTCAAGAGTAGTGTAAGGATTACGAATAGGAGCAGGAAATACAGTAATATGACTGAAGATTTGCCAAACAATATGGAAACTCAGGAAATAACAAATACTGAATTTATATTATTCTCCTCTACAGAAGACCTCATACAATATTTTATCTAACTTGAATCATGGAAGAGTAATCACTGAAGGTATACCATTGTACTAACTTATGTTTGCATTACTAACACAAATTTACAAACAAACAAGTGATAATGGAACCTGGTATAATCACAGATAACTGGTAATCTGTACCTCAACAAATAAATGATGCTGTTTGCTGGTGAGGGGATACCCGTGCTGCTTGAAGAGAGAGAAATTGTGCTATTGGGAAAAGTGATACTAATGTTGCTGCTGTAGGAAGACGCTGTTAGGCCACCAGAGGGTCTTCCATGATCATTCCCAGCCTACTTGTCGTGTTCTCACTGCTATCATCTGCCCTTATAGTCTATGTTCTATAAGAGGTTGCAGAATGCTTTCGATTGGAGGAGTGGAGTCCTGTGTAACTGTCGGTGAGCCACTGTGAAGATACTTAGATGTCTTGCAATCACTTCCAGTCCCTACGTACAACTCCTGCTATTAACTCATGCCCGTCACTGCTGGAGTGAAGGTATTCACAGGCTGTGTTCACTATGAAGATATTCTGGGCTGCCTTCTAACTATTCCTGTCTATTGCAAGCTCTGCTGCTATTGTTTGATGCTAGGAAAACGCTGATAAGACTTAACTGTAATAATGGTAATGAAACTTACGCTAGGTACTCCTCTGTTGCTATGGAAATGACTACCAACCTTGTCTTCCGTCCAATGCACTCAAATCTGCTAGATCATAGCTTGTACTTGCCCAATCACTTTGTAGATTTCAATCATCTATTCTTCTACTAGTCGTGGAGCTTCAGCTTCCTATAAATCAATGCATCAATTCCACTCTTAGTTCTGAAAGTGCAGTGTGAGAACTAGGTTTGTGTCCAACCTCACTATTTTCCTTAAGGGGTTTCGTCCTTATGAAATATCTAGTCACATTTAAGCAACTTTTAGGATTTTAGTAACATATATCCATGGTAACAATCCCAATGCAAATGCCTTCCTTGATAACTTCGAAATGAGGAGAGGCTCGAACAACTTAGCAATGTGGGATAAAAGACTATTTTGTCTTTTAGTCACTTAAGTAACTTTATAACTTTATAACATTAAAATATTTAAATAAATCACTTAAGTCACTTGAACTTTAATATTTCTTAAAATACTTGTTTGATTACCGTGCCGTGTGAAATAAGAATCTCTCCTCATAATTCCCCATGTGACCAAATACATTTTCTAAAAATAGAAAGGATCCATCTCTATCACCCCTGACTTACTATACATAATAAGTATGACAAATGGAGTCCAAATGACATCGAACAAAGGTGAAATCCATAAATCCCTAAATATTGGAGATGAAACAATCCTCAAAAGACCCTCTAACCATCCTCATTAGACTACGAGGATCTAATATTAGGCTAATCTCTGAAATTTTGATGCTGGCAACCAATGGGGACATTACATAGTTTATGTGCGTAGAACATTATAAATTTGTATGTTATAATTGTCATTATAGTTGACTCTGTTGCCCAAATAAGCCAAAACACTAGTCTTATATCATTGAAGTGTTGATTTTATATATGCAGTCAGAAAATCTATAACTTCTTACAAATCTCAAATCCATTTTAAAAACCTTATACAATTCATTCAATTCAAACACTCAACATTTAGTTTTATTTTGATCGAGTTTGAGGACCTTGCCAACCAAAGAACTCATAAAGCTTAACTTTTCTATAGAAAAGCCATGAACTAGGTAGTCAACATTAGAGGTGAAGGTCTACCCTCTTGGGTGTAGCGGAGCGTAAAGTGCAAGGGAATCAAGGTGATTCTCTTTCGTTGGCCAGAATTAATTGAGAGATCCTATTAGTGAACTGGCAAGCTCTTGGATTTCCAATCTGCGGTTTTGGGAACCAACAGTTTCAACCCTAAGTCAAAAAAATTTAAGGATGTAGATGGTAAGGTCATTATCAACCTAGATCTAGATGTTCTTGAGTAGATCTTCAAACTCCCCTAGACTTCAAAATGTTTGGATTCGTCTAAAGAAATGTCTTTGCAAATGTGGAATTAGGGAAAATTAGATTATCAGAGGCATACAAATGAAAACTAGGTGGAGAATAAGAAAATCAATTTCTCTAGATGGCCCAAAACAATACACAAATCTGACTTCTTCCCAGAACTTAATGATTTGATAACTCTCCTTAGTAGAATATGTGGCCTCAAAATCTGGTAACTTTAAACCCTAGAAGTATAAGTTCATCCTTAAGATCTTTGAGAACAAGGAACCCATCTACTAGGGAGAGCTTATAAGCACAACATTGTGTGAACAATTGATTCATGTGGGAACATGAACACCATTCTACATGAATTCATACTTGGTCTACATTGCTGCGATCATGGCGATGTTCTCAAGACTATCCGCTAAAGGAGATCGGTCTCTAGTTCCTATCTAGAACTACTATGACTAGATTACACTGACATAGAGCAAGTGTCATTACAAAAGGGTCCAAGATTCGTTCTTTGGACATTTTAGGTGTCTGTTTGACAAATAGTTAGTAGTCAAAATAGTATTAGATGAAGTCTGGCAAAGGGTAAATTAGTTTAGCTGCATTTTCTTACAATTTCCAACTTTCACCTATCTGAGAGTTGGATATTTTCAAGGAGAACCATACACCTTATCGAGATATCCTATTGATAGGATCATTTTGATGGAGTTGGCCAGATAGATCATGGAGTTGCAATTGTACCAAAAACCAGCAATCGTACCAACAACCAACACTGGCCAGGATTTGGCATTACCACTGCCAAACCACTCCAAATTGGTCAATATATGCTCAATTCAGTGTATAAATTGAAAGCTATGGAAGCAGAACTCCAACTCATTACTCTGAGGAAATTCAAGACTAGATTTGACTTTGAGTACCGAGGGATGTATTCGAAGATCAAAATCGCATTCACCTATGTTCATCGCGTGGAGGATGTGTGGATTGACTTAAGCATAGAGATAGACATCATGAAAATGGACTACCGCAAGCTCACATTGCAACAAATCATCAACCTCAACATGGTTGAGATCCCATAAGGCTTTGAGATTGATGATGATGGCATGAACCTAGATCTAGAATATCACAATGCTTATTTTGACAAGCTTTGCCCTTTCCCTATTCAATGGCAATAAAAGGAAGGAAATTCTGTCTTTGATAGATTCCAATCTATCTTACAGAATACTAACAAGTGACTGAAAATCAAAGGCCTCAAAAGTGTACATGCAAAGCTTGGGGTAGATTGCAATCACTTTGGGCCGGTTTGAAGGAGATCTCAGTTGGAGATTAAAAAGAAGGATGGTTCATCCTCTTCAGAGTTAGCTAAAGCTATCAAGTTTAAGCTCAAAGGAGGAAAATGATCAAAACCACCTTTAGAGTCTTCTTAAGCACTCATGCAAGCTCACAAATCGGAGGAAGAATTAGTGGAAGAATTTGATTAAGAAGACAAAGAGGAAGAGGGAGAGATAATGACCATATGTCCTCCGTGGCCAACAAATAACTAGAAACCATCTACGTAGGAGGAAGCTTTTTTGGATGTCGTAGACAATGATGTGGATTCATTCTCCACTGTATTCGCGCCTACTATTTCCATTTTGGAAGTGAACATGTTGACACTCTCCGTCTCTTCTGCAGCTCCTATCCTCACATTAGAGCAATGTGAGAACTTGGGAAATGTAGTTGATGGTTTTCCAACTCTCATAGAAGGTCAAGTTTCCCAACTTGATACCTCAGCTGCAGGGTTCGAGATGTTTATGAGGGAGTCATCTCAAAGGACACCCATGGTTTCGGCTATGCAAACTTAAGCATGTATTGCGACGATAGAAATACAATCAGGATCAATGTTTGTTGTAGCCACTGTTCTAGTTTCAACAGATGAAGGCTTTGGTGTGCCTGCATGGTTGGGAAAAATCACCATGAAAAGGATTAAGGTCGTACTACCCCTAGATAATCTCCCTGCCAAGAAGAATAAATCTAAACTCTCAAAAACCAAGTTCGTTTCAAGAATCCTCGTTGATTCTGAAAAGATCAAATATGTTGAGATTGTAGAGCCTTTGTTGGAAAAATCGAGGAGCTTAACCAATCAGATTACAAGCTCACCAAAATGAACTTGGTAAACAATCAAGGCTGGGGTGTTTATAGGATGCCCAAGGTGCACTCTCAAATTTGTCAAAAAACAATCATGAGCTATGGGAAAAGAAGAATTAGTCGAAGTAGTAGATTGCTCGTCTTTACGAGGTCATATGCGAACAATCCTCGCAACCTATAGTCATTACATCTCAGACAACTCAAGTGAATTGGACAGCCGAGGCAACAAAGGTTTGATTTGAAGTAGTTATCTCAGAAGGAGTTCAACCAATCAAAGATGTGGTCAAATTCCTTGAACATATTAGAGGTGTTGACGAAATACTCCATGACGTGATCACTTCTTTCAATCAAGAGACCAATATCTTGAAAAAAATTTAAGGTATCTTGGATCAAATTGGAGACGTTGATTTGGATGTCTTGATTTCATGCGACGTCATTCCACTTCTTGATATGTTCTACAGATATTAGGGGCTCATGGGTCATAAGGAGCAGACACTAGGAAAGCTTTTGACAAAGTTACAGGGAGCCTTAGAAGGCTGTCAAGCGGTGGAAATGGAGATCGGGAGCGATCTAGAGTAGATGGGATGCAAGGTTCTTACTGAACATGATAACTTGCTCACTGAAGAAGAAATGACCTCCGGGTACACCGACAAAGTTGATGCTGATTTTGATTCTTAAGAATTCAAATCGCATACGATGAACAAGTTCTCTATATACAAATCTGTGGAAAAACACTTATGGGATTCTCTTGCAAAGAATTACAAATTTGTAAAATCAGCACACGTAAATGTAGTTAGAGTTGAAGCCATTACAAAGACAATGGAGATCCCAAAACTTCCTATTGTTCATGATTGCATTGCCAAATATAAGGCTTTTTTTGATAATCTCAATGGTTGATTCAACTTTCTCCATCTTTTTCTTTTAGTTTTTAGCATTTCATCTTTGTATTTGGAGAAGATGAATTGCATGTAATTCGATTCCATGTCCTCATGACATGTAATCCACTAATTCTTCTCACCTAATTTTACTGGGTCAAAGTGTTTGAGTTCCTCCCACTTTTTCTTCATTTTTCTCACTTCTTATATATAAAAAGTGACCCCCTCATTGTAAATCTCATCTTTATTTTTATACAAGAGGGCTTTGATAAAATTGTGCAAGCATAACTTTGATTGTAAACTTTGATTGAGAGCAATTGCGATAGTACAAATTAGAAGCTTTGATTGTAGTTTGTGTCTATTATCTTTGATTCATATTGTTATTGTAAGTTAAATAATAGAGCATAATGAGTTACGAAGCAATCGTAGTCAAAGCTTTGACTATGAGTGATTGTGATGATACATAGACTAGAAGCTTTGACTGTAGCTTGTATTGCCATCTCAATTCACCAAAATAGTTAGAATTCCTTACTTTTGGAAGTCTTTGCGCCCCAATGGTAGAGGCTATTTTTAGATAATAGATTAAAATGTAATGTTCCAATCCTAGGGAAGACGAACTTTCACTGTATCTGAATTCCGTTAAATGACAAGTAACAGGAATATGTGGTACGGAGAGGATATGATGGCCATACACTGCAAAGGTATTGGCCGTACCCTGCAAGTAAACTAGCCGTACGGTGTCCGGGAGGTAGAATCATGGCCGTACAGTATCCAAGTGTACGGTGGGCAAAGGTGTTGCTAAAGCCGTATGGTGGAATCAGGGGAAGGATGCTATACGATGGTCAGTGGAAGGGTGGTGTACGATGTGAAGGACAGGTAGGCCGTACGGTGAGTTGATGCAAGGGAGGTAGGGGCGGGGAGGTTATGGTGGAAGATATGTGGAAGGTTGTACAGGCAATCAAGGAGCTGTATGGGGATGCCCAGATGACACGCAATTAGGTGTTTGAGCCACAACTATGAATGCGAATTCATTCATACAAAAACACAAGTAGATTAGACACAATAATAGAAACTTGAATACGAATAATAAATGCCGAAAGATGGTGCTCTGATATGCCAGATCCGATCAAAGTGTTACAGGCGACGGAATAGGGTGAGGGTTAAATCCCATCGAAACTGTAATAGCCAAGTAGGGAAGATCTTTCATTTCCGAAATGGCGAACAACAGAGAATCCCAACTGGAATTTGCAGTACAAAGAAATAATCCAAAATGCATACCTAAAGACTACCTACAAGTCGTGCATAAATACTCGTTGGGAAAACTTTCCAAGGGTGTACAAAGATAGCCGATAGTGATGCAAGTTATGGAAACAAAACAAAAATGGGTCTGAGATATATTAAATCAATCGGCCCATTAACAATAGTTTTGATAAATGATTTATTTTATAACAGTAACATTACAATCCTCCTGTCCCAAATTTGGCTTGTCCTCAAGCAAATGCAATACCGGGTGTTGGAGAATGTGTTTTCCTGCCTATGTCGTGTCATCCAATGGCAAATATTTCCAACACACCAAATATTCCTTCACCGTGCGGTTCCACAGGGTCTTCTCACATACTTCGATGATCTCGGCTCGTTCCAATATGAGCTTTCCATCTTCATTGAGTGGTGGAAGGTCTATGGCCACTATGACGTTTTGCCCCATGACCTTCAGGCATGAAACATGAAAGATGTTATGAATACGACTTCCCTTTGGAAGTTCCAGCTCGTAAGCGACTTCTCCAATGCGACGAACTACGCGATAGGGGCCATAAAATTGTGGTTTCAATTTTTCTTTTCCCTTTTCCTTCAATGAGGATTGTCGATATGACTGGAACCTGAGATAAACCAAGTCCCCCACTTCGAAACTCCTCTCCACTCGGTGTCTGTCAGCGTACATCTTCTGTTGATTTTGTGCCCGTTGTAAGTTCTCCTTCAGGTATCGTAGGTTGTCGTGTCCCTCTTGAAGCCAATCCCTCGTCCTTGGTGCGCGACTGTCTCCCAGTGTTGTGTCGATGAAGGAGAGGGGTTTGTACTTGTACAGAGCTTTGAATGGTGCCATCTTGATGGACATGTGATACGTGGTATTGTAACAATATTCTCCTAGGTGTATCCATTTGACCCACGCCCGTTGTTGTTTCAAAACATAGTTTTTAAGGTAATCTTCGAGCCACTTGTTCACAATCTCTATTTGTCCGTCTATTTGAGGATGGTAACTAATACTTGGTGACAATTCTGCCCCTGCCAATCGAAACAGTTCTGTCTAGAAGATACTGATGAATCACCCATCCCAATCACTGGCAATGTTTCGGGGTATCTCATGCAGACGAAAGACTTCTCTACAAAACAGATCGACAACTTGTGCGGCTTGAAAATCTGAGGGGATGGTGAAGAAATGTGCGTACTTTGCCAATTTGTCAACCACCACGAAAATACAATCCTTTCCATTTACCTTGAGAAGCCCCGCTATGAAATCCATTGAGATACTTTCCCACTTATGCTCTAGAATCGACAGAGGTTGCAGTAACTCGGCAGGTAGAGTATGTTCGGATTTATTCTGCTGGCAGACCGCACACTCTCTTACATATTGCAATATGTCTCCTTTAAGTCCTTTCCATGAAAACCTCTCCCGGAGACTTCTGTAAGTTTTGAGGAAACTCGAGTGTCCTGCCAAGGGTGAGTCGTGTACCTCCTTCAGGATTTTCTGTTTCAATTTGGATTCCGGCACTAAAAATATCTGACTCGTATAGTAAATGATGTCATCCACCACTTTGTACTGATCATCCTTGGTGTTGCCATCCATTAGCTCACAGGCAAATGTGTTTTTGGAATATTCTACCAACAAATGTGTTTTCCAGTCAGCTGAAATTTGGGTTAGTAAGCAGACGGCGGGTTTGCTGGACAAAGCATTTGCAACCACATTGTTCTTTCCTTTTACATATTTAATGCCAAAATCAAAGGTCTGAACCTTCGTTACCCATTTTTGTTGCCTTTTCGTTCAAATCTCGTTGCTCCAAAAAATATCTCAAACTATTGTGATCTATTTTGACGACAAACTTGACACCTACCAGATATTGCCGGAACTTGGTTAGTGCATGTACGATGGCCAACATCTCTTTGTTGTAGATGGAATATTGGCGTTCTGTTTGCGTAAGCTTCCTGGTCTCATAAGCTATGGGGTGTCTATCTTGCATCAGTACCGCGCCCATGCCTTCTCTGGACGTGTCGCACTTCAAAATGAATAATCGAGTGAAATCAAGTAATGCAAGTATGGGACAAGTGCTCATTGTCTTTATCAGCTTATCAAAAGTGAGTTGTGCTTTTTCATTCCACTGGAAAGATCCCTTCCTTGTCATATCCGTTAAGGGTGCGCTGAGCTGACAGAAGCCTTTAACGAACCTCCTTTAATAACTGAACAGTCCTAAAAAACTTTGTAAATCTGTGAGTGATTTTGGGGGAGGCCAATCAAGGATAGCCTGAATCTTCTCTTGATGAACTTGAACTCCATATTTATTGACAACATGCCCTAGGTACAATATTTTTGTCATAGCAAATTCACACTTGGATTGCTTGGCGAACAAAGACTACTCCTTAATGATCCTTAGGACTTCATTCAGATGCTTTAGGTGCTCCTTCCATGTCTTGCTATAAATAAGATCATCAAAAAATACCAATAAGTATTTACGTAATTGTTTGTTGAAGATGCGATTGATGCATGATTGGCAGGTGCATTTGTCAATCCAAACGGCATGACCAGGAACATGTAATGCCTGTAGTGACGATGAAAAGCCGTCTTTTCCACGTCTTTCTCCCTCATGTGGATCTTATAATCTCCGAAAGGGAGATCTATTTTCGAGAAATAGACTGTGCTATGCGATTCATCCAGCAACTCATCTATCCTTGGAATGGGATATCTATTCTTTATTTATTTTTTGTTCAACGCACGGTAGTCCACACACGTGCATTGTCCTGTCCTTCTTTTTGACCAATACCACTGACGACGCGAAAGGGCCAGAAATGGGATGGATGCATCCTTTCTCTAGCAGCTCTTGAATCGTTTTTGTGATCTCATCTTTGAATTTCTTGGGATGGCAGTATGGTTTGGTTATGACCAGCTTGGCTCCTGCTTCCAATTCGATAGTATCTTCAAACCCTCGATGCGGTGGTATGCCGGGGGGAATGTTTATAAATTTTTTATCATGGTCACTCAAAATTTTCTGCAGATCATCATTGTGGGAGGTGTCCGTTGCCCTTTTATAGGTTCCGTCGAGACAAAACAATGTGCAACTCACACAGTGTCATCACGCCGAAAAATTGCCTCCATCCGATATGCAGAAACTTCTTTCGGACCTTCATTTGGCATTTTGTGGAGAAATCCTTCTTTCCATCGACAACAAAAGTGAAGTCCATCTGTTTGAAACTCTAAGTGTATTCATCAAGTGTCTCCATCCACAGTATGCCTAGGATAACCTCCATATCATCAAGATCCACTATGAAGAAATCTTCGGTCACCGTGTGATTCGCCATTGTGATACTTAGTTGAGGAACAAAATGTGTGCAGGGCAGGAGAGTCCCTCCGACAACCTTGACCTGAAATCTTGTGTGCGTCTTCGTAGATAGTGCTCTTCGCTTCACCAGAGATAGTTTATGAAGTTTAGAGTAGCTTCGCTATCGAGCATCACCATAACCCTTTGTCCTTGAAGGGTTCCCCGTACACGAAACATTGAGCACCTCGGGCTACCGGCTAGGGCAATACTTCCTCCACGCCATACCAAAGCTGCAATTCTTTCCATACGGTTCAAACTAACCATGTTGATGTCGTCGTGATGTTGGTTGTCTTCGGCTAGTGTTTCTTCTTGTTCGTCCTCATCATCGGACACGACCTCAATGTAATGGATCTTCCCTTTTCTGAGGCATTTGTGGCCAGGCTCCCAAGGTCCCTTGCAATTGAAACACAGTTTCTTCCTTCAGAGCTCCTGTCTAGTGGCTTCGTCCAACAATGGCTTCTTGGACGGAGGTTTATTATCTTTGTCCCTCAGAAACATTGGCAGTTTGGAATGTGAGTAACTTTGTGAGGATGATGTCAATGGTGATGCCATACTCCGTGCCTTTTTAATGGCCTCCGACAGGGTGGCAGGATTGAACCCCTTTACCCAACTCTTTAGTGGTTCTGTCAATCTGTTCATGAAGAGCACTATATGTCTTCTTTTAGAAATGTTTGTGACCAAAACAGAGAGTTTCTGAAATCCCGTAATGTACTGGTCGACTAATCCAGTTTGTCTCAGCTGTGCCAAATGTTTGAAATTGAGTTTCGGATATTTACCATCAAATCGATCTATCAATCTCTTAGTGAATTCTGCGTAAGTATTTATTTGATCATGCCCTAGTGTGATGGTGCCGTGATGCCACTATTCATGCGCAACTCCCTCCAGGTGCAATGTCGCAAATTTAATTGCTTCTTCTTCTGGCATGGGATTAAGCTGGAAGTAAATATCGGCCTTCATTACCCATGCTTGCACAGATATGGATCCGGACTGTCAAATGGAGACAAATTTACTTTACTCAACTTCCTCCTGAGATCATCATTAAAATATCCTTTGTTTCCGCCTCCCGAATATCTCATTTTGAGATTTGCAAAACCTTGTAGGATATATCTTCCTCAAAATTCGCATTCTTCCAGTCTTCTCTCAGCTGTTCTTGCATTTCTTCAAAGGTTGGCTGCATCCCTCCGGTTGGTGTTTGAAAAGACGACATGGAAGGTCGAGAGTGTATTGGATGAGGGTTTGTTTTACCCGACACCAAGTCCATGCTGTGACCATTTTGTTCTTTGGATATTTTATTGTTTGGCAACTTTTTGAGTCTCTTCCATGAGTTGTTGAGTATCAGTGATCTGTGCCTAATTCTTTGCAAGTTCTCTCAGTAGTGCCATGAGTTCGGTAGCTGTTGGTTCCGGTTTGGTAGCCATTCTATCAACGAAATGGGTTCTTTGTCTCTTCCTGCTATAAACTCTCATTCATTGTTCACAAGCTGGCAGGATCGAAGCGCTTTAATACCACTGTAATATTCCAATCCTAGAGAAGACAAACTTTCACTGTATCTGAATTCTTTTAAATGGCAAGTAATTGGAATATGTGGTATGGAGAGGATATGATGGCCATACATTGCAAAGGTATTGGCCGTACGCTGCACGTGAACTGGCTGTATGATGTCTGGGAGGTAGAATGATGGTCGTACGGTATCCAAGTGTACCGTGGGTAGAGGTGTTGTTGAAGCTGTACTGTGGAAGCAGGGGAAGGATGCCGTATGGGGTTTATGAAGGCCGTACAGTGGTCAATGGAAGTGTGGCGTACAGTGTGAAGGACATGTAGGCCGTATGGTGAGTGGATGCAAGGGAGGTACGGGGGGGTATGGTGGAAGATATGTGGAAGGCTGTACGTGCAATCAAGGAGTTGTACGGGGATGTTCGGATGCCACGCAGTTAGGTGTTTGAGCCACAACCATGAATGCAAATTCGTTCATACAAAAACACAAGTAGATCAGACACAATAATAGAAACTTGAATACGAATAATATATGTTGAAAGATGGTGCTCCAATTTGCTAGATTTGAGTGAAGTGTTACAAGCGACGAAATAGCGTGAGGGTTAAATCCCACCAGAACTGTAATAGCCAAGTAGGAAAGATCTTTCACTTCCGAAATGTCGAACAATAGAGAATCCCAACTAGAATCCACAGGACAAAGAAATAATCCAAAATGCATACCTAAAGATTACCTACAAGCCGTGTTTAAAAGCCCGTCGGGAAAACTTTCTGAGGGTGTACAAAGATAGCCGACAACGACGCAAACTATGGAAACAAAACAAAAATGGGTCCGAGATATATTAAATCAATCAGCCCATTAACAATAGTTTTGATAAATGATTTATTTTATAATGGGAACATTACATAAAATAGGACTTAAAGCCAAACCGGTATGCTTTCAATCAGCCTTTGAGTTGGTGTTGGTTTATCGGTATCACTATTTCCAACTATTAGATAGGAGTGTAGTTAGAGATTTCATGTTGCCCATTACTCGCTCTACGTGTAAGTGGACTCTTTCCTGATAGATAAGAGGAAAGAATATTGGTAACACCCCTTACAAAATCTCTCAGCTTCTTGCTTACCTTGAGTTGATCCTAGGGAGAGACCTTGTCTCATACACTATGGCTGGTCTACCTATTTTGCGATTGGATTTGAACAAACTGTCAGATGTAAAATATCCACCCAACAATTTCCACCATGAGTACTCCTAGACGCTGGATCCACCATAGCTAATACGAGAGGGTAGAACAAGGGCTTCACTTCAAACTTCTCTTGAAGAGGAATACATTAACAAGGGATTTCACCTCAAACTTCTCTTGTAGAGAAGAACTCATCAACAAGCGATTTCACCTCGAACTTTTTGCAAATTACTCATTAACAAGGGATTTCACCTCGAACTTCTCTCGTAGAGAATGCAATGTCCCCCAATTCTAGAATAGAGTTTAATAATAATTAATAATCTTGAGAAAACATATATATAATATATATTAATAAACAAATATAAATTATAATATAATCAATATTATCAATTAAACATAATATATTATATTAATATAATAATATAATATCTTATAAATGAATAAATGAAATTATACTATTGAAATATATTATAAATATATTAATTATCATATTTGATTAAATAGTATAAATAACTCATATCCTGCAATTATATTTATTATGATTGAAGTATAAGCATATATAAGATTTTTATAAATATTTCATTATAATAACAAACCTATAAGATTTTTATAAATATTTCATTATAATAACAAACCAATATAAAAAATATAAATACATTGAATTAATATCAATAGTTGTGACTAGTCTCTTTCACACATATATTAAGAGAGCGATAGTATTAACGAAGGGGGATAGACAGGTAAAAAAGAACAGGAAAAGAGACGGGAAGTAGCCACCATCGACAGAGGAGACAGTCATCACAGACCACGGACATCTTATTCTGCAACGGCAGAGAGCCTTCGTTAAACAACAGAACAGACAACATGTGCAAGAGATTATGACTAGAGGAAGCCACATCCTGAGAACATGGGCAAAGACCACTGCTTGATAACTAGACACCCAGACATCTAACGAACAGTTTCAGATGGACAAGGGAATAGAAAGAAATCTAATAAGAGGACAGAGCTGTCTCCCAAATCGATAACAGTACTGATCACAAACATATTTCTTTGCCTCTCATCACACAAGAATATTAAGGAGAGACGGGCATAGGAGTAGAGGACATTCATCAAGCATATGACATAATGAAGTCACATGGAGAACAAAACCTTCATTTAGGACAATGCATCTAGATGCCAGGGACCATCATTCAGAATCTCAGAAGAGGACAAGAATCAATGCATATATTCAATCGTTGACTAGACACTAAAGGAAGTGGAAAATAGATGGAATCAATTAAAACATTATTGAACAAGGCAAATAAATTTGTTTATAATCCCAATTGGCAATACAAGTGATAGAAGAATCTTCTATTAAATACAAATAAGAGGAAGACCAACAATAATGGAGGAGGAACATGGGAGGAGCATAACACGATAACGTGAGGAAGACAACCAGAGGAAAGAAGCATGAAGGTATCTAAATAATACAGTGTGGATTGCACATGTCCGGGAAAGGTAGAGAAGTTTATACAAGATATCCAGACTGAATACAGAGTCCTTCAGAAGTACTTCACAATCCAATCACCAATAAGACAGGTCCAGGCACAAAGGAGACTTCTTAATCACAGTCTGTTCAGATGGGTCAACATATGCTTCAAGGATATGGTAGATGTCATAAATCAAACACAAATATATATATAGCAGGCTATTCCAAGGCAGTTAAGTAATTGCCAACATAAGAGCTGGAGATTTCATATAATTCTCTGTGGTATCGGGCAGATATATATATATATATATATATATATATATATATATATATATATATATATAAAGGGCATCATCAGATATAATCAAGAGAATCTCACTCAAAGAAGAATATTACCTTGGCATCAAATAAAGGATTGAAATAAGATTCTAAGATTCTTAAGCGTGAATGTTCACATTCAACATAATAGAAGCGATAATGCATTGGGAACGTATCCAAATTATTCTATACAATCTCAAGCAATCAATGAATCCTTGTCACAATTCAAATATATCTATCAAACAAAGAAATTAAACAAGAAGAGATTTCTTGAGAGGGAATTATAAGAATTTGGTTCAATTCTTAGAGGAGCGCATTACAAACCTAGGGGACAGTATAGAGAACTTATTAACAAGGGATTGCACCTTGAACTTTTCCCTCTTAGAGAAGAACTCATTAATGCACATAAAGATCATTTGAAGGCTGAGACTCCCTCTAAAAGGGGCAGCATATTCACAATTTGAATATCACAATAAATTGGCTCCAATGTTGACCAAGCAAGGAGCTTTTGCACTCTCCCTCTACAACACACTCCCTGTGAATATCACTTCTTGTTCGAAGAAACTAATCATAACAACTTGTTTAGGATCTTCCTTTTTAATGAAGTTTTATATCACCAGTTCAGTCCTCTGTTGATTTTTATAGCTTGCATGACTTTGCATGTAATCTCTAATCATCCCGTTGCTTCACGATCCGACTTATCTCTTTGTTGTCTAATTTTCCTCAAGAAAGATCTCAGCTCACATACGTAAGGATCTATCCACAACTATCTCTTTTAACAATATGGAACAATAATCACAGTTCAACATTCATACGATGCTCATAGCATTGCATGCATACTATCTTGCACAATGAATACCAATGAACATCTCCTTGAAGAATACCTCCCATAAACATGAACAATCTTCAATCTTGAATGATCATAATCGGACTAAGAAGACCTGTCCGTGACTTGTTATGGTCCAAACATATTCACTGCAATGAGTGACATTTGGTACACTAATGACAACAACTTCCCTTTACCAGATGGTGCAAAAGGTTCAGTATGCACTCAAGCAATCTAAAAGAAAACCTAAATTTGAATATTTCAAGGCTTAAGAAACTTGGTTTTGGATCTTTTCTTTAGACCCGCTTTGATAGCATGTGATGTTTTGAACCAGAATTCAAGAATGTAATAAAGAAAATCTCAGAAAAAATTGAAGAACATGGCATAGGTATTTATTCGGGGAAAGCCCTCCCAATTGAGGGAAAAACCCAAGCACACCCAAGAAATATACCCCTTTATTGAGTTCTCAAAACTAATACACAGATTTCTTGTTTATGATTGAAGACAAAAAACTTTCAATAATTAAGCCTTTGATTATCTTATTAGCAAACTTAGCCGTAGTGTCCCTTTTGGACGAGGGGCTGTGCACTGTGTGGAAGACTGTCCTCACAAGATCACAACGCTGTAGGGATATGAGTCACCCTCTCCTTTCCTTTCGCACAAAGAGTACGTCTCACTGTATGGTCAGCAAGATGGTGTACAGTCTTGGCATGCAATGCCATACAAACTCGGCATACGGTCACCTTGATTTGACTACCGTATGGTACGACTTCAATGCAGGTGGTGTATGTGGCTAGTCCATATAGTATTTACTTGCAACTTGGGCATACGGTGTTGTAGTGCTATACGGTACTTCCAAATCTCTTCAGTTCCTATGGTATCGGTGTACCTTCGCCAAGCTATGGGTGCTTGCAACGGACTATCAACTCACCTTCACATTTGAAATGTTCACCTCTCGAATTGTAAGGTTTTGCCACGTGAGTACACTAGTTAGGAAAATGACAAAGAAGGATAACAATTGTTATTTATGAGATTGATGCTCACTTTAATAGCGGCGCCGGAAGAAAAATAAGATCGTATTCAAATGTACAAAGATTATTTCAGAGCACACGAAAGAACAAGAGTTGGTTGTCACCAAAAACCAACAACACAGATATACTTTTCAGATTCAAATAATGGCAGCACTTCAGATTCAAAGGCTTCAGACAAGAGCTGAAAAATTATAGATCTGTCTTCAAATGAAGACGATTAACAGATTTGACACACAAGTGAAATATCAGAGTGACATTTCCAATGGAAGACGAGGATGGTGCTAAACCACAAAACTACGAGAAAAAGGCTAAGCAGGATCTATGGTGCTAAACCACTGAAACTATGGAAAGAAGACTAGGGATGATCTTCCACCTCCGAGACTATGCACAGACTCCTTCAACCTCTAGCTTCTAGAAATATAAAGAAGAATCACATCCAATACATGATGATTTACAATGCCCAACCACTTCATATATTGGCCACCAAGTGTCTTCAAAGTTACAACATGACATGGACCGATAATAGTTTATTAATTTATTAATTGAGCCCCCTTATTTATTAATAAAAATAATTAATTAAAGGTCTTTTATTATATTATTTAAATTTTCGGACCACTCAATTAATTAATTTAACATAGTTATTACATGAAAAATTTAGGGACATCACAAATCCTTGCTGCCCAAAGATTGCTTGTACTTGAGCAATCCATCATCATACCAACACCATCAGCTCCAAGGTCCCAAACAAAACACACAGACAAGATGAAGGAATTGCCACAAACTTCCTTTGCACCATATAAATATTGTCATCAAGCTTCTACTGTGCCATATTGTCATCTAAGTTCTGCTACGTCACTCTGATATAAATAGTGCCATCAAACTTCTGTTGTGATATATTACCCAGATCCCATAGAAACCACTCATACATCGCATCAATGCTCAATTCCACTGTGTTCATGCTATCATACTCACTATCATAACTGTAGTAGATCTCATTACTTCCATGATAACCTTCAATGTTATTGGTTACATAGCTCAAGGATCCCATCGGTCTATTGATGGTAGGATAACATGGTAGTCTCACCCATTACCACTTGAAATGGGTGACTAAATTTTGTGTGGTGGTGAGACTTTGCGATCGTATGCCATCAAGAAAAGGAGATTGAGGATTCTTTATTTAAAAAAGTATCCTATTAAAATTCAGATTCACGGGATGCATTACCACATGTATAGAGACAAGGGTGGCTCTTTATCTACTTCTTTCTTCTATTTAAAACAGAGTTGCCTAAACCATTTCTCAGAAAAGTGAGTGTACGAGGCATTGAACTGAATTTGTGAGCCATAGAGCTGCTAAGTATATCTTTTCATCTTGTCTTGGAGGTGTTAAAACAGTTCCTAGTTACTGCTGATCACACACATATGGGTACGTCTCAGTGAGATAACATCAATTTCTGTAGTAAGAAAGCCCCAACTGTTTTCACTCTACCTATTCTATGATTTATGGATCTGCTAGAATCTAATAATCCAGTCTTGTAGCTCTTTTGGCTAACACTCTGAGGCACATAGATAGGCATGCATTGCTTATTTTTTCTTTACCTCAAAATGTGCATCAGCCTTGAGCATTACGAGAGGCTTTAAGAACATGCCCAACTTCCTCATATTTTTCTAGCCTTACCTCCTTAGCCTTGGACATTAGCAAATGCTGTATTAGACTGCTTGGTGGTAGATGATAGAAAAAGTCGTCTCCGGACGACAATTACAACATATCCAGGACAGATTAACAAAACAGAATACACTAACTGGTCTCTAAAATGTGTTGCATCTGCAGCCTCTACGAACACAATACTGTCTCCTTAATCAAGCTGACCTTGATAACCACTCGTGCTGCTTTCTTTGCTTCCAACTTTTGGGTACCCTGAGCCAAGCGTCGCTGAACTGCCTTCAACTAGATGATCAGCTCCTCCTGAGCCCACGACGCCAAATGTTTACCGCATAGATTAATTGATTAATGCACACAGATAATGAACACGAACAGCAACAGCAGTACTTCGTTTATTACTCACATATGCCAAGAGATTACATACAAAGCATAAGATAAGATGATTTACAATGAACCTAGACGAAGTATAAATACTTTCCGCCGAACCTTCATGAAGGGGTCCGTCGGCTACATAACAATACTAATCTACCTATTGGCTACAAAATCTTTACCGACGACAACACCCTGTCGGCTACAGTTTCTACTGACGACAATGATAATTTTGTACTCAGATGCCGATCATATTTTTGGGGTTGTGTTGATGTGAGTTTTTGTACCACTACATAACATATTAGTAATTGAATATTTGATACGGAGTATCGAATACACAATTCCTCTCTTGAAAAGTTAACGCTCATGGGACATGAGAATAACTCCAATGTTTCTTACACTTGTAGATACTCGCTTAGTTTTATCGATGTGATTTGCTGGTAATCACATAGACAGCCTTACGCAAATTGTTGAGGATAACTTGGACTTTAGTGGGATGATGGAGATGATGGTTTGGTGTGAATGCTAGATGGTGTTGATGGAGAAGGTGATGGTGGTGGAGGGTGAATGGTTCTTATGACTGGTATCTCTCTAACTTTCTTCTTCAAAATTCTAAGTCCTAAATTAGTTGCTATCCTACTCCTACTCCTATAGATGGAAGACTAGCAAATGGATTGGGATCGAACCTAATGAAAGTTAACCAGCGGCCTCACTTCCACAGATGCAATGATTGAAAAGAAAAATAAACTAGTTTTCCACACAAGGCTTCCTAACAAGCCGCTAGGATGCTAGTGGTCTAGTATTGATCCCTATCAAACACCTACTAATGCTACCATACAACTATCCATCTATTTTACTCCTACTTAGCAACTTGAAATGAAATTTGCTTCAACAACTTGAAAAGAAATTTACTCTAACTATTTGGAAGTAGAAACCATGCAATAATACCAAAGGCTCTTAATCACCATGCAAGTCACAACAATGAGAAAGAAATAGCGAATTTTGGCATTATCTTATGTAACAATTTTCTTCGACCCTTACAAATGAGAGCAAATGGCCTTATATAGAGGCCAAAATTACAACCGATGGTAGAGATCAAAAGCAAAACCGATGATCCAGATTGAATCCT
This sequence comes from Cupressus sempervirens, assembly GCA_028749045.1. Lineage (NCBI taxonomy): Eukaryota > Viridiplantae > Streptophyta > Pinopsida > Cupressales > Cupressaceae > Cupressus > Cupressus sempervirens. Next base: position 973,603,421 of record CM053792.1, on the reverse strand, counting down.
AGAAACCCTAATTAAGGTTACCACCCCATCGGCCAATGAGAAGATACCACCTCGTCAATGGACCAATGAAAAAAGTGTAAAAGTGGCAACCGATGAGAAGGCACCAAAATGGCGGCCAATCAGAATTAGACACTTGTCCTATCTTAGAAGAAAGAGAAATTGCCACTTGGGCTTACATTAAATGATCTTCTAATACAACTCTCCATTTTTCTTTCATTCTTTTAGCTAAGGCAATGAACCTAGCTAGCCTTTCATTGATCTCTTCCATGGGGGGACAAGGTGTGTGCTTCATCCCGAGCTCCGTCGATTTCATCACACTGTTTGCTGCTTGTAGTGTCTTTTCATGATCCTTCTCATACTCTTTTGTGAATCCAATGAAAGCATTTAGGGAGGAAAGGGTGTTCAGATGCCTTTTTTTGATAGCAACCTTTCCTAGCTCATCCAATCTCGATCCAAGTCTTGTCTCATGGATATCCTCTTCTTTGATGTCTTCAAAATCAAGTGCCATCCCAACGTCGCTTATCATGGTTGAAATGGAAGCGTAGATGCTTGGGCTGTGCTGTGCAACTGCCTTCTGTATCTCTTCAAGTGTTCTAAATCTAATAGTCAAGGCGACAAACCAAGATTCAACTGTACTCAATCCTCTCTCATCAACCAATTTGGCCTTCTCCAAATATGCCTCTGGTAGCCCAATGAATGCCTGTAGCCTGGGAATAGCTAAATCTTTGATGGGAAGGAAATCTTTCCACTCTTCTTCAAATAATTTGAACTTGTCTCTAATAGCCACTAATGATTGGAATGTCAAGATGAAGGAGGGCAAGAAATTTTGCCCATCTTGGATTGTATCGTGGATCCAATTCTTGACTTCATGTAGTTGAGCTGATATCTCTTCTAGGTTGCTCCCGCTATCTTGAGGAAGGGCTTCCTGGTGCAACTGTTGGATAGGCTGGCAATCTCTCCAATATTTGTTCTCGGCCTCCAACTTTACGATCCTTTCATTTTCTTTCCTCAACCTTTCTCTGATCAAAGCTATACCCTCCTGGATCTCTTCACACTCCATATCATCCATGTTTCTTCCCAAGTTGTGTTCTACTATCTCATATTCCTGGGCTGCAATCTCATCCACTGCCTTATTGACTGTTGGTATAGCAATCTGAACCTTTCGATGACCATCATTGTCGCTCTTGATCACCTTTGCCACCGTTTTTGCCATTTGCTTTTGGTTCTCGCTATCACCCTTTTCTATTAATCCTTAGATATCTTCCACTGTTCGGGCAGTTACCACCTCGCCTCTTGGCATGAGCATTTGCCTTAACCATAGTGGTGCAGTGCATCTCCCCAAATCTGAATTTGGTTTGACTAACAAAGCATCACCAACGGCCTCAGGTGCCTGACTTATTACCTCAATGTCAATCGGCCCATCTTCTTCTCCACTAGTTACTGCCATATCATCTCCTTGTTGGTTTTCTGAGAGAGGGGAGTATTCGGTGCTCTCACTGTAGCCACTTGATTCTAAATCAAAGCTCACCTCTACTGCGGCCCCTTTATCACTTGAACTGACCTCTTGGCTTCTAGCTTCAATTATGTTTTCTCTTGATGGGACTATATGCTATCTCTTGGCTGGAGGTTTTGGATGTTCTTTTCTTTTTTCAACCTCCAAAGCTCTCCTTTTGCCTCTACTTATTTCCTGTTGCCAGCTACTTTCTTCACCCCTCTGTCCAACTGATTTTGTTGGGCCTTCTTTTGGCTTCATCTTCTCATAGGTAAGGGGAATCCTTTTTCTTTGTAGCCTTCTTAATCTTTCATTATACCACGACTCGGTATGCAAATCAACTGCCCTTGTGACTGCTTCCAAGGAAGGATCCTGATGGTCATCTCAATCTACTGGATTCAATTTTGTTCCTTCTACTGTATCATAATCTTCTCTTAGCACATTTCCATCATCTTCCAATTGATCAGGAATATCAAAGCCTCTCCATTTGATATCTCTCATCATGTTCACCGACAATCTTGAGAAAGCAAGCTTCCTCACATGGAAGTCATCCTTGGCATTGGCCCAAAAGTCCTCTATGGTGGGAACATGCTTAAATACATTTCCATGAGATATTTTGATAAGACCATTAGGATCGAATCCTTGCCTTGCTCTGTACCACCCTAGATGATACCATTCCAACTCTTTCTCCGCAGCTACAGAGGTGGCCCGATTGGGTCAACTATCATTGCCAATTCTGATTGAGAAGGTAATCCCTGTCTTACCTTCATTTTTCATTATTCTATCATAGTGCTCAAGTTGCCTAGCCAATTTCATCAAAACTACCTTGTCGGGTGGGTATCTTAGAATCCTCTTAGGACAAACTTTGCTCCCTGCTACTCTAATGTAGGTGAATTGCGGAAATTGGATGAACCAACTCCCAAACTTCTTTATCTTTGCTTCTGCTTTCGATGAAAGTCTCTTGGCAGGTGTCCCTTGTAATACCCTTACTGTCTTCATGGCAAAGGCATCACAAAACATTTTGTAATCCTCCTTGTTGTGCAAATGAAGCTATGGATAGCATTCATGCACCAAATATTGCCCCGGCCCCTTGCCAACTTCTTCTAAAGTCTTAAGTCCCAAACTCTTATACAATTTAGCAATTAGGTAAAACAGATAGGATCCCATGTAGAATTGCTTTTGATTTTGTACGGTTCTAAGTTGCAACTCTAGATTCTCACTTATGATCCTAGCCCAATCAAATCTTCTTTTTCCCTTTTCAATTTCATCAATGAAGAAGTACATCCAGTTTTCAAATTGCATACCTTGAGCTAGGCCCATGATCTGGCTAAGAAGCACAATGAGATCGCCATATTCTAATTTGAAGTCCATTACTATAAGCTTTGATGACTTGGTTACGCCTTTCTCTCCCTCGTGTAGCCAATTCTGCTTTAGATGTGTGAAATAGGCCTCCTGGTTATCCTGAAATGATTTAGCCGCCCGATCCATCATTACTACTGTCATCTTCTTGTACTGGGGGATGTTAAGTTTTCTTCGATTGCTTGTCCGCCAATATTGGCCAACACCTTCTTCCCATCATCAAAGATGATGGATTTACTGATCAGATCAAACCTGGATGTGCACTCCATAACCAATTCCGGACAGGGTAGTGTAGGAGAAAAAGCTGCTGCGTGTACAATTCCACTTCTGTATATCTTCTTTGCCAAGGGGGATTGGCCTTCCTTCAGTTTGTCCTTAACTTGTATTATGTTTATTGTACTGACATTGGTATCGGTTATTTGCTTCATTTTCGAGAAGAAAGTTGTTTTGGGCATCATATCCTCTTTGTCTTTCTTAGTATTTGTTCCTTTAGGATTCTCGCTTGCACTACCATCCTCCATCTCGTCGCCCTATTACGGGATGGTAAAGTGATGGACAATGAATGCAAGAAGAATCAAGGGAGACAATATCTAGACAAGAACGAAAGAAGGAAGTCAGCTTAAGGACCCCTTTCAACTCTAAATGATTAAAAGTCACCTCTACCAATAGCCGGATCTTTCTTTTGGAAACTAGGATCAAACATTGAGAGTTTCAAATCCCTTGCAAATAAGAATTTTGATTTTTTGGAATTGTCCACCTTTTGCCCCGAAAATCACTCTCATCATGTATCTCTTCTCCAAACTAAAATCGCCTAGGTCTGATGTAAAAATACAGCCCTAAACAGAAAAAATCAGACCTCCATCATAAATCGCCTATGGCATAAAAAATCGGTTCTGCCCTTAAAAATGCCAAGAGTGGAAAATTTTGCTCAAAAACCAATTCGCCCAATCATGGAAAGTCTCCAATCTGCCCTCCAAAAGTCACCTAGGGCATAAATCGCACACCTAATAGGAGGAGAAAAATCACCAAATAATGCAAAAATCTGCCCTCCACAAAAATCTGCCAAGGTCTGCAAATGCCTAAATGCAAGCAAAAATTGCCCAACAATGCAAAAATCTGCCTCTCAAGAGAAAATCGCCAAAGGATAGAAGAGCTGCTCCAAGTCTAAATTCGCCCAAAATGAAGAGAGGACTGCCTTTGCCAAAATTGCCAACACCTTGAGGAGGAAGAGTGAGAAGTGAGGTAATGAGAGGAAAGAGTTTCCTCTTATACCCAATTTGTTCATCCTCCCTAGCTGGCCGACTGGGACCTTGGGAGCAAAAATAAATTAATTAATGCACAAGTCATGGCCCCCAATTAAATGCTAAGTTCAAAATTAACTTTGCCAAGATGAATTTTACTTTTTTAAATTACCAATTAGACCAAAATTGCAAAAGAAGTTAAGTAATGCCTTGGAGATGCTAAATATTTCTATTTAATGAGGATTTAGTAATTAATATGTCATTAAAATCGGATTTTGGCTAACCAAAAGCCATTTTTCATTATTAAATTACCAATTTTATTGAAGACTTAAAATTTTTCGAGGCAATCTTAATCCATTAAAGCCAATTTTTGCAATTTTTTATCCAAATTGATTTTGCTATGCCATTTAATTTTTTTTTTTTGACAAAAATAAAATCGTTTCTAGAGTCTAGAATCGATTTTGTAATTTGACTTCATCTCCACAAAATTAATTTTTTTTACTAGAGAAAAATTTAAGATTTTCCAAAACTCAAATCTAACAAAATTTCACCTTTTGAAAATTATTCCAAATTTACATAGATATATCCAAATTTTCAAAAGAAAATGTTCAAGTACAAATTTACAATTTTATCCTGCCAAGTGTTGCTTTTTGAAATTTTGTCTGGCCTAAGGATGAAATTGGTTGTTTTGGAAAATCAAGTTGAAACCGGGTGAAAATAAATCTAGCCCTTCTCCCTTCTGGCCTGAAGGTGTCTAAGACTCAAAACTCTCAAAAATCAGATCAAAATTGTTGGACAACCCAAAAATTTGCCAAGGCGACTAAAAAAAAAGGGGTCCCAAAAATTTTGGGGCGATGGTGTGAAAACCTCACAACAGGTTGTCCAGCATACTAAATTACCTCTGCATATGTTTATTTGTTTTGGTCACTTCTTAGAATCTAATTTCTGTTTTCTTTGGTACTTGTGTCTGATTGAACTTGCAGCTTCAACTGATCCACTTTAACCATCTGTCATCATCAGCACACTTTCTTTCTTTTTGAAGAGTTTATCATTCATTGGTTTGTTTTAAATAGAGTCAGTTGTTGATGACTACATCAATGCATTTCCAGAACCAAAATTCCTGCCTTATTGAATCATAAACCTTGCCAGTTGGTGCCGAATCATTTAACCTATCATATTTTATCAAGAAGCTTATGTGAAGAATTTTGTTTTATAATTTTTATAATTTAAAGGTAAAACCCTATACAGAGTTACTGATTTATTGCAGATATAGACAAGGAAAGTTTATGTGATTGAGCTTGTCTAATTAAAAGTTTGAGAAAGAAAGTAAGTACTTGAGTTCCTTTTTATTACAATCTCTAAACTGCACTGAGTTGTTGTCATTTGTCTGTATTGATTACTGATGATGCAGTGCCACCATGGAATGCGATCATTACAAGTCGCTACATGGCTACAATCACAGGTTCCTCTCCTCTCTCTCTCTCTCACACACACACACACACACACACACACACACACACACACACACACACACCCATCTCCCCCCCAACACACAGACACGCACGAACACACACGCATGCACGCATACATAGATAAAGCTGCCAGTTTTCCAATTTATTTAATTGTTGAAGGGACTTATTTCTTTTGGGGTCATTATAGATGCTTTCCCTCTTTTACTGGATATCAAGCAATTTTTCTCAAGCTAAATAATAGTATTGTTGGCCTTCAGGGAAACTGGCTTGATAATCTGAAAACTAATATTTAAATCCGTGTATGTTTCATAAACTACAAAAATAGCCAGTCGAGACATTCAATGGTCCTTAGTTTTCAGCAGCGAGATCTGTTTTACAAAAGTTGAAGATTCATCTTTCAAATCTTTCATGATACATCTTTGAATAGTAATATTTACCATATAATTAATATATCTACAATTAGAGTCAATCATAAGAGACCAATTTGATTTGTAAAGGTAAATGAAACGCATGTGAGATGATAATAAATATGTTGTGTCTAGATTCTATTAGCATTTAAGTTGAATAAAACAATATAATCACTCTTTTCAGAAAATGAAAGCATTTATATTTCCTTGTTACTAGAGTGATAAAGTTGTTTAAGGCACTTAGCACACTTGAGTTAGAGCCACAAAGTTGTGTTCCTTTCTTGTAGTGTCTATGGCTATGTTTCCGATGCAGGTGTGAGGATCGGCCGTTCAGATGCGCATTTTTTGGGGGGATATATATGTATGTATGTATGTATGTATAGAAATGCAAGAAATATACAAAATTAAATCATTTGATAGTATGATACTTCACCATTGATCAAGATATGCAATAGTTGACAAATATTCAAATTGAAATAACTAATAAGCCATATCATGTACAGCTATGTTCATGATTCCAATGCAAATTAGAAAATCATTACAATTTCAAAGTCAAAATTTAGTTCATGATGCAATGTTTATTAATCATGATTCAAGATTCACTAATCAGATTCAGAATCATAAGGATTCTTGAGAAAACCCACATCCTCATCTCCAACTATTGCTAGTTCAAGATAATTTGAACCCAAAATGGTTCCACTTGCACTAGATACACCGTGTGTCATGATTTCATCATCATCATCATCATCTTTTATGATTGGAGTAAGATCCTGAATTGTTGCATCTGAGTTGGCACACTCAGGGGTTACATCCCAAGGCTTGGCTATCCCTCCTTATAGTGATCCTCTATACGTGACAAAAGACACAAGTTGGTATGATTGTAAACCAATTCTTTAGCTTTCTTTGATCCCAACCAGTTACATTTCACTAAGTGGAGAAAAGAGTGTGTTGGCTAAATTTTCTGTAAGTCACTAAGATTGCAACTGACAAAGTTGTGACTTTAGGCAACGAGTAATGAGATAAATCTTTCCTCTCAGCAATAGGGGAGGCTCCCTTCTTACCGTAGGTGGATTGAACTGGATTATAACTGAAATTTTACAAAAGGGTGGTTCTCTGAATCTATTCCTCTTTTTTTGAGGAATGATTCACATGTAGCTACAACTTTAAATTCTATAAAACTCTTCTCTTGCTACGATAATACTAGTAACTTGGTGGTTGACAAAGAACAACTCCTATGACAATGGTTAACTATAATACTTTGGTGGAGTAAGAATTGAAACCCAAAATCTCCTGTGATTAGCCCGAATTTCTGATTTAACAAAAACACTTAGCAAGGCACAAAGTCTCTTGACTATTGTCTTCAAACTAAAATACCTCAAACTAAAGCTTAAAGTCTTTAGCCCTTAGTAATTTGCAGCTACTATTAACTATAGAAATTCCTCTCCTGACGCTCAAAGTCTTTCAGAAGACAAACTGAAATCTCAAATGATTCACACAATGAAGTTATTAAATGAACTCAAGAATGATGAAACAATGCAACATAATAACATTATTTAATATCAAGATTTGCTCACAAAGTTTGGAAAATCTTGCTTCTTTTATTCAATTCTCCAAATTGCATGTTGAAACACAAAATTTTCAACAATACAAGAACTCCAAGCATAACCTACTTGCCTAAAACGAAAGTTGAATATTTACAATGAGCCCTCTCCTTTATATAGGAAAAGACAAGAGAAAAGTGGAGAGAAAGGGGAAACCCTCAACCACTTTGACCTATTCATCAACTACCTATGACTTATTCAAAGTTGCACTGCCTAATGCACTTCCGACCTGATTGCATGAAGTCACTATACATGTACAAGCTTTCTTGTATATACAATATGTTCTACTTCGACATGCAATCTGTCATAAAAACTACACACATTCCTAGATTGCATAGAAATGAAGTGTCTTGGGCACTTGAAAGCCATCTTCATAAAGTAACAACTAGCTTTTCAAACTTTTGTAGATACTCTCATACAATTGCAGCATCTGGTTCATTGGTATGTTGTGTAATGATGGTCACTTTTTGAAGTATGCTGGCACCTTATGAAATAACATTGTTACATTCCCTCCGCTTACTTTTTAAAACACTCAATGAAGATTTCCAACTTGCCAATATATCTATCATGCTGAAGTTGAAGTCATCCGCTTGAAACTCTTGACAAATAGCTTCTGTGAACTGCTTTAGAATATCCTCTTTTTTGATCAATTCACATTTTTTAGAAAAAATCTTGCATGACAATTCTTGAAACATTTATTGATCACTCTTGGTTTTTGCTTTGTTTTATCGCTATTATGATCTCAATGACTAGTCCTTGCATGACTTGTTCTTTGTGGACCATAAGATGTAAATAGTCATAATACATCTTACTGGAAAGTTGACCTCATATTCACACAAGATATCGGGATCAACCTCTGTCATGCTTCTCCAAATCTCTAGATCTTCATCCAAAAGATTGAGCTTATGGTCGAATGACAAAAGAAGTTCATTCAACGCGACTTTTGTTTTCTTTCCATTCTTCAGTACTCTGTATGCATTCCAAATCACTTGCACACCTTGTGATTCTATTCATGGTGCTCCACTCATTCACGGCCTTTTCTTTTCGTTCCACTTGTACCACATCCTCAAAAGGGACAAGATTAGTTGATAGAGAAGGGGCCTTAATCTTCTCTCTGATATCTAGAAGCCGTGCATTCTCCTCTTTCAACTTGTTCTTCTTCTTCCACAGTTTGCTTGAGTAGGCTGACTACATCTTGTGCATCTTGTTGACAACTCAAGCGTTTGTTTACCAAGTTAAATTTTGGTGAACTTTTTCTTCTTCTTCCATTATTTTTCTTGAGTAGGCTGACAACATCTTGTGCATCTTGCTAACAACTCAATTGTGTCTGTTTACTAAGTTCAATTCTGGTGACTTGTAATCTGTGTATTGCATTTCATTTGTAGGTTTGCTAACTAGAGGCTCAACTACCTCTGCATACTTGATTTCATCATCTCAAACCATGACCCTTGAAACCATTTTTGCATTTTTGTTCTCTAGGGCTTTGGTTCTAGCAACTTGTTTGAACCCATGGTCCTTGGGCAAAATTTCCTTTTTCTTTCTCTTTTGAGTGATTGGGCTTGACTATGGAAGTAGAGGAAAAGAAGAGGATCCTATCGCAGATGTGGTAGCCATTGTGGACACTGAGTCAACCTGTGCAACTGTGGTCAAAATAGGTGGATTCTTTGTCTGAATAACAACTGGAGTGGGACTGCTGTGAGTAATCTCAACCATGAACTACTCGAATTGTGTTGCAGTGGTATCTAACATCACCATGGATGAAACCATCATAGAGGTAGTCATGGACTGTGTAAAACACAGTCTCAAAACTTTCATACTGGTCCACTGACAAGATCACAGGAGTAGCTAAGGATATGGGCAGAGTTTGTTGTCATGAGCCCAAATTGAAAGGATATATGAATATTCAAATAACATATTATATAATGATAATAATTAAGAATAATAATATTAAAGTAAAATATATTATAATCTATTATATAATACTGATATATTTGACAATATAAAAATAAAACAATATATAAGATTATAGCATAATTGTAATGTAAAATATTATATTATAATTATAATATTAATGAGTTAAATAAATTAAATAACAAATAAATATTTTGATTATAAATGATATCAAATACCAATAATAATTTTATACTGTACCTACATGGGTTATATTATGAAATGGACATATTCAAGAATAATATTATAATATAATTGAGAATTAAATATTATTATAAATAATATATAAAGAAAATATACTACATAATACTATTAAGAATAATGATATTACTAATAATATTATTAATATAATATATGATATGTTATAATATAATTACATAAATCAATAAATATAATTTATAATTATGATTGTATTTGATAAAGTAAAATAAACAAGTATTAAATATATATATATATATTATTTATTGTTATCTTATATCAAATAGATATAATATTATATCAATTGATAAAAACATTAAATAAATAAATAAATAAATAATAACAATAATTAATTATATAATAATCATAATAATAATATTAAAAATAATTGTCAAAGACTAAATTTAATAAAGTAATATTAAACAACAATAAATAAATATTATCACATAAATTATTAGCGTATATGCTATTTCAAGATATCAAATTGATATAATCATATATTACATCAATTGATATATTGACAATATGAAAATAATATAATTACATTAATAATAATATAATAATAATATAATTATATTATAATAATGTTAGTTAATATGAAGTTTGATAATAAACAAACACTATTGCAAAAAGAGGGGTAAAAATTTATTAAGACAGAAAGGAATACAACAAGGAGAGCTCAACAAGGAGCTCAATCCTGAGCAACAAGATCATCAAATTCTTGCACCATCTCAAAGGACAGTTGCCTCCTATCCCTAATATTCCAACCCGGATCATGACTAGAAGCCCATTTGGCTAAACAATCAGCAGTTCTATTCCATTCACGAGGAATATACGTGAACCTAATGAACTGAAAAGAGGAAGAGAAGAAAATAATCTGCTTAGCAACAGTGGCCAGCTGCCAATTAACATCCTCAAGCTCTTGCGAAGAAAGCATGTTCACCACCACCTGGGAATCAAACTCACAGATAATCTTACTCCATCCCCGCAAGCAACACTGTTCCACAGCATATAAAATAGCCTGAGCTTCCATGAGATTGTTAATATAATCACCCTTATGAACTGAGAAGAAAAATTTAACATCCCCAAAACTACAACGAGCCACTCCGCCAATACCAGCCGGACCAGGATTCCCACGGGAAGAACCATCAGTGTTAATTTTCAGAACTCCACAGGGAGGAGGAGTCCAGTGCCCATCCCGGTTAACCCGACCCTTCCTCTGATGGTGAAGCTGCCTGGACATAGAAGGAAACCTATGAGCTGCAGCCCCATCCTGAAGATGAAAATTGAGGCGATTACAGATAGCAAGATCAACAGGAAACAAACACTATTGACAATAATAAATAAATAAAGATATGAATAGAAAAACCAAAAGGACACGACTATTTGATATTGAAATATAAATGAAGAGCAAGGGATATATATCAGGGGAAGATATAAGAAAGGACAATCTGGAGTTCAACAGTACAGAGGGACAATACACAAACAGCACAGCAGCAAGTAAAAAGACAATGTTCATCGACAAATAGCATTTGATTCAGATTGAACAAATACAAAAAATTAATTATTAGTATACAAGAAAAGGCATTAGACATAATACAACCATTAAAGATATAAAGATATCATACAGCAGAACCAGTGATCATATAGACAGCAATGTCATCAGAAATATTGGTAAATGTTATTATGAGAAGTATGAATTAGAAGATACCTTGCCAGTAGAACAAGAGGGATAACAACTTATTCTTTATCTTTGTTCTATATTGATTTGGTGGTTGAGCACCTGCCTATTTGGCACATTTCAGTTGCAAGCATATAACTGGCAATCTGAGACAATACGATAGTTGCATAAGCTACTGATTTGAGGTAGAAACAAAGTCATCTTAGAAGAGCATCTCTCTGAAAGACAACAGTAGACTGAAAGCTCAGCATATGGATTATTATGAAACGGATAGAAAGGAGAAGCGAATAAGAAAATGCCCTAATCAGGTCATTACAGCAGCCCATGGCAAATTGAGCAGCTTTCTTTCTTAGTTTCAATGGTGTCAGTGTTGAAGTAGCATCTGTCAAAGTAATCATTAGGAAAAATATGGCAAAAAGGATACAAATAAAGGAAAAGTCGCAAAAATGAATGACCCCCAAAAAGGGTTCATTACATTTGTGTTATCAAAACTGAATACATAGAAGGAGGTGCTTGCTTTATGGAGAAGGCATGCATGATTGTATCCAGTAGTGAATTAGGAGACTCATCTGACACAAGAGCAAAGCCAAGAAGTGCAGTGGCAACTGACATGTCTACAAGAGGAGGTGCCATAAGAGTAGACCTTGTTGGGTTTGATGGCATCTTGTCATTATTGGAATCGATTTGGATCTTTTGAGGCTCCACATTCTTTACCTCTAGTACCCTCCCCGTAGCCTTGCTTCCTTTGATGGGAAGCTTTGCAATGGATGCAACTGGAGGCTCTGAGGATGAGGTAGACATGTCATCCCTACCTTTGCCCTTAATTGCTGACCTCAAACCAATCATACTAGTAGAGTCAAAGTCCTTCCCTGGCTTGATTTTGGTGCATTTAAGGCCCCTTCTCTTCAACTAGATACTAGTTTTAGCAAGGACGAATTGGAAACAATCCTAGATTAAGGTACTCTCATTAGATGACTATGTCTGAGGTAGAATGGGCAAGTTCTCCACATGACGTTTCATGTAGTCTGGACCAAGAATATGATCTGTTAGAATGAATGCTAATGTTATTCCTACGGGGGAGTATCCTAGCACTATTGGAGACATGATTCAGTGGTTGTGTATTACATTCATCATAGAGTTTATCATTGATGTCAACATACTAGTTATTCTGTGAAGACTGGTTGAGCAGTAGACAGAGTTTGGTGCCATGCAGTTCAAGGATTGAAGATTATCTTATGCACACGTGGGATTATGTTCTAGAGTATTTTTAGATGCTACAGTTAAGAGCACGTATGGAAATATGAAGACTGGACAAAGTTATGATGGATTTGGTGAAGGTAGCTATCAGACAACGTTTCTGGAAAGTAGGTATTGTTGTTTGGATTGTATCTCCTAACAGAGATGAAATTTGGTTGAGAAAACTGAGACATAGGTTGAAGACATGTTGAAGATGCTTTGGTTAATCACCACATTCAAATGATCATAGAGTGGAAAGTTATGAAGACTGTGAGATAAGAGATTGCTTGTAATTGTGAAAAGATGTAATATTATATTGTAACATGTAATGTAATATCTTAAATTGGTCCTATATTATTATAATTGGGAAAGTCTCAAGGCTGACTCAATAATTTGTTTTAGGACTTGGTATAAAGGAAATATCATTTCCTTGTGGATAGGTATCCACTGCGAATGTTTTGTAATCAACAAGATCATTTTTATGTCGTGAACTTGAGAGAGAATGCAAGATTACATGCGAATATCTTTTGGATTAGAGAAGGGATTGGTGCAGTTGAGGCACAATGAGCTTACAAGGAACTATATCTGGCAAGAGAAGTTGTTGTTGGACAGTTGTTGATGTACACTTGTATTATTCAATCAGGATAGTATTGAAGATGTTTGGAGAGTTGGTCCATCCGTCTTCCTTTGAATTCCCAACAGGGTTGGCACAACTCCTACCACGGTTGGAATCTTCTAATAGGGATTCAAAGTCTCCTAACAAGGACTCATATGTATTGAATGTATTGCATTGACTCCTAACAGGGTCCATCCTTTCACAAGGAACTTTTATATTAGTATATCATTTTGTGGGTACCATGCCTGCCGGGGTTTCCCCTGTGATCAATGGTTTTCCTAGTTAATATAGCTGATATTATTGTGTATGGTTATCATTTTATGGTTGTTGCATCTATTGATTATATGTTTTGGAATTATAGAAGATATTGAGAGTTGTTTTAATTGCATAACTGATCCACCCGTCACCCTCTTAGTTATCTTGGTGGACTTTACTTTCTAACAATTGGTTTATCAGAGCATCAGGTCCTTGAAGGAAAAGGTTAATAGCTTAAGGAGATCTATGATGCACTTTAGGAAAGAAAGTTTGAAGTTTGATGGAGTTAACAATTATAGTTGGAAGGAAAAGATGAAGATACATTTGCTATGCATGGGTCCGGGTTAATGGTCAATTACTACAGGCATAAAGGATTTGATTGAAGAAGACGAGCTTGAGGGTTGCAATGAAACAAAGACAGACACATTCATGTTCAATATGCCTGCTAGAGAAGCAATATTATCAACTCTTCTTGAAAATGAATTTGCTCAGGTAAAATCTTTAAGACTTGCTCATGAAATTTGGAAAGCTTTGTAAAGTACATTTGAAAGTGATAAACATGCTCAGAAGGTTAGATTATAGAATTGGATATGTTTATTTCAAGATGCTAAAATGATGGAAGATGAATCTGTAAGAAGTTACTTTGGTAAAATATCATAGATTGTTATAGGTATTAAGACTTGTGGTGGAGAGAAATTTGAAGATGAAGTTGTACGGAAGATATTGTAGACTCTGATACCTACATACAGACAAAGAGCACAAATGATACAACAAATTATTCCCTTGACATCTGATTTTACAAGAGAGACACTTCTTGGGAGATTGTAGTCAGCAGAAATGTGGATGAGACAAAGTGGAGAATCGCCTAGAGTTGAAACTGCTTTCGGCTCGTTAAGTCGTCAAATATATTAACAACAAGTGCTAGCACAAGTGGAGATTATGCTAGTAGCAGCCAAACAAGGGTTGAAGAAGATAAGAAGATTGAGGAAGGACTTGCCCTGCTTACGAAGAGAGAACATAAAGGTAACAAAATCTTGAAGTTTTGAACTTGTAATGTATATGGTCATTATTCTTCTAAATACCCTAAGAGAGTAAAAAAGACTAGAAAGCCTCACAACTCAAGAATGCATAAGGATTGTCTTTTTGCTGATGAAGATGAATTAAATGCTAAAGTGGAGGAAATCTTGTGTGAAAGTGATGATGAAATAGGATTTGTTGCTATTAAGGAAGAAGGCCGCAAAAAAGAAGTCAGAGAAGAAAAAAATTAGTATCACAAGTTGAAAAGAAGAAATCTGATTGGATTATTGATGGTGGTTGTTTCCATCACGACTTGAGATATGAATAAGTTTGATGGAGGAGTAGTTAAAATTGGAAATAATGCAGCCTGTCATATAAAAGGAAAATGATCTATTACATTTGATGGAAAAACTAACACTGATGATGTTTATTTTGTGGATGTTTTGAAGCATAACCTTTTTGAGTGTGGGACACCTAGTGGACAAGGGATATCAGTTGTAGTTCACAGAGAAGACTTGCATTATCAAAGACACAGATGATATATTGATTGGTACTGGTACAAGGACAAGAGGTAATGTATTTTTGTTGAATCCTACTGAGATGACATGTTTAGTTGCTGAGGTGGATGTTACTTGGTAAGGGCATATGAGATTTTGTCATTTCAACTTTGATCACATGGGAAGGTCAGTATGTAATAGTCTGCCTTGTTCTGTTATTTTAATGTCTATTTCTTCTTGTAATTTTGTCAAACAATTGGCTTGCAACTAAATTTCTTATAGTTTTCAACTTGATGTTGATTAATGGTTTCTCAAGATTCTTTGTGTTTCATATGAGATGCAAATAGGAGGCAACATAGAACTATATGCAACTAATAACAATGACCATTCATTAATTTCTTGTTTCAGATTATCAGAAAATTACAAGTACCATAACAATCATATCTTCTCATTAAACTCAACACATTATATCAACTATAGAGTTCAATGATGGTCCATACCCATTGCGGCTACATCAGTGTTAATAGGTCTGAAATTGCTATAGTAACTCGCAGCTACAGTGATCTTGACTGCTACAGTAATTCGCTGCTACGGTACTGCGCTACAGTGATTCGGACTACTACAGTAACTCGCTGCTACAATACCGCGCTACAATGATTCAGACTGCCACAGTACCGCGCTACAGGAACTTGCTGTTACAATGTTGAATCTCAAGACCATATCTTTCAATGGTGTCAAGATTGAAAGCGTAGAGGGTTTGCGTCCTCCAGGCCCGAAGAAATAATCTCCACAATTACTTCCAATTTCAAAAAATATTCAGCATGCCCAAATGAGAGTTATCCTCTTTCTTTTAACCCTTCCTCACTAGTTCTACGCTTCCTTCTTGCCAATGTGGGATAATACATGAGTTTTAATGTTACTTTTTCCCTTTTACGAATGCCCATGTATGTATTTTAAAAGGGGGGACTTGATTTTTTATAAAGTGACTTTATGAAACATTATAATATTTAATTTTAGTAGTCACTTTATCGTTATAACTTCAAACATTAAAATAATATACCAAATAAACTCAGAATCCCCACATATGATAGCTCATCAGAAAGAGCTTGACAAAATGCATCTCATCCTGCCATCGAAAAATGAAGGCACTGCATCCCCTGTTGGCTTACTAAAAATAGTAAGTCCTCCCCAAAACCCAAATAAATGAACTCCATTAGGCCTGTAATTAGACTTGACTAGGCCAAATAACCTCAGGATCCCTTTTGAAGTCCTGGTTAGCCCTCGGGACCATGAAAAGAACGGGCTAACGAAAACATATATCTAGACTGGCTAAGTGGGGGACATTGTAATGTCCCCTTTTTAGCATTCATAGCATGATGTTGTCGTTAGCCTATTTCCCCACAGTCTCCTAGGCTAACCAGGACATTAAAGGGATTAGAGGCCATTTGGCCTAGATAGTTTCAGTTGCAGGTCTTTCTGAGGGGTTTTGAGGCAACTTTGGGCATACTTACTATTTATAGTAAGTCATCTTGGATATGGTCGGACATCTAGTGGTAGTGGTATGTCGATGGTAATTGTTTGAAATCGGCAAGAAGACTTGTTTATCATTGATAAGATTTGTTATGCATTGATAAAGCTATTTTATAAAGTTAAATTTAAATATTTAACTTTATTAATGAATAGACTATAGTTTGTGGGAAATATTTAAATTAAAAGAGTCCCCTTTATTTTATAACACATTGGAGACATAAGTTACATAAAAGGGAGTGATGTTTTATCCCACATTTAGAAAACGAAGGATGGAGCCCTTGTGAGAACACTATAAAAAAAATGGAAGAGCTTCTTTTAGGCATGCTTGGAAATATCAAAAAAATTGGGGAATTTTCTAGAGATTATGTCTCAATAGTTTGAAGGACGAAATCCCTTCAAGTTGGAAATCTTGACGTCATTGAAAGATATGGTCTTGAGATTCAACATAGTAGCAATCCGAAAAAGCAGATACGAAAAAGCAGTCCGAAAAAACGGGTACGAAAAAGCAGTCCGAAAAAGCGGGTACAGAAAAGCAGTCCGAAAAAGCGGAATCGAAAAAGCAGGCCGAAAAAGCAGTTCGAAAAAAGCAAAGCAGAAGGGGCAGCATTGAAGGAAATTATTATAGCCATCTACAATCAGGTTCTTTTGGTAGTATTGCTTTTTAGGGTGTTATAAGCTTTCAGCTGTAAGTGTGCATTGTATCAGCATTATCATTTTGTAATCCATGTAAATGCCAAAGTCTTGGCCATATTTCATGAGCATTGTATTTTTTCA
The DNA here is from genome assembly GCA_028749045.1 of Cupressus sempervirens. Lineage (NCBI taxonomy): Eukaryota > Viridiplantae > Streptophyta > Pinopsida > Cupressales > Cupressaceae > Cupressus > Cupressus sempervirens. The sequence continues at coordinate 973,586,095 of CM053792.1, read as the reverse complement.
TTGCAATTAAGAAGATAATAGTTGCTGGTGTCATTTAAGCAATTTAATATCATTATTTATCATCTAGTTAGTTTGCATATCAATTGTTTGTAAAAATGCCAGTTGGCTGTAGGTGTTCATTTCTCATGCTTAGATCATATATATGCACTGAATATTGTCAAAATTAGTAGCACACTCATGTTAAGTCATTGCGTAGTCCATTGTAGTCTTCTAGCACAAGATTCTCATTGATGCGAATTGAAGAAAAAGTCAATTGAAGCTAGCTGAAATACTATATCAGTCATACGTCCCTTGCATGTGAATTGTTTGATGAAATTCCTTGAGCTTTCATCAGCATTTTTTGAGGGCAGATTTGAGGAGGGTTATTACAGACATTACACTGTACTACATTTGCAGTTAGAGATTTGCCTAAGATTGTGAAACCTACTAACATGGTATGTAAGGAATGTGTAATGATAAAACAGAAGAAAGTTCATTTCCAAGCAAGAAATTTACCACTTAAGCGAAGTTGGCGATTGTGTGCACAAACTTGAGTGGTCATACAAAGATGAGCTTTCTATGGTGAAAGGTATTTTATGATTTCATTGGAATGATGTGGGTAGCGTTTCTTAGAGAAAAATCTAAAGTTTTAAAAAAATTCAAGATATTTAAGAGTAGAGTTGAGAATGAATCTGGTTTGAAAATTAGATGTTTGAGATCTAATAGAGGAGGAGAATTTACCTTGAATGAGTTTAACATTTTTCTTGAAGATAATGGTATAAGGGACAACTTTTGCCCCTAAGACACCTGGACAAAATGGGATAGCAGAAAGGAGAAACATAACAGTAACAAAGGCAACAAGAGCAATGATGCTTGAAAACAACATATCTAATTTTTTTTGGAGAGAAGCAGTAAATACAATAGTAAACACTATGAACAGTGCACAAATCAGACAAGGCACTGATAAGACACCTTGTGAATTTTGGTTTAGGCATACACTTTCTGTGAAGTATTTTAGAATCTTTGGAAATAAATGTTACATTAAAAGAGATGATGATATCGGAAAGCTTGATTCAAGAAGTGGTGAAGGTATGTTCTTTGGATATTCATTGAAAGGTAAGACATATAGATGTTTTAATCAGATGATGAAAAGTTTAGAATTCAGGAAAGGATACTTGATTATAATTCTGATGAAGAAACTTATCCAAGGCCTAACAAAGAGAACGTGGAGTAGGAATTATTTTATGAGATTGACATTGATTTGTAGAATGAAGAACAAAGAGAAGAATCAAGATCTGAAACTAGAATAGAAATAAGAGTTGAGATAGTGACACCTAACCAAAATTTGATAAAGAACCACCCTGCTGAACGAATCACTGGAAGTAGAGATAAAGGAGTGATGACAAGAAACTAGGTACAAGAATTATTCTTAATCTCTCAAATTGAACCTAAGAATTTGGATGAAGTTTGGAAGAATGACTATTGGATTAAAGCGATGAAAGAAGAACTAGAGCAGATTGAGAAGAACAAAACATGGGAATTGGTTCCTAAGCCTAAGGACAAGAATGTTATTGGAACTAAATGGTTATTCAAAAACAAGATGAATGAACAAGATGAAGTTGTAAGAAACAAAGCAAGATTGGTATGTAAAGGTTTTTTGCAATAAAAAGGAATTGACTTTGAAGAAACTAAGGAGCAATAAGAATGTTTTTGCATATGCAGCTAACAAGAACTTTAAAGTTTATTAGATGGATGTTAAATCAACTTTTCTAAATGGAGATTTTGAAGAGGAGGTATACATTGAGCTGTCAGATGGCTTTCCTTTGATAAATGAAGATTTTATGGTTTGCAGATTCAAGGAGGCATTGTAGACCCTAGTATGCAAGATTGGATAAACACTTGACAAAATTGGGATTTGCGAAAGATAATGTTGCTAGTAATTTGTAATTGAGGAAAGATGATAAAGGATTAATGATTGTTGTAGTATTTGTGGATGACATTATTTTTGGAGGAAATGACGAAGCAAGGTATTTTCAAAAGAAATGAAGAAGTTGAAATGAGTATGATTGGTGAGATGAAGTATTTCTTGGGATTGCAGAATGTATTGAACAAAGATGACATTTTCATATCACGAGCTAAGTATCTTTAAGACTTATTGAAAAGATTTAGTTTGGAAAGTTGTAAATCTACTGGAACACCTATGATAATTGGATATAAATTGACTAACAAAGATGAATCCCCTACTATTGAATAGAAAAAGTACAAATCTATAATTGGTGGATTGCAATATTTGACACATAGTAGACCTGATATAGCTAATGCAAGTGTAATTGTGGCAAGATTTCAAGCAGATCCTAAAGAGACATTATGCAGTAGTAAAAATAACTTTCAAATATTTGAAGGGTGCACCGGATTATGGATTATGGTATGCTAGATCAATCAATTTTACTTTATGTGCATACATTGACACAAATTGGGTAGGAAGTGTAGATGATAGAAAAAACACCAGTGGTGGAGCATTTTTCTTGGGAGGAAGATTGGTATCTTGGCTAAGCAAGAAACAAGATTATATTTCACAGAGTACAACAAAAACAGATTATGTAGCAGCAACAAACAATTGTAATTAGATTATTTGGATGAAGCAAATGCTGAAAGACATTGAGATTAAGTTTATAGTTCTTGTTGTCATACATTGTGATAAAACAAGTACAATATGTTAAAGAATCTAGTGTTACATTAAAAAACAAAACATATTTCTATTAAGTATCACTTTTTGAGAGAAAGTTGCACAAAAAGAGATCAGATTGGAGTATGTTAGCACAAAGGAGTAGATAGCAGACATATTTACAAAACCTTTGGTGAAGGACCCATTTGAGTACTTGAGAGGTATGCTTGGGGTCATGCCCCGACCTTCTTTTGAGTAGTTGATGTAGATATTGCATCGGTCCAGTGGTAACAAAGCACTATTCTTTTATTTGGATTGGATGCTTGAGGCTTCCTCTATGGGGGAGTATCTGTGTTTGAGCTGAGTCATGAAGGACTTTTGGTAATGGGTATTAATAGTGTCTTTGGACACTTGAGCTTATTGTAGATCATGCTTAGAGAATTGACATAATGATACCTTTGTCATTGATGTCAATGGGGGAGAGTACCACATGAAAAACAGTCTTTATATATGTTTGGGTGAGAGTAACACATGAAAGATTATCCTTTAGGGGAGATATGTTCCTGAGAGATTCATGTTGATTGATTAAGAGGATGTGAAAAGATAATCATGTATGGGAGATTTAACATCTTCCTTATGGATGTTGGTTACAATACAGATGGCATTCATGGACAACATGAATGGGGGAGCCAATGCAGTAGAGATACACTTGGTATTTATGGAACTTAGATTTTTTTCATCTATGTTGCCATTAATGCCAAAAGGGGAGATTGTTAGCATGAATCCTGATGGTATTCCTATGGGGGAGTATCTTAGCAGTATAGGAGATATGATTCAATGGTTGTGTATTACATTCATGACAGAGTTTTTAATTGATGTCAACATACTAATTATTTTGTGAAGATTGGTAGAGCAACAAACAACGTCTGGTTTCATGTAGTTTGAGGATTGAAGATCAACTTATGCGCATGTGGGATAATGTTCTAGAGTATATCTAGATGCTACAGTTAAGAGTGCGCATAGAGTATGATGAATTTGGTGAAGGCAGCTTTCAGACAACGTTTCTGGAAAGCGAGTACCGATGTTTCCAGATTGTTCAGACCCAAGGAGGAGATGGCCAATTTAAACCCCAACGTTTGTCAAAATAAGAGAGGTCTACATATATATATATATATTTTTGTGTATCGACAACAATTGAGCTAGTTTGTCAATTGTAAATATCTTGCGATACAGATGAATCTTGTTTCATTGTTATTGTTCTTGGATGCAAACTGTGGTTTCTATTATCTGTGGCTTGGTTTGCACCTTTTGCATGTCTGCTCTTAGTAAGTGTTTTCCGTACAGGGTAAGAAACTTAACACACATAGTATAACACAATTCAACGCAGAACTGATACTTTATCCATATATGCATTTACTGATTACAATCCGAATACAATGATTACAATGATCACAATGATGATTCCAAAGTCCATCTCGGACGTGTACATATACCTTTCCAAAGGGGTGACTCGAGCGTCACATGCCCGTTCGGATACTATTCTACCCGTCGGCTACACTATACATTTTACTGACAACATCATCCCCCCCAAAAGAAAAAGTCATCTTTGGATGACAATTACAAAACGAAATACATTAACTGACTAACTACAACAAGATAGATCTGTTTCTGTCACACCACTTTCACGTTTGTCCCGTGCTTGCACCAAACTAGTCTCCAAACCACGTTGCATCTGTAGCCTCTACTAACACAATACTGTCTCCTTAATCAAGCTGGCCTTGATAGCTACACATACTGCTTTCTCTGTTTCCAACTCCTAGGTATACTGAGCCAAGTGTCGTTGTACTGCCTTCAACTTGATGATCAGCTCCTCTCGAGCTCTGTATGCGTCCACCAAGACAACTTCACATCCAACACCTACTCCGAGTACGACCTCTGACACAGACACTCATGCCTACAGTTGCTCCAGGTCTCATTAACGGGTCACACTTCCCACGACTGATAACCGCACCGACTGGTGGTCTAGGGGGCATCGTCCCCAGTGAGGTCGAGGGGCAGCACCGCCAGCGCCAAGACCAAATCAGCATCCTCAAACTCACATAAAACTCCATTGTACACACCATTTTTGTGATTTTCTTCTGATTCCACACTCTTTTAGCCAACCACTTGCGTTTTCTACCTGTCTATGTCTTTTCCTTCCCTTCGGCATCATATGTTACTCATTCTGAACTGTTTCAATCTGTCGTCGTTTTTTTTGTTTTGTTTTAGAAAACCTCTTGTCACCCTTCTTCTGCGTCTACCAGTGTACTGCAATCTTCTTCCCCCTCTCCAGTTCCTACCATATGGAATGGCTCCCTTCCTGTATTGAAGATGTTCCCACTTCTTCTTCGACGTACGACTTCCTTGTTATTTCGAAACAATTTTAACTGACGTACAATATTTGTTATAGCTTCCAGACATCGTATGACCACATACCGTACAGTCAACTTAGTTCTTTCTCTTGCTGTACGTCGTATGGGTCTCCTTCCTCCTTTTTATACCCATACAGGCTTCACATGATCTTTTTGTCTTGACCGCACGACCATTTAGTTCTCTGCATGTTTCATCCCCTAAGCCGTACGGTGTATCCTCTTGCTACCATACGGCCTTCAAAATTTCTTCCAACTACCACCATATGGTTTAAATTCTTGTTGCTGTCATCGTACGGTCTCCAAATTTGCTTCCATTTGCCACCGCACGGTCCCCAAATTTGCTTCCATTTGCCACCGTACGGTCCTACCTTAAATGTTGGGCATACGATCTTTGCTTCTGGCTACTTCCTTTTTACCGTACACGTACGGTCTTATGTGGGTTTCCTGTTCCTCCTACCACCGTGGCTCCACAGAATTTACTGCTTTTGACCTTTGTGTAGCCGTACGGAGTCTTTAATAGCTTTGTGGTTTGCTTCTTAAGTCCGTACAGACTCAGGTTGTACAGTTGGCCGTACTTCCATTGCTCTTTATAGTTTGATTTCACAATTATATTTTGATTTTACTTCCTACTCTTTTAATACTTCATTCTTTACTTCACACTTAGAAACTATGTCTAACTCCTTATTTTATTTTCTTATTATACATATATACATTATTTACAGTCGGTTTTATTTCTCAATTTGTCGGCGGGGGACCATTTCTTCCATGGTATATTTTTAATTTCGATCCATTCACTGCATCTGGTATTTCTTTTCCGTCTAGTGTCCATAACTTAATTACCCCATTAAAGCCAACTTCCCGTATCTTGTACGGTCCGACCTATCTAACTTTGAACTTCCCAGGTTTGATTTCGTTTCGTCTATTATACTTCACCACTAACTGGCTTGGTTGAAACTTGTTTAATTAAGTGCTTATCATGCCATGCCTTCCGCTTGTTTTGTGTAACTTTGATGGCCCATTGTGCCTGCAGCCGTCGCTCATCAAGTTTGTTCCAATTGTACAATCTCTCCCTTAAGCTTTCCATGTCACCCAACTTGTTCTCAATTGCTATCCTCAAACTGGGTACCATGAATTTCGTTAGCTGCCACTCCTTGTCTTCAATAATTGTATTTTTGATTCTAGAACCTTCGCTCCGTACAATTGCAGTTTTTATTAAGCCCTTCCTCTTTGTTTCCTGTACACCCCATACGATGTGCTTTCCTTGCTGCTAGCACCTTTTTATTAAATCTGTGGTGGGGTGTAACCTTTTCTTTCTGCGTGGTCTGCTCACCGTGTACTGCATGATGAAATCTTTCCTTTTGCTGGGTTCGTACGATATGTTCTTTCCTTTAGCTTCAGCCGTAACCGCCTTTCCTTCTTTCGCTTCTCTATATTCCTTTAGACATTCATTTTCCTCTCCTTTTCTCACCTTCGTCAACCCTTAACATATTACAATTCGGAAAGAGCTCGTAATCCTCCATTTGCCAGTGTAGCAGTCCGTTCACCAAATCTAGGTTGTCATTAGTTGACCCTCCTAATCTCAACACCCCTTCATCTGGTTCCATCCTCTTTTTACCTTCGTCATCACTCTCACCTTCTCCTTCTGAGTCCGATGACGCTGGTTCTTCCCCTATCATTTGTGTATGCAAATCGATTATGAATCTCATGCCTCCTCTCTCAATGGACAAGGTGTTCCGTTTCCAATCATGCTTTAACTTTGCCTACACCAGCCACCCCCATCCCAGGATGGCGTCGTACCCTCTTCTCTTCAATGGAATGACCACAAAATCCAGTAAGAATGGTTGTGTCCCAATTGTTAACGGCTGTGCCACCAAAGTTCCCAACGGCTTTATCCCATTTGATCTGCTGTGAGTAACTAGAAAGTAGGTGGACATAGCGTTGGTTGTCCAATTTTTTTCCAAATATCTTCTGGTAGCACGTTCACCCCCGTTCCTCTGTCTACAATTGTATCTGCAGCACAATACCCAAAATGCCCATCTCCACTACTGTCGGGTGTCTTCCTGTTGTAAGTGCCAGCAGCGTCGGGTTTGTTGCTGCCGTCATTGTTTCCTTACTATCCTTTGCTTCCTCTATCACTCTCGGGGATGACGTCATATTTATAATAGCCGTACACAACTGTGGCATCGTGAGAAGGTGGTCATTTAGTTTAATTAGCGCTTCTATTTGCATTATCTGTTTCACCATGTTTTGTTTCGCCGAGTTTCTTTTCGAAGTTTTAGTAGTGTCCTTTACTTGTGACTTCTCCGCTTTTATCTGCATTTCTATCTGTGTTCGTGCTTTTTGTAACCTCTCCTTCTCTTCCACATTCAGATATTTTTCTTTCTTCGCTTGTTCCCATGTGATCACCAGTACCTTCTCATTACACGTTTCAATGCTTAATAGATTTACGCCTTGTTTCGGACAATTTGCATCTTTGTGGTCCCTTGGACCACACCATTTGCATAGTAGTTGTGGTGTCTCCTTCATAGTACAGTCCCTTGCAAAGTGACCCCAAAGATTGCATGCCTAACACTATACCATCAGCGGTCTGCTCACATCGTACTATATTCTACTACGGCCTCCGTTGTTATTGTTATTGTTTCCACCCCTTCCACATCTATTATTATTGCGATATCCACCCGAAGTTGCATCATTGCTCATGTTATTGCTGTTGTTGGACGCCTCCTACGTTAGTAACACTTGCTGGTGTCCTTTTGCTTTCATGTTAAACAGGCACTCCTTCAGGGAATGTCTCGCTATTTGGCATATGTCACAAAACTGCTTCTTCGGGCATGAACCCTTCGTATGGCCATCCTCTTTGCAATTTGTGCACCATAGTTCTCCCTTTACTGTGTCTGGATTCTTTTTCAAATTCTTGAATTCTTTCATCATCTGAAGCATATCTTTCTATAATGCTCGCACCACCTTATTCAACTCCTCATCACTACTGCTACTTTTAGAGGATGAATCATTTGAATTAAAGGATTTATGCTTTTTCTTTTTACTCGTCTTTTGTTCACTTTCTAAATCCATTGCACGAGTATACGCGTCGGTGTACGATGCAGGTGTTACAATCTTCATCTTCTTTTTTAGAGCTGGTTGTAGCCCCTCCACAAACCACCGTTTTTTCAAACCGTTCGCTGGTTGACTTTCCATCTTTCCAATAAGTTCTTTTAGTCGTCTGGCATAGGCCCGTACTGTTTCATTCTTCCCTTGCTTAGTACTATATATCTTGGCTACTATTTCATTATCGTCCCGAAGCAATCTGAATTCTGCTATGAACTCTTTTTTAACATTCACCCATGTAGTCAGTTTCTGAGGGTCAGCGTCAGAAAACCAATCAATTGCCACACCCTGCAGAGTTGCTGGGAACTATTTGATCCAATCGTCCTCATCTATCACGCCATTTACCGCTGATATGGTTTCACATGTTTTACAATGTCAGATAGGATCTGCTGTACCATCATCGTTAAACTTGGGTAATTTTTTTTTCGGACTTGCCATCGCTACTTTCCTTTGATTCTGAGGTACTTGCTGAGCACCCGCGCTGTTCTGAGCACCGTGCTATTCAAAGCACCCGTGCTGTTCTGTATAACAGTCTTGTTTCCAACAACCACGTTGTCTGGTGAAAGGTCTTCCAAGTGATGTTCTATTCTCCACCTATATCCATTCGTCCAATGTATCGGAAACAAAGAGATCACTCCACGCTCGTGTGCCCTCGGCACTCGGAGCCGTGCGAGTTGCTTCCCTTCCGTTCAGACACTCTCCCCTCGGCGTATACCGGTTAAGGAACTCCTCCCTTGTTTCCTCCACCAAATTTAAGTGTTGTCGAGTCTCCTCCAGCAATTCCTCGCCACTCCTCAGCCTACTAGGTGAGTGCACTCCCTCCCTCTGTGCCTCTTCACCCCTTCGGTGCCGCTCGGCAATCTGTTGAAGCCTCTGCCTGCGCTCTACCTGCTGTGCTAAAAATTAAAACTTCTTGTGCTGTACGTAGTTTATGATTATCTTTCACCTTGTTCCTATCCTTGTTAAGAAAATTCAACATTAATCTTCATATCATTCCTTCGTTCCAAGTATGCTGGCAACGGCGCCAAATGTTTTCCGTACAGGGTAAGAAACTTAACACATGTAGTATAACACGATTCAACGCAGAACTGATACTTTATTCATATATGCATTTATTGATTACAATCCAAATACAATGATTACAATGATCACAATGATGATTCCAAAGTCCATCTTGGACGTGTACATATACCTTTTTGAAGGGGTGACTCAAGCGTCACGCGCCCGTTCGAATACTATTCTACCCGTCAGCTACACTATACATTTTACCGACAACAGTAAGGTCTTGAGACTATGCCTCTATCGCCTCTCTCTTCTTGAATTAGGTGTATTGTGTCAATTCTCTTTACACTTGACCCAGTTTTCTGACGCTGGCCTTTATATCCTTTGTTTATGCGAGAATGTAATGGGCCATGTAGGTTTTCTGACTTCCATTCTTCTTTCGTTTAGAGCAATGTTCCGAGACTCTGCAAGTCCGAGGAGGCAAATGGCCTCTGGACTCTGACTTGGCCGAGTCCACATGGACTCACCAAGTCTCGAGCCTAGGACTCCAGAAATTTTATTTTTTTTCTTTAAATTTTCTTTTGAAATATTTTGTTTAAAAGATAGAGATTTCTGGAAGGTGTTTTTCTTTTCAGTGTTTATTAATTCCGAAAATGATGTTGTGGTATGTCATGAATTTATTGAGGATTGAATCTTAAATCTTAAATCTTCAAATTTATGTCTAAAAATCTTGATTATTTTAGGAAATTTAATGTTTAAATCTTCAAATGTCGCTAACCAAGTTATAGCAAATTACACAACTGAATAGCCTTGCATCTCAAAATGAAGGATAGTTACCCAAATTGAAGGCTCATTGCCAACATTGGTTACTATCCAGGTTTCATTATGAGGAAGTCGCTTTCAATGTTGTAGAGTTCAGTAAGGCTGTACATATATTTTTAGATTTACATATGTTTGTGTTAGAATTCTATAATGATGTATATGAGTTTTTAATTTTTTTTTAAGACTTGCATGTTCATAAATGTTAGAACTCTCTAGTGTTGTACATAAAATTATAAACTTTTAGACTTACGTGTATATGTGTTGTTGGCTATGTAGTTGGAAAATAATTGTAAATGAGTTGACGGGTAGGTTAATATGCATTATTTGTTATGTAGCCGACTTGTGCCCGACGAGTTCCTTTGAGAACCTTTCGAAAGGCCCTTCAGTGAGTATATATACCCCCTTTGGGAAGCATTGTAATCATCTTATCAAGCATAATGTAATGTTTTGGCATATGCGAATAATAGGAGTTCTACTGTTTCTATCTATTGCCTGTATGCGTTGATTTCTTTACCCAATATGGTAAACATTTGGCGCCATTGCCCGATGGACCTGGTACGCAAGTAGACAGATGAAGACTAATGCCGAATCAGTTGAACAAGAATAAGAATAAGTTGAAGGAAAAGATGAAATACGCACCGTGCAGGAGAACTTAATTTTGGCACAACAGGTTGAACGTAGACGAAGGTTTCAGCAAATTACTAATGGACACCGTAGCACAGAAGAATTGTTGGAGGAGACTTGATAGTGGGTGAAATTGGTGGAAGAAGCAAGGGAGGAGTTTCTGAACCTGCATACGCTAAGGGAAGAGAATCTAGAAGGAAAAGGATTGACTCGCACGGCTCAGAGTGTCGAGGGAGCACGAGCATGGAGTGAACTCTTCGTTCGAGTATACTTCCGGAACGGACAACTTCAGTTGACGAAAACCCTTCTCCACCAAATAATATGACTGTCGGAAACAGCGCGGGTGTACAAAACAGCGCGGGTGTGCAGAACAACGCGGGTATTCAGAATAGCGCGGGAGTGCAAAACAACGCGGGAGTGCAAAACAGCGCAGGTACACAACAAAACCCACAACATCCAGTCATAATGGCAGGGTCAAAATAAAAGTTGCTTAAGTTTGATGGTGAAGGAACCGCCGATCCAATTCGACATTATAAAACATGTGAACCGATCTGGAGGGCGAATGTGAAATGTCTCTTTACTAATTTTTTATGATATTTCCAGCCTCAAATCAGAACTTTAAAATCAAACAACCAATATTACAAAGATCTGTCAATTCTCCAATAAAACCCAAATCGGGTATGTCCAAATTAGTGCCAAAAAAAACTTCACAACTTCACAAATTGTTAATAAATCTGAAAATGGACCTTTTTACAGAAATTTCAGCAGCATAACAGCCTACAAAATGACATTTCCAGATTTGTACAGCCCTTACACAACAGATCACAAATGTAGAGCAAAACTATGCTCAATCGGGCTCCCGAAATTAACACCAAAATGCCCGAAAACACCAAAAAACACTCATAAATTATCTCAGAAGTTTGATCACGACCCAATACATATATTCGGCTCTATTTTAACATCATAAAGTCTGAAATACAACAGCAAACCAAACTGATATGAAACACTCAACTGAAAACCCAAATTCAAACCAAAAACAATCCCCGAAAACACCCAAATCGGCACTATTCAGCACAAGGGCAAACTCTGTATGAGCATGCACATGGAATGGCTTCAAACTCCCGTCCTTAGCCTTCCTGGAAACCTGCAAACTCCCGTTCTTGGGTCTCCTTCTCCACAGGTTTGGCAGCCTCTGAAGAACAACAAGAAAATTAGCAAGAATCAAGATGTAGAATGAGCCCAAAATGCCTCCAAACCCCTTTTAAAGAGGGCATAACCCTAACTCACGTCCAAGAGGGGTTAATAAAATATAATTTAATAATAATTTTTATTTATTAGTCCATTGGTTTCCAAAGATTAACCCCTTTTTCCGAAATTTCACCTTTTTGGAGCCTGCCTGCCTTAACAAAGTTTATTTTTTTTTAATTATTTGAATAGGGGACATGACAAGTCCTCCCCTCCCAAATATTGCTTGTCCTCAAGCAATGAAGGTTGGAATTCTCAAGAATATGTTCTCCTTCCCAAGTTGCATCCTCTAGTGGTAATCCTTTCCATTTGACCAAATGCTCTATGATGCTCCTATTTCTCAACCTTTTCTCTCTTGTATCCAAAATTTCTTCTGGTATCAAAACTAATTTCCCTTCATCATCAAGAGGTGGTAATTCTGTAGATACTATGGTTTGCTGGCCTATAACCTTCTTTAAGCAAGATACATGAAAAATATTATGTATTTTGCTGTTTGGTGGGAGCTCCAATTCATAAGCTACCTCTCCTACCTTCTTGATGATTTTATAAGGCCCATAGAACCTTGGCTTGAGTTTCTCTGCCCCACTTCTCTTCAAGGTGCTTTGCTTATATGGCTGCAACCTAACAAATACCAAATCTCCCACCTCAAAAGATCTTTCAATCCTTTTCCTGTCAGCATATATCTTTTGTTGGTTTTGTGCATGTTGTAGATTATCCTTGAGGGACCTTATTATGTCTTGGCTTTGCTTGATGAAATCACTTGCTGCGGGTACTCTGCTATCGGAAAGTATTAGATCAACAAAGGAAAGGGCATCGTAACCATAAAGAGCACGAAAAGGAGGCATACCAATAGACATGTGATGAGATGTATTGTAACAATACTCCCCTAGGTGTAACCATTTCACCCAAGCATGTTGTTGATTTGAAACATAGTTCCTCAAATATCCTTCTATCCATTTATTAACTATCTCTGTTTGTCCATCTGTTTGAGGGTGATAGCTAGTACTGGGAGTGAGTTCAGTTCCTGCCAAATGAAAGAGCTCCTTCCAAAAAGAGCTAAGGAATCTACTGTCCCGGTCACTAACAATGTTTCTAGGCAAACCATGTAATCTAAAAATTTCCTTGAAGAACAATTCAGCCACTTGTGATGCCTTGAAATCAGATGTGATAGGAAAGAAATGTGCATACTTAGTTAGTCTATCTACCACCACATATATGCAATCCTTACCTTGAACCTTGGGCAACCCAGTGATGAAATCCATGGAAATACTTTCCCATTTTTGTTCAGGAATAGGAAGTGGCTGCAACAATCCTGCAGGAAAATTTTGCTCACTCTTGCTTTGTTGGCATACCATACATTCCTTAATGTGTTTAAGGACATCCTCCTTCATACCCTTCCATGAAAACCGCTCTCGAATTTGCCTGTATGTCTTGAAGTATCCCTGGTGACCAGCCAAAGGTGTGTCATGAAAAGCCCTCAATATCCTCTCCTTAGTTTTTGACCCAGGTACTAAGAAGATCCTGTTCTTGTAATAAATCAATTCATCAACAACCTTGTACCTGTTATCATCCACTAACTTATCCAAAATCTTGGTGGCAAATGAATCTTTAGCATACTCTAAAATTATGGAGACTTTCCAATCAGCAGAGATAGATGATAAGGAACACAAAGTGGGCTTTCTTGAGAGAGCATCAGCAACCACATTATTCTTTCCTTTCATGTATTCAATATCAAAATCATAAGCTTGCAATTTGCTTACCCATTTTTGTTGACGATCATTCAAATCCCTTTGGTTCAAGAAGAACCTGAGGCTATTATGGTCTGTCTTTACAATGAATCTCCCACATACCAAATATTGTCTAAACTTATGAAGTGCATGCATGATTGCCAACATTTCCTTATCATAGATGGAGTACCCTTTCTCTGATTGATTTAATTTTCGACTCTCAAATGCTATTGGATGTCCCCTTTGAGTTAGGACAGCCCCTATACCTTCTCCTGAAGCATCACATTCAACAACAAAAGGTAAAGAGAAATCTGGAATTGCAAGCACAGGGCATGAACTCATTACCTCCTTAAGCTTATCAAATGTTTTTTGTGCCTCTTCTGTCCAAACAAAAGCTCCTTTCTTTGTCAAATCAGTCAAGGGGGCAGCAAGCTGAGAAAATCCCTTGGCAAATCTCCTATAGTAGCTACACAACCCGAAGAAACCTCTCAACTGTGTAAGATTAGTGGGTGGAGGCCAATCCAAAATTGCCTGGATTTTTTGTTGATCAACCTGTACTCCTTTAGAGCTTATAATATGTCCCAAATATAGGATCTCTGTCAAACCAAACTCACATTTAGATAGCTTAGCATAGAAGGATTGCTGCTCCAAGATTCCCAAAATAGTGTCTATGTGCTTTAGATGCTCTTCCCATGTTTTACTGTATATCAAGATATCATCAAAAAATACCAAAACAAATTTTCGAAGATGCTGACTGAATACCTTATTCATACAAGATTGGAATGTTGCTGGTGCATTAGTGAGTCCAAATGGCATAACAAGAAATTCAAAGTGCCCATAGTGACATCTGAAAGCAGTCTTTTCCACATCTTCACTCCTCATTCGGATTTGATGGTAGCCTGATCTTAAGTCAATTTTTGAGAAGTATACAGCACCATGTAACTCATCAATGAGTTCATCTATGCGTGGTATGGGATACCTATTTTTTATGGTCTTCTTGTTTAGAGCCCTGTAGTCTATACACATTCTCATTGTACCATCCTTTTTCTTGACAAGTACCACAGATGATGCAAATGGACTAGAGCTAGGCCTTATGAATCCCATGTCCAGGAGTTCTTTAATAGTTTTTTCAATTTCTTCCTTATAACCTCTTGGATGGCGGTATGGGGTTGTTATAACTGGTTTGGCACCCTGTTCTAACTCTATAACATGCTCAAAACCTCTATCTGGTGGTAATCCTGGAGGCAAGTCATTGAAAACTATACTATGCTTATCAAGAATATTTTGAATTTCAAAATGGAAATTACCTTGATTCTTGGGAGAGCTTGTTGGTTGGATTATGACTCCTGCTGCCCATGTTACTTGTCCTCTTCGAAAAGTCCTCTCCATCCTCTTTGCAGAGACCGCCTTAGGTGCTCCATTTGATAACCCTCTCAATATGACTTCTTTCCCATTGGAATGAAATTTAAACTCCATAGTTTGATGGTTCATGTAATAGCCTCCGATAGAGTGCAACCATTGAACACCCAATACAAGATCTGTCTCCCCAATACCAACCACATAGAAGTCATCACATAACTCATAATCTCCTAAGGTCATCTTGAGTTGTTTCACCACCCGTGTGCAAGGCATAGTGAATCCATCAGCTACAGTAACATTGAATCCCTCAAAATCTTCTGCTTTAAGCCCTCTTTTCATGACAAATCCCTCATCAATAAAATTGTGAGTTGCCCCACTATCAAGAAGAACAGTCAACCTTTGCCCTGCTAGTACCCCTCGAATTCGGAAGGGATGGTATCTTGGGACTCCTGATAATGCTGCTAAAGTGCCATCCTTGCTGATTTCTTTTACTTTCTCTTCTTCTACCTCCTCCTTAGTATCATGAAATTCCTCATGCTCATCTGAATCAGATTCTGAAGCAACTTCAATATAGTGCACTTGACCTTTCCCCAAACATCTGTGTCCTGGAACCCATGGTTCTCTACAAGTAAAACAAAGTTTTTTCCTTCGTAATTCACTCCTAGTCTCTTCATCTACCTTCTTTTTTGCCACATTTGTCACATCTTTTGGTGGTAGTGTTGGGAAAGTCTTTTTCTGAAAATTTCCCTTATGTTGCCAAAGATTTGGGGGTTTTTGATTAGTGATTGATTTCATAGGCACGCATGTTTCAAGTTGCAAGCTTCTTTTGATAGCTTCCTGTAAGGTTGAGGGTGAGAAAGCCTTAACCAAACCCTTAACAGAATCTTCTAAACCATCAAGAAAAAGATAAACGATCCTCTTTTCACTCATATCAGGTACCATAACAGCCACTTTTTGAAATTCTTCTACATACTCATTAACTGATTTGGTTTGCTTCAACTTTGACAATTCTTTAAAGTACTCTTCATCATCCTTGAGGTCAAATCTATCTATCACCCTTTGACTGAAATCTTCAAATGTAGTTACCTGATCGTGACCTTGAGTAGTCATTCCATGATACCACCAATCATAGGCTGCATCTTCCAAGTGTAGACTTGCAAATTGAATAGCATCACTCTCTTTCATGGGGTTGAGTGTGAAGAAAGTTTGTAATTTTTGTAGCCATGCTCTAGCTGAAATTTTATTTGTTCCATCAAAAGTAGGCGCTGTAAACTTGCTTATTTTATTTTTGAGCTCTCTTCCACTTGTGTCATGCTCCCTCCTATTCTCTTTCTTGGGCATCAAAGCGTTCATCATATCCACATATTCTTTAAAAGGAACCGAACTACGAAAGTCATCATCTAAGCCATTGTAAGTAGCTCTTAATGTAATCAAATTACCTGTAACCTCTTCCACTGGATTAATGGCTGGATTTGGTACTGGTGGCTCATCTGCAGGCAAGAAAATAGATTTGGATGATTTAGATGGTGTGGATCTCCCATTTCTCGGCTCCTCTGAAGTGCTCCCTTTCTCATTAATAGATGCAATTCCTTGTAATTTTTCTGTCAATATTCGCAAAGCCTCTCTAGTTTCCGCCAAACCATCCACTGTTTGCTTCTGAGTATTTTGGATGTCTTGGAAGAATTTCTTTGCCATCTCATCTGGATCAGCCATACTTTTTTCTTCCTTGGATTTTGTACTTTTGCTTTCAACTGGGGGTTTGATCAAAATTTCTTTATTCTTTTCTCGCTGCAAATATCTTTTTTCTCTTTCACTTAGTTGCATGCAATCATAAAATATGACATGCAAGATCTGGGTAGTTATCAAAACTTGACATGCAAGATCTGGGTAGTTGTTAAAACTGACATGCAACTTCTACAAACCCTCAGGCTGGCAAGATCACGGCTCTGATACCACTGAAATGTCCCTTTACTAATTTTTTATGATATTTCCAGCCTCAAATCAGAACTTTAAAATCAAACAACCAATATTACAAAGATCTGTCAATTCTCCAATAAAACCCAAATCGGGTATGTCCAAATTAGTGCCAAAAAAAACTTCACAACTTCACAAATTGTTAATAAATCTGAAAATGGACATTTTTACAGAAATTTCAGCAGCATAACAGCCTACAAAATGACATTTCCAGATTTGTACAGCCCTTACACAACAGATCACAAATGTAGAGCAAAACTATGCTCAATCGGGCTCCCGAAATTAACACCAAAATGCCCGAAAACACCAAAAAACACTCATAAATTATCTCAGAAGTTTGATCACGACCCAATACATATATTCGGCTCTATTTTAACATCATAAAGTCTGAAATACAACAGCAAACCAAACTGATATGAAACACTCAACTGAAAACCCAAATTCAAACCAAAAACAATCCCCGAAAACACCCAAATCGGCACTATTCAGCACAAGGGCAAACTCTGTATGAGCATGCACATGGAATGGCTTCAAACTCCCGTCCTTAGCCTTCCTGGAAACCTGCAAACTCCCGTTCTTGGGTCTCCTTCTCCACAGGTTTGGCAGCCTCTGAAGAACAACAAGAAAATTAGCAAGAATCAAGATGTAGAATGAGCCCAAAATGCCTCCAAACCCCTTTTAAAGAGGGCATAACCCTAACTCACGTCCAAGAGGGGTTAATAAAATATAATTTAATAATAATTTTTATTTATTAGTCCATTGGTTTCCAAAGATTAACCCCTTTTTCCGAAATTTCACCTTTTTGGAGCCTGCCTGCCTTAACAAAGTTTATTTTTTTTTAATTATTTGAATAGGGGACATGACAGAATGGCATAACAGAGACAAACAAATGGGTCCGACAGTTTTTGGCCACCCTATGGGGTGTTGCGATTGATTGGTTTACTGATACAGATCCACAAAAGTTAAACAGTTGGGATAACATTAAGAAAGAGTTTATCGCAGAATTTCAAATATTGCGCGACGATAATGAGATTGTAGCGGAGATATTCAATACTAAGTAGGGGAAGAATAAAACAGTCCGAGTCTTTGCCAGGAAATTGAAGGACCTGATCAATAAGATGGAGAATAAACCGGTTGATGGGCTACAGAAAAGATGGTTCATTGAAGGCCTTCACCCGAAGCTGCGAAAGAAGATGAAGATTGTGCCACCATCGACATACATTGAAGCGTACAATCGGGCAATGAACTTCGAAAGTGAGCAGAAGACAAAGAAGAAGAAGAGTAGCTTGTTCGATTTAGATGACGATGAACCTTCAGGGGAAGATAGCAGCGATGATGAAGGCAGCAGCAAGAAGGTCTGCGCTCTCCAGAAGAATATGATTTGGATGATGAAAGAATTCAAGAACATGTAGAAGGAGACCAAGGGAAATGAGCTGTGGTGCACCGAGTGCAAGAAAGAAGGCCATACGAAGGGATCCTGCCCGAAAGACCAATTTTACGAGATTTGCCAGATCATGGGACATTTGACGAAGGAATGCCTTTTCAACTTGAAAACAAGAGCATTACAACAAGTGTTCCTCACATAGGAGGCGTCCGCGTCAAGAGGGAACGGGAACATCAGTATGGAAGGTGCCACATCGGGAGGATACAAAAACAATAGACAAGGACAAAACAACAACAACAACAGTAGCAACAACAATAATGGCAACAGGAGCCGAATTTAGTACGATGCGAACGATCGACCCATAGTTCAATGCAGGGCCTGTAATTTGTGGGGCCACTTTGCCTGAGACTGTACAACGGCAAGCGAACCAAAATTATTATGCAGATGGTGTGGACCCGGCGATTATGAAGATGCCAAGTGCCCAAAGTCGGGAGTAAATTTGATCACCGTCGGGATGGACGAAAAAGAGGTTTTGGCCATCACACGGAAGCAAGCAAAAGTATACTCTGATCCGACGGAGGAAAAGAAGAGACTGGAGGATGCGCGGGCAGAGATCCAGAAAGCAACGCAGGTAGAGAAGGCACACCTGAAGGACACTACTGGTACTTCTGCACGGAACTGCACAAAACAAAACATTGTATGACAAATATTACAAACCGAGGTACCTGTCGGGATAAATGATCTGCTGCTCACAATGCCTCAGCTCCGATCAACACTCACAAACATCATTCCCATTGCTAAACTACCAGGAGAACATGGAAGGGAGCAGGAAAGCGGAGCAAGTACAACGGACAAAAGGGAGAAGGAAAGTAGTGGAAGTGCAGAGGATCCAATGCTGCTAGCCCTCTCATCCAGATGACATTTGACAGTCGTCGAAATGGGAATTCTCGGGACTGTGTTGACAGAAACAATTGTGGATAGAGGGTCCATTGTCAATGTGCTACCAGAAGATACCTGGAAAAGGTTAGGACAACCAACATTGTGGCCACCTACATTCCAGTTGCTAACGGCCGATCAACATGGAATCAAGCCATTGGGAGTCCTGACAGCGCAACCAATGATGATTGGAACATAGTCGTTCCTATTGGACTTTGTCGTGATCCCATTGAAGCGGAAAGGATACGATGCTATTCTGGGCCGAGGGTGGTTGATACAAGCCAAGGTGAAGCACGATTGGAAGAAAAATACTTTATCACTTGAAAGCAAAGGGTGGAAATACATCATCGATTTACACACTCAAATGGTCGGGGAAGAAGCTCTGTCGTCAGATTCCGAAGAAGAAGAGGATGAAAGGAGGCAGTGTATGGAACTAGATTAGGAGGGAGTCCTATGATTGAAAGGAGATGACAATTTGGATTCACAGACAACATCCTGGAGGAGGTAGCGGGACACAAGATCTACTCATTCATGGATGGATTTTTCGAATACAATTAGATTTCAATTGCAGAGTAGGATAAGCTGAAGACGACATTTGTCGTAGAAGATGGAGTATATGCATATAACCGGATGTCGTTCGGCCTGTGCAATGCGCCTGTGACATTCTAGCGGATCATACTGCACATCTTTGACAAGATGTCCGTCAGAAACTTCAAGGCATTTCTAGATGATTGGTCGGTATTCAGCGCCGAGGACAAACATCTCGCAGCTTTGGGTGAGTGTATGGAGAGATGCTGACGCGCGCGTCTAGCCCTAAACCTGAAGAAGTGCAGGGTTATGGTTCCGCAGGGAAGGTTGCTCGGACACATAGTCTGTAAGGAGGGATTGAAGATAGATTAGGATAAGGTGAGAGTCATATTGGAGATGCAGCCGTCCACCAATGTATCAGAGGTAAAATCTTTCCTCGGGCATATAGGCTATTATAGACGCTTCATCAAATTTTTTGCCAAGATAGCATTCCTGTTGGATAGGTTAACGTGTAAAGGAGAATTGTTCAGATGGGAAAAGGAACAGGATGAAGCATTTGAAGGACTCAAAGTACGACTGGCTACGGCACCCATTTTGGGGTATCCGGATTGGAATAAGGAGTTTCATGTTCGTGTCAATGCATCGAACTATGTGATCAGAGCAACCCTCGCACTGACAGGAAGCCACGAGTTGGATCACCCGATCTACTTTGCTAGTCGCCTACTATCAAAAGCGGAACAGAATTACAGTACAACCAAATGGGAAGCTTTGGGGATGGTCTACGCTGTACATAAATTTCGTCATTACTTGCTTGCCACTTTGTTCGTGTTTTATGTCGACCATCAGGCTCTGCTGTATATGATCTACAAACTTATCATTCAGGGAAGAATCAACCGCTGGTTACTTCTGTTGCAGGAGTTCACCTTCAAGATTATTGTACGGCCGGGAGTTGGGTTTGCCATAGGGTTTGCACGGGCGACAACACCCGTCAGCTAAGAGACCTTGCCAACCCTTACTGACGTACTTCTGGTAGCAGCAACCGTAGCACAGCCAGAAGTGGAAGTGGAAGTTGTTGTGGCTCAGCCAACAGGAGTTGAGGCACCTACAGTAGAGTGTGCCAGATAGAGGAAAGGAGACGTCCTTGGAGGTACTCGACCTCCTAGTACCAGAGATAGCAGAGAGACAGAGTACGCCGGGTGTACACTTGGATGTCGTAGGATCTGATGTAGTGGTGACGATGGATGCAGCATTGTTGGCATCACCCGAGTGGGATAGGGAGAGTCGACTTTCGGAGGTCAGTACTTTTTTGAGCATGCGGTTCCACCGTGCTCCGGCTCCCCGGATGGCCTATTTGCAGACTCCTACACGAGATGATATTCCCGAGGTAGACACTCAGCCTTAGGTAGCAGAGCTAGTTCCAGACGTTGGTCTGTCGCACAGTACTGTTGAGCGTATGGCAGACGCCGTGGAGATGGCTATGGGTATGCAGGAACATCCATTAGTACGTGGAATCGGAATGAAGGAGGCATTTCTTGCTGACTTCGCCGCTCTAGCATCCTAGGCTCATCAGGTGTTGGATTCGACGGAGGCTCAAGCATTGGATTCGATTGTGAAGGATTTGGAGGGAGTCATCTCGTTTATGCGACGAGGATGCCCAGTTGCCTTCACAGTTTGTTTTGAGGAGTGGGAATGGCCGGATGTAGAGACTGATGAGATGCGTCGGCACTGGGCCACCACGGTAGGTTTTGGTGTGGACAGCTGGGTTGAGGTTCTGCTCCAGAAGATAGTCAAGTTGCACAGGTAGGCGTACTACACTCTTCTGAGGGGTCGGGCAAATCAAGTAGCAGCTGAGAGAGCTCGGGAGGAGTCAGTTGCCAAGTTGGCTTCAGAGAGGGCAGCCTGGGAATCTGAGAGGGCGGCTTGGCAATCTGAGAGGGAAGCCCTGTTAGTCAGACAAAGGCAGTTGGCAGTAGAGAAGGAGCAGTTGGCAGCAGAGGAGCAGTTGGTAGCAGAGAAGGTGCAGGTGGCAGTAGAAAAGGAGAAAGAAATGGGAGAAGTTGGAGCGATGATGCAGTTTGCGCTGGAGCTTCAGACGGAAGCGGAGGTCAAGTTGAAGGTTCGGAAGGAGCAGGTCTACAAGCTTCGGGTTGAGCTGAGCGATTTGAGAGCACGGACCTGTCCCCATGCCTAGTATCCTGATTCTGGTTTGAGGTCAAATTTTGTTGTATTGTCGTCCAGAGACGACTGTTCTTTTTGGGGGGGATGATGTAGTCGGTAAATAATTGTAAATGAGCCGACGGGTAGGTTAGTATGCATTATTTGTTATGTAGCTGACTTGTGCTCGACAGGTTCCTTCGAGAACCTTTCGAAAGGCCCTTCGGTGAGTATATATACTCCCTTCGGGAAGCATTGTAATCATCTTATCAAGCATAATGTAATGTTTTGGCATATGCGAATAATAGGAGTTCTGCTATTTCTATCTATTGCCTGTATGCGTTGATTTCTTTACCTAGTACGGTAAGCAGGCTATGTCCTTGATCATTTTATTGGCAAAAAATTGTAAGCCAACTATAATTGTTATTAAAAGACTTTTACCTTTAAAGGTTGTGTTTCACCAAGCAAATCGATAGACATACTTGAGAGCCCTGTTGTTGTCTACAATGCGCACGTAAGCTGTAACAAACATATTTCTCAATATCTGAGTCTTCCATGACTTTACCTTAGGCATATTCGTAGGAGGGCATAGGCTATTATGAACTTTAGTCTTCTACACTCTAGCTGATATTTTGATATATGTTTTCAACTTTTGATTCCATGGATTTCATATATCGTAGACATTTGACAGTGACAACATGTTTAACTCTATATTATGTTATTCTGTTATTTTCCTTTAGAAATTCGCTGTTAACTTATGTGATCTATGCAAAATTGTGTATGAGTGTTAAGTAGTTTCTATTTATCTCAATTATTGTGTATTTGATGTTAATTGACTAAATGATGCATGAAAAAATCTTTAAATCCTTAAATATCTTTGAATTTCATGGGTTTTCCGATTTTTTGAGTCCTTGCCGAGTCCGAGTCTGAGTCAGATTTTGACTTTCCGAGTCAGAGGCAAGTCCGAGTCCCGTAACTATGGTTTAAAGTATGGCTTGTGCCATATAAGGTCCGTTTCCCTGCATAGTAAGCTGATCAGGCATGAGTACTCATAATGGACCTCTAGGAGGTGTGGTTCTATTCTATAGACAAAGCCAATACCCACACTGTGTCTTTCACTTGTGCGAGATGAACGCTCGTAGGTATCCCCTCACCCTTGTTTGGACCCTTGCACCTGCATCATGTCAACCCTTGAGGGAAGTCTGTCTAGAGTTAAAGGTTCCAAAGTTTCGCTGAGATTTTGCTACGAGCCTGCAAAATGTGAAGAAAGCCTTGACGTGTCGCCTTGTAGCACAGATTTCTTTTCGTTTGTTCCTTTTCCCTTTTCTTTGTTTAAGTAACAAAGAGCCAACTTCTAGAATCCCAAAGGTTGTTCTGCATAGTGCCGCAGGTCCCTGTATGCAGAGTTTCCCAACTGCCCTTATTTAGATGCGAGTCTCTTAGGGATCAACATGTACCATGGCTTTGAAAGAACACAACAAAAAGAGCTTTCTGAAGCATACAAAAAAAAGACACAGATACCCAATTTCTTTCCCTAAACATTTGCTATCCATTTATCAAAAACATTTGTTGAAGAGAATCAGAGTCCAGGCAAACAAAGGTGGCAACAGTATGGACCCTCATTTCTTCAGTTTTTATGGCTTGTAACATATCAGAGTTAGGAGAGGGAAATTTGGCAGGAGCAGGAACCTTTGTGACTTCTTCTGTTCACCATCTTCTCCTTGGCAGATGTCTCCATCTCCCCCATCAATTGACCGATCCACCAATAGTAGTTCACTGTTACTGACGTCAAAAGCTGCAGCCTTTTGAAGAGCAGCCCCCACAATCTCAGCTTGGAGAGTCTCATTGTAAGACGGTTTAGGGGGAACATTGTTAGCAAAATTCACTGCCTCTTCTACCACGATTTCTGAGGAATTTATTCCTTGTCCAATCATCTCTGTTGGCCTGCTGCTTGAAGTCACCATGAGGCTGGCCAACCCATGGGAAGTTAATGCATGTTCTGGGCAATTAAAGCCACAACTGCAACAACTTTCATCCCAGTACACAGGAATAACAGAACTAAAACAATAAATATTTAAGGTATAATGAACTGATAGTTGGGAAGATGAATGTACCAATAGAACCACAAAGCACCCAAAGCAGAGACTTGGGCAAGACAAATAAGTAAGATAAATCAGGAAGCACAAGAAATACAGAAGAAAAGATGTGACAATCTGAACAAAAGAGGAACAGAGAGAATGGAGAATGCCAAAGTGACAGAGAGAAATAATCTGAGAAGGTTTTGTGACAGCAGAAGCTTAGGGAAGCGAAAATTAGAGGATGACACTTCACCTCCCACAGAGCTCCTGCACTCACAACTCTCAGAATCTCTTTTATTTTATAATATGAAAGAAATACTCGAGAACTTTAATCCCCTTCATTAAAGCATGCCATCCTGGCTCTAATCTTAGAACCTTGAATCCGATAATTTTGGTTCTTCCTGAGCAAGGATTTGGTTCTGACAAATTTGTTTTCCATAGACAAGTCCCCGCTGTGCGTTTGAAGCTCACCTCAAGTCCTATCAGTTTACTTTGAAAAACAATCTCCATATCTCAACTTTCATAGGCCTTTTCCCCCTACAATACCAAATAAACCCCCCACAGAGGACACAACAATTCCCATTCTGCAAAGGAGATCCTTGTTCAGACTTTTAGAAATTACAGTAGCCTGTCTAATCAGGCATTCACTGTTATTAAGGAGAGAAGTATTGGTTTTGTAAAAAGAAGAGGAAGCTCTCTTAGAAACTGAAATGTTGTTACCCAATTCACCAGAGGTCTCAATAGGAGAATGATCAAACATTATAGTAGGGAAGACGGAGAAAACCTTCTTTTTATCGTTAGGCTCAAAGGAGGAAAATTAAAATAAAACCCTTATGTGCATAACCTATCCAGCCTGGTGTAAATTCTTTTGTTTTGGGATTGATTGTTACACCATGTGAACAAGATATCTTTCAATTGAGCTTTCTTCTTCTCAAAGAGATTTATCAGATATAGAGACCTTTCATCCTAGACCAGAAAGACTTTTCATTACCCTTCCACAGACCATCTCTTCCTCCTGTCGTATCCTCTTTATATTCAAGCATATTGAAATCACCAGCAATAAACCAGGAGATTTTGGGGAGATTGGATGTCATCCAAGCCCATAACTGACATCTCTCATTGTTCATTGTAGTCATTTGAGACATATATAGAGCAGAGTCAAACCATGTTGACTCGATTTTACACTTGATTTAAACAATCCAGTTACAAGGGAAAATGCCCCAATCCAGCACAAACTCAGCCCAGTTATTTTTGACAAGAATAGCTGAGCCTCCTTTACCTGATGAATTGATCCGGGGATCAGATGTATGGAAGGTATAGTTGTATTAGTACAGGTATTTTACAATTATTCTCATATGAAATTTATAATTTTTTGGGTCACGTTTTTGTAAACTCGTTTTTTATTTTGAAATTTTCTGATGCAGGGTTTTAAGCGAGTATTCAATATATCAGGAGGAATTCATAAATACTCACAAACTGTTGACTCCTCCATCCCTACGTATTAGTGATCAGCCTAAACTATAGCTAGTCTTTTATGTGCATTCTTGAAACGTAATAATATATATTGGATCAATGTATTTAAATTTAAAAAAAAAAAAAAATGTTTGGAGAATGTGTAATATAATACAGGGCCACAAAACAGAACACCTTTTTTATAAGGTGATATTCAATGAGATTTATGCCTGATTATGATAAAGTTCATTTACTCTTAATAACATTCTTACAAGCTTCCTGAGGCATATTGTAAAAATATAGAGTCTATGAAATAATCAATTATTCTAATATACTATTGAGTCACATTTTTAATTTGCTTCAGAAGTAAAACACTTCACAATGGTTTAGGCAATAGAAAAGCTGTTAAATGTATACTTATTCTTCTTGTAACGATGCTAACATTTACAATATTGTTCTAAGCTTGTCATTTTAGCTAAATATTTGGAACCACTAAATAGAAAATTTACAACTCATAATTTGATTGGTTATTTCCAACATGTTTAATCACTCAATATGAGTATTCTACTATATATAAATTATGGTTGAAATGAACCACAATCACACTTGTTAAGTATGGGTGGCCTTAGTGTAATGTAAATTATAGCATTTAGGTTGTAGGATGGGGCTTAGTAGAATGCTATGACATTATGTTTCCTTAGTTACAACATTGATGAATGTTGATCATTGAAATCTTTGTGAAGTTATCAATATTAGATGAAACATGGTTTGGGCATCATTAGAGGTTTGACCATGAAATCAAGTTAACTACATGCTCTAGCTAAATCATACATACAAGCAACATCTAAATTCATAGATCATTGTATTGACTGAAGTTGGGATAAGGAATGTCTTTCAGAATTTAGCTAAGAAGGGAGTAATAATAAAGAGAGATTGAGGCAGGATAACGGATGGGTTTTTTTCCTTCTGACGATTCATCTTAGTAGAATGTTCCAAGATTTTTTAAAGTTTGGTTGGATAAACTAACGTCCTTACATATGATTTGCTCCAAAAGCTTGACAAAGGGGGCAATGGATGTGCACTTAGATTCAATGCAATGATCATCTACTTTTATATTTTGAACATCAAACAAACTTATATGATGTGCTCATTTATCACTCCATGGATGGTCTAATCTTATAGATAGACTAGTAGGACTCGACATAATTAGTCTTTGAATGCATGATGATAATCTTGGAGAATATTGTTTTTCCATTCTTTAATCTACATAACATGACATAGTATGCAAACCTACTCCATTGAATGGTGTATGTTGTCTTTACATTATTTTTCAGTTTGCTTTTGATCTAGCTTGAGAGGCCAACGATGAAAATATAGACACTTTTTTTGACAAATTCTAGAAATCTCTCCTTTGAATGGTGTTATAACTAGATTAGTAATACACACTTAGTATAATGCATGGTAATCTATATAGATTCAAATTCTTCCATCTTTTTTTTATGGAGATAGACCATTTGGCTTTTCCATTCTAATTAATTGAGTAAGACCATTTGATTTGTCCATTCTTATTGATTGAATAGGGAAATAATGCCTACTTCCAACATCTTGTCTATCATGTCCTTGACCTTCCAACAAATTGAGATTTTAGGCAATTTGACCATTTCCTAGTTGGGTCAAAGGCCAATTGCAATTTGATCTATATTTTTCGAAGGACATCACTCCTTCATATCATGATAACCTATGGGAACAAATCTTGGTATTTGTGCAATGGATGGCCCATTAATGCTAAATGCCCCTTTCTATAGTAATAATCTATAATTTGTACTTTTGTTCCCCTTTCGAACTAATGTTGAGTTGAAATGTTTTAGTGGCCAAGTAGTGAAATGCCATGTTTTTGGACTCAATAACTACTCAACATCTAGAGTGTGTAGTACATTTGCTTTAGTGTCTATTCTTTCTTGCATAATAAATAAGTGTTTCTTTTCTCTTGCACAATCTTCTTACCTTATTTTCTTTTCTTGATGTGCACCATATCTAATGTATTTGTACAGTGAAACGCTGTGTACATTGGAATCCTTTCTTTGGGTACTCATTTTGGTGTCCACTCTCATGGTGTATTCTTAGAACTACTTTTACTTGGACTTGACCTTTCATTTGATCACAAACAATGCAAGCACTCTTAACCTAAGGATTAGTTTATTTGACAATCCTAAAATTTTTCATTTTTAACATTTGAAGAACACTTGAAGTAGGTAGGTGCTAGTGGCTTCAATCAAATTTAAAAAACTTTGAAAATTGATTTGTACGTAGGCATTATATTGGAAACCCTTATTATGCATTATGTAAGGGTGCTACAGATGAATGCAAGAAACATAACATGAAATAAGATATTATTTAACACATGATTTTGGTAAATACAGATTAGAAGAGATGAAAACACATGTGAAACAAGAAACCAAAAAGATTTTGCAATTTCCATCATTATAGATTAGACTGGGAAGCCTAAAGTTCATAACTAGTGGCTAGTTGACAAGAATTTAATGGTGGAAAATTGATTTACTAGTTTATGCATGCAAATTAGGAAATATACCTATTTCCTTTCATTTCATTTAGGAGAGTGGATATATTTGGGTCAACCATAGGTCTGATTGAAAAGGACCAAGTGTAAGATAAATTCAACACTTCTTGATGGAGTTGAAAATGACTATACAAAGGGTGTGAGTTGGAAACTAGATCTAGAGTTAATGACGAGAAATCTAGGGGTTTTTAACATATACAAAAGCTTTGACAATAAATCTTGGTATTTGTGCAATGGATGGCCCATTAATGCTAAATGCTCATTTCTATAGTAATAATCTATAATTTGTACTTTTGTTCCCCTTTCAAACTAATGTTGAGTTGAAATGTTTTAGTGGCCAAGTAGTGAAATGCCATGTTTTTGGACTCAATAACTACTCAACATCTAGAGTGTGTAGTACATTTGCTTTAGTGTCTATTCTTTCTTGCATAATAAATAAGTGTTTCTTTTCTCTTGCACAATCTTCTTACCTTATTTTCTTTTCTTGATGTGCACCATATCTAATGTATTTGTACAGTGAAAGGCTATGTACATTGGAATCCTTTCTTTGGGTACTCATTTTGGTGTCCACTCTCACGGTGTATTCTTAGAACTACTTTTACTTGGACTTGACCTTTCATTTGATCACAAACAATGCAAGCGCTCTTAACCTAAGGATTAGTTTATTTGACAATCCTAAAATTTTTCATTTTTAACATTTGAAGAACACTTGAAGTAGGTAGGTGCTAGTGGCTTCAATCAAATTTAAAAAACTTTGAAAATTGATTTGTACGTAGGCATTATATTGGAAACCCTTATTATGCATTATGTAAGGGTGCTACAGATGAATGCAAGAAACATAACATGAAATAAGATATTATTTAACACATGATTTTGGTAAATACAGATTAGAAGAGATAAAAACACATGTGAAACAAGAAACCAAAAAGATTTTGCAATTTCCATCATTATAGATTAGACTGGGAAGCCTGAAGTTCATAACTAGTGGCTAGTTGACAAGAATTTAATGGTGGAAAATTGATTTACTAGTTTATGCATGCAAATTAGGAAATATACCTATTTCCTTTCATTTCATTTAGGAGAGTGGATATATTTGGGTCAACCATAGGTCTGATTGAAAAGGACCAAGTGTAAGCCAAATTCAACACTTCTTGATGGAGTTGAAAATGACTATACAAAGGGTGTGAGTTGGAAACTAGATCTAGAGTTAATGACGAGAAATCTAGGGGTTTTTAACATGTACAAAAGCTTTGACAATAAATATGTAGATAAGAGTCACAGATCTAGAAAGAGAGGACAAAAATGAACTTGTGTATGAAATCTAGGTTGAAATTAGGATGTCAATGTTGGGTGGGGCAACCTTGACCTAGAAATTTCAAATGCAAAACTAAATTGCATGTTTAGGATCAAGGTGTTGCTCAAAACCTTCCATACAAATTCTGCCAAAAAAGTGTGGGATAATGTGGGGTGGAGAAACACCGACCTTTTGTATTTTTTGGATTTTTGAAATCACAATTTATAGCCCTATGTTTTCTCTTTCAGATCCTAGGTTTGTGTTTTTCAATTTTGCCACTTGAACATGCAAAGGAGGACAATTGCTAGGTTGGTCGGCGTTTGCTTAAGTGAAATCTTGGTTTCATAATTAACCATGAAATATAAATGTAAGTGAATTGAAATTATAGCTTTGAAATAGAATGTTGAATCTTATAGCTCAAACTTGTGCTATTTGAATATTACCACAAGTCTTGATGCAATAACATGACATGATAAAGAGAACAATAATAAAAAACGTGTTTGCATGCAAATTGTTGTATCTTGCTTCGAGCTGCAATGCTTTGATATAAAGAGGACTTGAAGGATATGGTGGGATGAAATGTTTCCTTGATGTGAGTAGATATTTGATGTCTTAGATGTTTATGGCAATGCAAAATTGATTTATTGTGTTAAAATGAACTGGAAAAATGCTCTTATATAGGGTTTTCAAAGCATTTTGTGAATTACACCTCCAACAGTCATAATTAGACATCAAGATTGAGGAATAATTGGTGGTTGGGCTTCTAGTGGAGATTTATTCATTAGACACTCTTCTCAAAGACTTGATAGTAGGTCTACTATGGTGTGAATTATGGTGTTTCCCCCCAAAATCTATTGTGGCGGATAAAGCTATGCTTGTGTTGCCAAATTTGGTGTTACTATTTCCCCAAAAGGTGAATTTTGACCCCTTGTATGTGCGAAGACCTCGATAGTAAGATTTATGGACTGAATTGGAATTAGTTTTTGGGTGTTTGAGTAAGGTTAATTGCTAAGGTAGGGGCACAAATCTTGCATATTAAAATCTAGTGTGGAAAAGGTCAAGACCACTTTGCATCATAGTGGTATCAGAGCAATTAGTAGATCCTAGAAGGGATTGTTGAAGAGATAGTGAAGATGTCTTCTAAAGGGTAGATTGCAAGAGAAAACAAAAAACTAAAGGAACCCTTGGAAATGAGAGGAAAGAAATGTGAGAGAAGCAACAAAAGAGAGAGAGATAAGGTAGTTGAGAATTGATCAAGCATCATTACAAGTAATGAATGCAAAATTGTTGGCCAAACTAGAAGCATTGGGGAGAAGAACTAGAGGGGGTTCACAAAATGCTAATGATAATAATAAGTATGTTGAGGAGGAAGAAAGGGCAGACGGGTACTCCTAGAGGGAGCCATGGAAGAAAGGCAACAAATTGAAATCTTGAAGGCAATAAAAGGGAGTGGAATTAGGGTTCCTATAAATCTACCTATTTAGCAAGGTAGAATGGACAATGAAAAAGTGTTAGGGTGGATAAAAGCCCTTGAAAATTACTTTGAACTAGAAGACATGAACGAAGAGAAAAATGTGAAATTTGATAAAGAAAGGCTAAGGGGTATTGCTCTAACTTGGTGGGGTAGTGTGCAGAGATGGAAATATTATAGAGATGAATGACTAAGATCACTGCATGGGGTAGGTTGAAGCCCATGACGAAGGAACAATTTATTCCTTCTAATTTTTATATTCAAACTAAAAGGATGAGACCAAATTTGAAGCAAAAGGATATTAATGTTATGTCCTAAATTGAGCAATTTTACAAGCTTAAAATTAGAGGTGGATTGGAGGATGAGGATGAGTAGGTTGCAAGGTATCTTAATGGCCTAAGATACAACTTGCAATATGAATATGCTATGCAATTAATACATTTCCCAATATCTTTATTAAATCTAAAACATGTAATTAGTAAATGCAACAACCATAGAAATATAACCATGCACAATAACACCAAATATGTTAACTAGGGAAACCCTTGATTAGAGGGAAATCCCTAGTGGGAATGATGCCCACAAGATGATGTACTAATATAAAAGTTTCTTATTGTTGGTAAACAAATTTGTCTTCAATGAAAATAATTACAAATTGACCCTAAATGCTCAAACAAGAAGACTTGATCTGCACTAGTAGTTGGGTCGCTTTGCGATGGTAAAGCATAAGCGCCCTCTGAATTATTTCAGGTACATCTCCCCGTACAAGATTTGCAATGAATTCATTTAAACTACAAATTATAATGCTTTTAACTTGAAAGAAAGAAAGGTGATTTAACATCTATGCATAGATATGATGTAGATGGTGATATTAAACTGATAAAAGATGACATAGAGGGAGAGAGAAAATGAGAAGAAAAGAATAGGTAGACCAGGTCGATGTAGTCCATGAGCTTCATGTGATTCTGGGCCTAGTGTTATTTTACCCTCGTAGTAAAATCCCGCTTCTGTAGCCGACTCTTGCGGGGTAATTTTGTGAATATTCCAAAAATATACTATAAAAAGGCATTCAATTTCGCATTTGTACACGAGAGGAGCAAGGATCACACATGTTTGAACACCCCAATTTGACTTAGGGAAATTGCAAGGTGAAAGAAAGGTCTGGTTTCTTATTCTTCATTGCAAAGCAAGTTATCATCCTTCATCAAGCATTCAAAGGAAAATACATCAAACATGGAGTTATGAAGGGATCTCAAAGATGGTTAAAGTACTTTAGCCTCAGGGTCTTGGTATGATTTCTACATCATAATTTAGATCCGATTCTTTGCACCTTCATACATTTACATATATGCACACTTACATGTTAGGGTTCCACTCACGAAGTAGATTCTTAACATTTTAGCATATTTACGTTCTATATCTACATATATAGAATACACACATACACACGACACTTTTTCGAACAAATATTTTTGGATGTAGAAATCACCAAATAGGGGGTTGACTAAGGCAAACCCCTTTATAGTCACCCACACGCAAAATTTGTTACAAATTTGTAGGATATCAGCTTGAGTTTATAGATTTGGAAGCTACTTGGGGTATTCTTAGAGAAGTTTATTGTAGCGTCATTGGACTATGTGTACATCCTTCAAACAAGTCGACCTAGTCCTTTTTGCCCTTTTGCCAGGAGATTTCTAGCTTTTGTTCTCTTCATCATTTCATTCCAAGATACACGCTTGGATATTCTAAAAAGGGTTGCGATCTGCGATTTTTAGAGTTAAAATACATCTTCCTCTACATATTTCAAGGAAGGTATTTCCCTCTTGTCATATACTTATTTTTTAGATCTTTATTGGGTTATTTGTGTATATTTTGGATTGACATTTATCATATCTCTTGTTTACATTGCATGGAAAAGAACCTTGCTAGCGTAATTCCTTGATAAGTCTCTAGATTTTGTATTGGCATCCCTGTATCCTCTTTGGGATTTTTCCTTATCAATTTTAGGGCTTATTGAGAGTTATGCTTGGAAGACCATCTTTCTCTTGTATTGAATGGCTCAGGGAGAAATTGTTGAACTTGTTTAGTCTTGTTTGCATTGTTATAATTGGTGCCATTCCCCCCTGAACAACATGAATAATAAGATCACTTTTGCCATGATATTTCTCAAGATGAGGTATCTCAACATGTTGCAGGATAAAAAACGAAGAATGTGTAGAGAGAGAGGATCGACAATGTGACATGTAGGAATCTTGTACTTTGATTGAGTGAATTGAGCCACTTGTTGTGAAGTCACGACAGTTTGAAGAAAACTAGTAATGGTAGGATTGGAAGATGCAATAGTAGACATAGACACATTAGATGTGTTAGTGAGGTTCTTGTAGGAAGTAGAGGGAACATGCAAAGTGGTAGGTGGAAGATTTGAAGAGGCTGGAAGATAATTGAAATATGTAAAAAGAACAACATTGTATGAAGGTAATTAAGAAGGTATGGAACTAGGAGGAATACATGTGGGATGTGTGAGGTTAGGAAGATCAACACTTAGAGGATTACAAACTTGTGTAGAAGTCGTCATAAGAGGTGGTACATAAGTGGGAATGCTACGAATGGAAGGTTCAACAATTGTGGAAGGAGTATTGTATCCTAACTCTTGAGAACATTCAATTAAAGGCTTAGCACGAGCTCTAATAAGATGAGAAATGCCACACATAATAGAAATTTTAATGTCATCATGAGTGATAAGTTTCTTTATAGCTTAAATAGAAATAACACTATTGAGGTTTTGGTTCTCTTGCAGAAGCTAATTTTCCAATTCATCAAGTTTGTGATTGATATTGTCAATCTGGAATGAAGGAACTCTAAAGGCTTCACCTTCATCAGGGAAAGAGTGAGAAGAGTTATTCACCATGATAGGATTAAAGTCATGAGTGAAATGTTGGTATCATCATAGGTCCTAGGAAAGAAAGAGGAATCATGACCAAAAGAGCCCACAAGTCTACAACTTCTTCTAATGGGAATGTTATAGGGTGGAATTAATGTAACAAAGCTCATAAAATGAAAGATCACACAAAGAGAATCTAATGAGAGCTAACCACAATAAAGTTCTAAATAACATAAATGCGAACAAAAAAATACAAAGTTAGAGGCACAAAAACGATTACAATCTATCTTCACATGATAGCAAAATCTAACTCCAAAATGTAAGAAAGAGGTTTAGGACATTAGGTTCACCAAAGTGTTTAGGGGGAAAATGGAAGAAATTGAATTTAGTTATATAAACTAGATGAGATGAATTCGTTAGTTAAACATCTTCACCCTAAGTGACTCAATACAAAAGAAAAAGGGGCTTCCAAACATAACTCTCAATACAACTCAATTTACATTAGCAAAGCCCAAATAGGATGAAGGGATGCCAATACTAAACCCAAATCATACAAAGGAAGTCCACAAGAAAGTGCTCTTTTATGCAATGTTCATTACTCTTAGACATGCAATGTGAAAGTAAATTGATTGAATTGATTAAATGACATAGATGAATAAAAATACTTAGGATTAGTAGAAAGAAAAAGAAAATGATATGAAATGAAAAGGAAGAAGAAATTTGACCTCAAAATGTGCAAATGCATTTCTTCTCAGAAAATTGAAGATCTGAAACTACTACCGAAAATTTGACTACAGATCTAGTATCAAAATAAAAACCCTAAAAATATCAAATCTTTAAGTATAGGTCAACATG
Source organism: Cupressus sempervirens (assembly GCA_028749045.1). NCBI lineage: Eukaryota > Viridiplantae > Streptophyta > Pinopsida > Cupressales > Cupressaceae > Cupressus > Cupressus sempervirens. The sequence goes on along the minus strand of CM053792.1, from coordinate 973,551,571 downwards.
GCCGACCTATATTGGTAGGTTTATTGAATGACATATGTGCTCTTAGAGGATAGAAACACAGTTGACCCCAGATCTCTCAAAAGTTTTTGACTATAAATATATGAATCTAAATTTGTAAATTTTGATAACCTATTCCTGCACACAAGAAACATTGATTTCTATTGGGTGGTTGGTGGGGGTGTGGTGGGTGGGGGTTACTTCCTAGTTTAGGAATTAACCTTGACAGATATAAGTATGAAGAAACATGTAAAATAGTAAAACAAATGCAATGATTCACCTTACTTGATGAAACCTATGTTACGAAGAGTTTCGTTATTGCTAGACGTTGTTGATGTAGAATCTTCAATAGGAATGAAGAAAATATCCACAAATGCAAATGGATCTAATCAATACCAAATCATGGAGCTATGAATGTAGATGTCAAAACAGGAAGAATACGATGAATGCCACAATGTAGATCTCCTCCCTTTACGGCCAACACAATGCTAGATCTTGAAGAGAAAATGCTCACAAAGGATCCTTGAATCTTGGGAACACCTTGAATGCTTGATGAAACTACCTCATATATCATTTCTTGTTGTAAGAATGCTTGAATTCACATGTATAAATGTCTTGTGCTTGCTAGTGGATCTCTAGTTACATGAAAATGATGTGCCCAAGATTCCTTTTATACTAGTTTTTGGGATAAGAAATAAATCAAACCAATGGGGTCACTTGATTTTCCAAATTTAATCCTTGAAATAAAATTGGCCCCGAGACCAAAAATGACTAGGGTATAGGTGCACATGGTTGACCTATAAAGGTATAGGCTTACTAGGTTGACCTATACTAGGGTTGTGCCAAGGAGGAATAATCCCATGGTCTCAAAAATTGCATGACCAAGACAAGGAAAAAAATAGGAGAGACTTGTTTGAGCACAAATGCATCCATGGACCATAAAATCACTAAAGGGTTGGAGCTAAAAGGTCTTAAATTATGGGTGATTCCATTTTAAGACAGAAACTGCTAATTTTAGATATAATGCAACATAAGGAGGGTTAGTTTCTCTAAAAATAACGTTTCTAATATGTATCGCCTTCTGTGGAATAGGTTCTCAAAGCTTACAACCTTTTACACATAACTTTATTTGAAGAGGACACATTTCACATCCTTGTTCTCCTTCATTACAATAGGCTCCCAAAGCTTACAACCTTTTGCACATAACTCTATCACCTTCTTTGACACGTGCATATGCAATATCAACTAGAAATTCTAAGATGTCTCAATGGGGCTATGACCTAACCATGCCTCATCCATCTTATTAAAAAGAGTTGATGCAGGAGACTTGTTAATTAGAGAGCATATAGTGGTGACAACTTCATCCCAAAACTTTTATTTTAGACCAACACCATTCAATATACTGCTAGCCTTCTCCATCAACATCATATTCATCCTTACTCCATTTAGTTGTGCGTAATATAAAGTTGTTTTCACTAATTATGAATGCCAAAATTTTACAAAATTATATTAAATGAAACATAATATGTGGTTTTTCCAATGGAAGGAACATCTACAAGACCAAACACAACAATATGATCCAACATACCACAAGATTTATTAGAATTCAAGTGAAATTGAGCACTATTTTGTTTTCTAGAAATGCAATGCTAGCAAAAATCAAAATAAAGATCGCAATCATTCAAAACTACAAGGTTTTTCCTTTTCAAGGGTCTTTGATAATTTTCTCTAATGTGTTGAAGTCTGGTGCCATAACATAGTCTCCCTTATAAGTAAGTTTGATTTAGAAGAAAAAGCACCCTGAAGTACCAAAAATTCATGGTTATTTGCCAAAACTAAAATCCTCACCTCTTCTAACAAAGTATTTGCAAATTTGGTTTTCACAAAAGCACTATAACACTCAATAGTATATGCATCTAGCTTATACAATGAGCCAAATCTAATACATTTAGCAATCATCATAGTACCTCTCACCATTTCAATCCCACATCAAAAAAGACTTCTTCTATATCCTAATCTATTAGTTTTCTCAAGGATGACAAGTTTCACTTAGTTTAGGGGTATGCAACTAACCAATAATATTTCTTATTCTACCATTAGAAAAGATGATTTTAACTTTACTTCAACAAATGATATATAATTTAGAATCATCACCCTTGTATACCTTACCTTCATCAAAATTTTAATATTCCAAAGACAATCTATATTATATATCTTATGAACGATGCACCTAAGTCAACTAACTATGTATCACTACCTATATATGCACCATAGTAGCACACAACATATTACCATTTTCCTTCTTAGATTCAAAATCAAAATCATTATTTTTCTTCTACTTTTTTATCTGTATGGTACGTATGTATGTGTCCATGTGTACCATGTCCAAATAAAAATATCTGGACTTTTTAGAAGATCCAAATATATTATGCTTCACATTCTTCTTGCCTTTTCCTTAGATCTTTTGTGAAAGCGTAAGGCCTCCTTAACATTCATGGATACCTTCCTTCTTATCTCTTGCCACCACATTTTAAATCTTCAAAATAGCATAAACATTGTTGATAGCCATAACAAGGGAATTCCATTAGCAAAGGACAATAGATGTAAATTGAATGCTTCTAAGAAGTCTCTATTTTTTCCACCTTCTTCCATCCTCAAGGAATACATTTTCTTACTCAAGAAATTCACATTTGCCAAATATTTGACTTAAAATGTCACACCAAACTTCTGCTATAGTTTACTTGGAGACGTCTCTTCATAGATGTTGACCATACAAAATCTTCCAAACACGATTGGATTATATCCTTGGCTTTATGGTTCACAACACCATATTTAGTACCCTTAATTAAATTTATAGATCTCAAGGCATTCCTATCAATAATATCACACATATCTCAATCTATTAATAGATCCTCCATCTTCATCTTTCACATTTCAAAACATTTATCAATTTTTTTCTCTATCTTCATGTTCCCTGAAAAACTTACAATCTTAAAATTATTGCAACAAGATCAAAAGAAATCTTCTACACAAGGCCTAATTCAAATTTGTACTAGTTAAAAATTCCAATAACCTATAACTAAAACCAAACGAGATCAATATTTTATACCATTTTATAAGAAATTATGGTAGTAGAACAACTCTCTCCACTAACCTTTGAGAGGAGTGTTTTGCAAACAAAGTTAAGCCTTTACAACAATTACATAAACCTTACAAAAATATATATAAATAGTATGCATACCACACCACAATGATTTATGTGGGGAAAATTCTTTTGGGAGAAAAACCTTTTTCTCCAAAACTCGTCCAATATATTATTAAAAAATAATCAACTATAATATACTTGTAGAGATGGCTTATTATAGGAGTATCACCAACCAAATATTTGGAGGTATATTAATAGCTCTGAGATTCTTACTCACAACCTCCATCTCTCACACCTAATTGATAGGCAATATTGTTGGCATAATTATCTTGAATAATAACTGACATATTTGGTCATCAAAAGTATTGCCATTGATGTCAACATATACAAAGGAACCAAGATTTGGTAGAGAGGAATGACCCACAAAGCACATTGATGTGCTACTCTAGTTCACAAGGGTGATTTGATAAGAGAAGAAGTGTAGACCCAACAATGATAATGACATATATGATCCACTTAGGAAAAGTATGCTAAGTGAAGTTCGCATAAGTAGAAGAAAGACAAGCGGAAGGGAAAGCAGATAGATTAGTGAATTGGATGAGCTAGGTCAACAACATAAGCATGGATCAAGATACTCGTGATTGCCTAATCATGCAGAGGGTAAGAGTGCACTCAATGTCGTATTTAATGGTGATGGGGGAATGGATCGAGGAAAAGTCAAAAGAATTAGAATTAGAATTCTTTCTAACTAGAGCATGTCATTGAAGACACGACACTTGTGACTCCTGTATGAACATGCTACATCTAACAAGATCAACACACTACTACAACAAGAAGTCGAGCTAGTAGGTGGGGTGAGAATTCACATTTTGAATTTGTAGATTAGGGCTTCCTAGCGAAGCTAGAGGAAAGTATAAAATGAGATAGAATTGAAAGACGACATGTCAGATTGTCAAGTGATTAGCCAAAGAGCTAGAGGAGTCGAGCTAAGACAAATCTCAAGGAGTGAAGGAGAGTGACAAAAAAAAGTCACCTTTAGAGAGTTATCATACCAAGGAGAAGCTAGCAAGACCGAATAACACAAGGTTATCGTGTGCAAGAGCAAGGAAAACATAGCACACAGGTGATCGAGGTCTGAAGTTGTAGAGCGAAGAGAAGGTAGAGCATGGTTCCAGACTGGTCAAGGGAAATGAAGAAGGATCTATTCCAAGATAAGTGTAGTAGCTATAACCTTTACAATAGTAAATCTTGTCGAGAGTGGACCCTAATAGGTTATTTGTACAAATCCCTAATAGGGTGACACATTAACTTATGTTCCAAAATCCTTTAACTAAAATTCTCCTCAAAGGACAAGACCTTAATAGGTCTTATCAAAATCCCTTAATCGGGTGGCACCTAATAGTTTCTTTGTAATCTTCTAACATGGGTAGACTCTTGACCGTGCACACTTCAGAAGAGTGCAATCTTAGTGAGGATTGGCTCACATGCTGTGGTTTTTACCCTAGGTGGGTTTCTATGAGATAAATATTGTGGTATGTGTTGCTATTGTCATGTTCTTTATTTCTGTTCAATCTTGACCGGTTGAGATATAGGCAACACAAACCCATGGATAAGTGTGAAGTGTGACTTAGAGTAAAAAGTTGAAACTAGTGAGTATATTAATTCATACCCCCTCCCCCCTCATTATAGTGACATGTGGTAGGACCTTCAATTGGTATCAGAGCCTAGGTCCTTAGGAGACAAGAGTTTAACAACTCAAGGAAAATATGCTTAAAAGAGATGCATTAAAGTTTTCTAGGGAAAACTATTGCTCATGTTGTAGGAAGATGCTTTGCATTTGAAGACTCTTGGAGATGCTTGCTAGACCCATGTGGAGGTCAAATATGTTGAACTAGTTGGTCAACTCAAAGAAGACTCGTTGAAGGAGAAGGAGACACACATAACCACAATGGATGCTTTAGCAAGCACCTTTTCCTACTTTGAATACAAAGATGTGGAGGAACTAGCTGAGACAACATAGAAGATGTGGGAGAAGATGAAAGTCGTTTATGGTGGAAATAAGCATGTCTTCAGGGCTAAGGCTAAAAGCCTGAGAAGAAATTTTGATGACATAAGGATACAAGAAGGCGAAGAGATTGAAGCTAACAACAAGCGTGTGAAGGATGCCATGCAATCCATTAGAGCATGCAACAAAGTAATACAAGAAGAAGAGTGTGTGAGCAAGGTATTGAGAACCCTGCTACCCAAATATGCCGTAAGGGTGTTAGCCATTCAAGAGCTAAGAACAATAGACAAGATGGAGGTATCACGTGATGCCTTGATAGGAAAGCTCATTACATTTGAGCTTGGCAACTTCGATAGTAATCGACCACCCAAGGTTGAAACTACATTCAAAGCCTCTGTTGCATTGATTGCAACACTAAGAGAAAGAGGTGAGTTAAGCACATCTAGATATGGGAGAGAACTGGAGAGCCTATATGTTGGTGAAGTCGAATAAGAAGATATTGTGGCTATGTTCGCAAAACAAATGGTCAGAGGAAAGGGTAAGTACAAAGGCAAGCTTCCTTTCAAATTCTTTAAATGCAAGAAGGTAGGACATTGTGTTGCCAGATTTCCAGAACCAATGAGGAAGGAGAATGACAACTAGAAGGGAACCAACAAGAAGTGGCCAAAATCCAAAGCAAAGGAGAAGAGGCGATGCTGCATTGCCGAAGAAGGTGTGACTGATGAAGAGTCAACTAGTGATGATGATGAGGACAAGGGTGAAGTATCATTTGTCGCTATCATAAAGGAAGGGTGGACATTGCCCTGATAACTAGTAATAATTCCCATAAGAATTGGATAATAGATAACAGTTTCCACACCACATGTTTGGTCACATGAGAAAGTTCCATGAGGTGGAGGCCTACGATGGAGGGATGGTGAAGTTCAGAAACAACTCACCATGCATAGTAATAGGTAAGGGTACAATAACCCTAAATTAATTCACTACTTGTGAAGATGTATATCTAATGGAAGGATTAAAATATAACCTGTTGAGCATGGCCTAGTTGATCGATAAAGGGTATAAGTTCGAGTTTAACAAAGGGTTTTGCAAAATATTCAACAAGAAGGGCAAGCTGCTACCTACACAAGGAAACAAAAGAGGTAATGTTTTCTACTTAAATATTTTTGGTAATACTTGCATGTTAGCTAGAAATGGTAATAGTTGGTTATGGAACATGAGGCTATGTCATGTGAATTTTGAAAGCATTGTCAAAGTAGGAAGGACAAATTGTTTAAGGGGTTTACCCATCATTATTAAACCTAACAATGTTATGTGTAAAGATTGTTAACTAGGAAAGTTGGCAATTTCAAGTTTCTCTAGCAAGTCACTTACTTCTTAACATGTACTAGATCTAGTTCATACTAACTTGTATGGTCCCATGATGACAAAGAGTGTATCTAGTGATAGATACTTTATGTTTTTCATTGATGAATTTTCTATAATGATGCAAATCATTTATTTGAAAGAAAAGTTAAAAGCCTTCCACATGTTCAAAGCCTACAAATTGAAAGTGGAAAGAGAGACTAGTAGAGCATTGAAGTGCTTGAGATCAGACTAGAAAGACGAGTTCACCTTGCAAGAATTTGATAGCTACTATGAGGAGCATGGAATCATAAGACAATTTTCAGCTCCCAAGACACCTCAAAATAATGATGTTGTAGAGAGAAGAAACATAACCATCATAGATTGTGCCAGAACATTGATGATACAAAATAATATTGCACAAATCTACAGGAGAGAGGTTGTAAGCACATATGTGTACATCTTGAAGAAGGTACAAGTGAAGAAAGGGATAGAGAAGACTCCCTATGAACTATGGTTTGGTCACACACCATCTGCCAGTTACTTCAAGGTATTCAAAAGAAAATGTTACATGATCAAGAGCGTATCTTTCTAGGATGCTCTACCAAGAGCAGAGCATATTGGTGTCTATATCCGTAGACAAACAAGATTGTGAAATCTGCAAATGTAAGGGTGGATGAGTTCTCAGAGAAGAGTGAGGAAGACAACAAGAAAAAACTAGAAGATTACAAGCAGTTTGAGTACATCCCATTAAGTGACACTCTCTGTGTACATCCCACTAATTGACACAGTGGAGAGAGTACCAATAGATATAGAATCTATACAAGAAGTTGTACGATATAGCAAGATAAAGCTCAAAATGAAGAAGAAAGAGAAGATGCACCTGAAGGAGAACCAGTGCTAGAAAAGTATGTGAGGAGGCACCACTCAACAAACTAGACCATTGGTGACAAAGATGCTAGAGCGATAACCATAAGAAAGGAAAGAGAGACACTGTGTTTTCTCTCACATGGAGCCCAAAGCTGTAGGGGAAGATCTAAAAGATGAAGACTGGAGAAACACCATGACGGAGGAGATTGGTCAAATAGTAAATAATGATACATGGTACTTGGTTTCCTAACCAAATGATAAGAACATCATTTGTAGAAAATGGGTGTTCTGAAACAAGATGAACAAAGATAGAACAAGATCAAACCTATTTGCAAATGCTATGTACATGAGGAAGGCATGGACTATGGAGAAACCTTTGCACTAGTGCTCAGATTGGAAGGAGTCATGATACTCCTAGCATTTGGAGAATACAATAACTTCAAAGTATATCAAATGGATGTGAAGTTTGCATTCTTGAATGAAGTACTTGAAGAGGACATATACATCAAGAAACCTGAGGGGTTTGAAAATAAACAAGGTAAGAACCAAGTATATAGATTGAGAAAATCCCTATATGGATTGAAACAAGAAACAAGAGCATGGTATGACAGGCTATACTCATATTTGATAAATATTGGGTTCATAAGAACCAATGATAATTGCAATCTGTACATGAAGCAAGACACAAAAATAAGTTTGCTAATTATAGAGATTTTTGTGGATGATATCATCTTTTGAGGAGATGATAAGCTCAATGTTGATTTTGCTAAAGCAATGAAGGAGTTTGAAATATCCATGATTAGAGAAATCAAGTTCTTCATTGGACTTCAAGTGTCTTAGTTGAAAAGATAAATCTTCATGGGGCAAACAAAATATGTGAAGGAAATACTAAAGATGTTCAATATGGAGGAAGAAAAACTGGTAGGCACTCCAATGGTGATTGGTTGCATGCTCTCAAAGGAGGATGACTTCCCTAAAGTAAATGAGATGCTTTATCTATCCATGATAGGTATATTGTAGTATATCATGGACAATAGACCAAAGATAGCACAAGCAGTGTGATTAGTGGCCAAATTTTCTGCCAACCCAAAGGAATCACATATGGTAGCTATGAAGAGGATCTTCAGATATCTATAGTGTACTAAAGAGTATGGCCTATGGTATCATCGCAAAGGTAACTTTGAGCTTAGTGTCTTCACTGATGCTAGTTGGGTGGGGAACATAGATGATAGAAAGAGTAGAACTGATGGTGCAATCTTCCTTGGTGGAAGATTGGTTGCATGGACCAACAAGAAGTAGAATTTCATATCACAATCAATAAATGAAGCATAATATATTGTTTTAGCAATGCATTCAACTCAGGTTGTTTTGATCAAACAACTACTTGAAGGGATTCAAGAGAAAATCAAGGAACTGATAGTTATCAACTGTGATAACACTAGTGTCATCAATATATCTAAAAACTCAGTTATGCACTCAAGGATAAAGCACATATCCATCAAATATCATTTTCTGAGGGAACAAGTGCAAGAAAAAGAGGTGAGGTTGGAATATGTACCAACCAAGGAGAAAATGGTTGATACCATTAAAAAGCCACTTCAAAAGGATACCTTCGAGTATCTTAGAGAAAGGTTAGGGGAAGTATCCATCCCAAACCAAGCATAGACAAGAAGACATCAATCCATGATGAAGAAAGGGAGAAGTTTAAAGGTGGGTTGATGAGAATAAGGGACTACTCCATAAGGGGAGCAGTCGAGAGACCAAAAGAGAAGAAAAGATGGTCCATCATATCCCCATTTTAAGATAGATTTTTAATAATAATTAGATAATACAATGTCATTAGATAAACATAATAAATTTATATTAAAACTAATCCTAAAATATAAAAATAGGAAATAATAATTATTTAATCTATATTATCAATGAAATAATATTTAGTATGATACTTAAAATAATTTTAGAAAAATCAAAATTCCACTGAGTAAATAAAGAAATAAAATTCAATACAAGAGACAATATTATAGAAAGTATGTTAACTTTCTAAATAGAATTTAATAACAAATAATAATAAAAACAGACAAATAAGTAAATAAATAATATAAATTAACTATATATAATGAAAAGTCAAGAGATGTTTAACAAATAGACATGCCTCCTTTAAATTAAGATATACAAGGAAGGAGAGTTTAGTTTAGAGAGAGGGAAAAAAGAACATGAGAAGATAGGAGTTCAAAAAGGAAAACTGGAAGAGGAAAGTAATATGAAGAAAATAACTTGGAAGTGACTTTCTCAAAATGTATCAATGATATTGGGAGAATGTGAACCTTCGAAAGGGTCATACTTATGAATAGTTGCGACTATTCAAAATATTGTTTATATAAAGTATTGGGACTTTTTCAAGGATATTTGTTATGAAGTGGTGTGACTTTTCAAAAGGATTATAACTATGAAGTGTTGTGACTTTCAAAGGATTTGTATTAGGAATGGTTGTGACTTTTGGAAAAGAAGAAACAAAAAACTATATTTTATCCTTTCCTTATAATTAGAAAAGAAAGAATTTTAGAAAGTAAATATAGAGTTGAGATAATATAGAAGGAAGAATTCATTGAAGGGCTAACTAAGGATAGAGCTACATGGACCAATAAAACAAGAAGGTAAGAAATGTATGTTTATGGATTATATTTGTTTAATTATGTTTATGAATATATATATATATATATATATATATATATATATATATATATATATATATATATATATATATATATATATCAATCATACTTATGGATAATAATGTGTTAGCTCATGGGTTAACACCATGGAGATTAATGAGACTCGAAGCATGTGGCATGCGAGATGTTAAGATCTCCATCTGACCACCATGGTCTAGAATCAATGGATAATCTCCATGTGCCAGAATGTTCTAATGATGTCAACATATGCATATGTGATTGGCCTTGGATAGAGGATGCTCCATCCAAGAAGAATCTTAAGGGGTGTACTCCCGGGAATACGATGAGGTAGCTATGAGCTAGGAAGCCCAATCTAGAGATGTCCTTAACATTGGGGTTATATTAGAGGGTAGAATAATATAGTTAGTTTTGTTATTGTTGTGATTCTAACCATTATTTTGTAGGTATTACTTGTTCGAAACTAACCCTAAAGTAGTGACATTACATGGTCTCCTTTTTCATTATTGTCAAAGGGGGAGAAGTTGAGAGGAACAAAAGAAGAACACTGCAACAAAAAGAACAAATGTGACACATATATGAAAAGATGAGAGGATCTAAAATAGTCAAAGCAGGTAGATGCACTATCCTATGCGGAGATGCTGAAAGAAGGAAAACAAGGCACCAAAACAAAGAGTGCTAAAATGACTAAGTGTTGCCATCAATGCCCAAGGGGGAGATTGTTGGTTTATTATCTTGAAGACAAACCAATAGATTTAGTCATCAAATTTTTTTTCATTGATGTGAACACATACAGAGGAACCAAGAACAGTAGAGAGGAACAACCAGTAAAGCACATTGATGTGCAAATCTAGTTCACAAGGGTAATCTAAGAAGAGAAGAAGTGTCGGCCCAACAAAGGTGATGACATAGGTTATCCACCTAGTCAAAGTATGCTAAGTGAAGTCGATGTAAGAAGAAGAAATCCAAGCAGAAGGGAAAGCAGATAGACTAGTGAGTTGGATTGGTCAAGTTAGCAAGGAGCAAGATACCTATGACTTCTTAGTCATGTATAGGGTAAGAGAGCACTTAATGTTGTATTTAATGGTGATGGGAGAATGGTTCAAGGAAATGTTAAAATAATTCAAATTTTAATTCTTTATAACTAGAGAAATACATTGAAGATCGATGACACCTGCGAGTCTTGTACAAACACACTATACAAACACACTATGTATAAAAAAAGAGAGGCACACTATTGCAATGGGAAGTTGAGCTACTAGTAGGGGCGAGAATTCAAAATTTCAATGCTCGGATTAGGGATTCCATGTGAATATGGTGGAAAGTATAAAAGGAGGTAGGATTAATAGATGAAAGGTCAGATTGTCGAGTGATCATCGAAAGAGCCAGAAGAGTCGATCCAAGAAGAATCTCGAGGAGTAAATGAGAGTGAAAAAATGAAGTCACCTTTGGAGAGTTATCCTAGTGAGGAGAAGCTAGCAAGCCTGAACAACACAACGTTATCATATGAAAGAGAAAGGGTAACCAAGCACACAAGTGATTGAGTGCTACTCTTGGACATATTTATGCTTTCATTAGGACCAAACAGTTAAGTTGATGAAAGAAGAAGGTATTGGTCACTAAACACTATTACTGAACCATGATGGATTGCCCAAGCCAAGTCAAGATAGAAATGTAAGTATGAGATAGTTAATCCTAAGCACAATATACACATAGGAGTTCTATATACACTGAGAAAATACTATACCAAGTGAGCCAAGTTTAACTAGGTCAGAAGGACATTGAGTTACATCATTCTTTGTTGAGCATGAAAAGAGTATACTCTAAGTTATGCAAGAAGCACATATATGTTTGGAATTGCACAAAATCTTATGTGTAATGATCCCATTGAGCAGACAAATATGTTTATACAACTTGATGAAAGGATTTTGTAAGATTCATTGAGAAATGTAATTTGATTGTTTATGATTCCAAGGTAGACTGGAGGCTGATGAAATAACATAAAGGAAAAGAAAGGAACTTGAAGAGTTAAGGATGATTCTAGATTGTTGATTTTGATCTATGACATATTTTGGATGACTCCTAAACCCTAATTATGTCAAGGACAAGAAGAGACAAAAGATTCCTATTTAAGGACCTACAAGCAGCCATTCAAAGGTTGTTGATGGAGTTGATTGTTGTTGTTGTTAAGTTATGAGAGGGATGTGCTAGAGATTTGAGAAGGTAGTTCTATGAGAGATCAGAGTTTCAAGCATCAATAGAAAGGCTTTGATACATTAGTTACTAGAGGTGATATATTATTGAACAAAAACAAAGATTTGAATGGAAAAGTAAGTTACAAATACATAGATGAATTTACTGCTATTTTCTAATCATTGTAGAAGTTAAATCCTTTAATAGGGTAGACATAATAGTCTTATTATAAATCTCTTAACATAGTACACACATTGTAATTATGTTATAAAATCCTTGAAAAAAGGTAGATTTTAGTAGATGTTATTGTATTACTCCTGACAAAGTAAGTCACAAGAAGTGACAAATCATTTTAGCCCTAAGAAAATAACCTCTTACTATAGTAGTGATGAATTTGTGGGTATCATTGCCATTGTAGTATTGTCTCTAACCAAGGGTTTTGGCGTGACCAAATCACTATTTGAATTATTATGGTGTTATGCTTTATGTTTACATGCATATGGTTAAGTAGATTAGTTATCTTTACTTTCATTTCAATACTGAATTAAAGTATGTCCATGTCTATCGAGTGAACAACCTACAAAGGGATAATAAGATTTGAAAGGGTAAAAAAGTTTTAGTGGATAATAATTCACCCCCCCTCTTAGCATCCTACCTTTCCTAAATAATCCAACAATTAGTCTCCGAGTTTGTTCTCTTATTAAGGGGTTTTACCATCTTAGAGAAAATATATGAAGTTGGAGCTAAGGATGGCCTTGAATTAGATCAATGAGATGAAGGAGAAATTGAAGCAATCATTAAATAAAAGGAAATTTCAAATCAAATGAATGGCACAACATGTTGGCTTCTAATTTGACAAAATTTGGACAACCTTTAGGATAATAAAAAAACCTAGGAATTGGCTAGAGATCATGATGGGCATTCTGAAAAATAAACCTTAAGGACCAACTGGCAAGACTCTGATATCTTCTCCACTTTGAATTCTACAAGATTCAGGTAGGTACACCTAGGAATTCACTCTTTACTTCTTTAAAAGTCAAAACTCAACATGAATTCCAAAATAATAGATGATTTAGCCCTATTTCTTCTAATTCTATGACAACAAAAGAGATGATAAATGATTGTTTTATCAAACCCTAAAACTCCATAAATCAATTACAAGCTAGCATTTTAAAACTTCAATAACAAAAAATTAAAAGATTGATTTATATGAATTTCTGCATAGCATAAGATATTCCAACTTGATCAACTTCATAGGATGACCAATGCCTTATCTATTAGGACATAAACTCACAGGAATTAGACATCTACTTCTAGATCTTATCTTAACACTTTGTGAAAATATTATCAATGTTCATTTCCAGATCTCATGCTTATCAAAATCTTCAATGAAAACTATAACGTGCTTCCAATTTACATTAAGCATTTAGATAACCCATTAGATCATTAGGAAAAGCAAATTGAAATATAATTCAAAGTGAATTATTGTTAGAGTAATTATTTTTTTACACTTATTAATTAGATCATCTTGATTTAGTTAATTAAGTTAGTTATTACTCTAGTTATTTAAACTCTCTTAGGTGCATATAATTAATATTTTTATATTAATTATAATGCGCAAACCTAGTTTTCTTTCCTTTAGGGTTTTGTTCACCTTTAAAGGTTGAACCTTTGTACTTTTCTTTTTTTAATAACTTGGAATATATTTTTGCTCTCATATTGTTGAGAATTTCCAAGCTCTGATTTTTCTATTTTTTGGTTTCTCTTTATTGCAGGATATTTGCATGTAGGTGTTCATCAGGATCTGTGAAGTTGGTTTTCTCAACTTCTACATGGTATCAGAGTGGACCTGCTGCTTCCTCGTCTAAAGATTCTTGAAGCCACAATCAGAAACCCAAGCTTTTTCAGAGTTTTTTTTCTTCAAAAGGGTGAAGGGAAATTTTTCAGTGCACTTTGGGCCAATACGAACGCCACCATTGGATCCAGAAGGCCGTTTGTAGTCAAAATACATAAAAAACTTGTCATTTTTGGATTTCGGGCGTTTGGAAAATTTTTTTAGCCCCCTAAGAGGTTGTATGGACACATTCTTCAAGAAAAAAAAAAAAAAAAAAAAAAACAAGGTTTTGGGCTGCTCCGCCCACCGGCCACCCTAGCCCCACCCCGTAGCCACCGAAGTGCTGCCCGTGCCCAACCTGGGCTTAGCCGTAGCTGACGTACCACCCGTAGTGTGGCCACCGCCCCACCGCCACTAGTGGGCCACCCACCGACCACCTCCGCTGGTCGAGCCACCGGTGATCTCCACCCGAGCACCACCTTTGCTCCTGCACTGCTACCTGTTCAGATTGTCGGCTGACGTCAGCATTCTGTCAGCATTCCGTCACTTCCTGGTGACTTTTTGCCGTTGCTGATGTCACTTTCCAGCCAGGTGATGTCATCATTCTGGCCACTGACGTCAACATTATGGCCACCAAATTTTTTTCGATGACATCGTATGACGGCCATACGGGTGTCAATTTTAAGCCAGTTTCTATAATTTTCCAGAGAACCTCTTTTTTGGAACAACAGTCGGTTTTTTGGCCATAACTTGAGCATACAGACCTATTTTTGCTATTTGAAAGAAGCATCGAAAAGCTAACTCAGAAATGGAGACGATGGTGCTAGTTTCATTTGAGCTTCCAAATTTGGCATTGAAGTAGAGGCTTATGTTTTCCTCTTCTTTGATTCCAAATTCCAGGTTCTCTTCTCAGTTTTTGTGTTTTTCAATAGTTGTTGCTTTGGTTTTGGGGGATATATTTATTTGTTGTTGGGGGAGAGCATTTTCTATTTTGTAATTTAATTTAGAATAAGACCCTTCTACTTCCATCTTCTTCTTTCTCTCATTGGATCCTTCTGTGATCCGGCTCACGCTGCACAACTATCACACCTGGAAGACATATGACTAGGCTTCTCATGTCAAGAGGCTTATTGTCATGTCTAGATGTGAACCAACCTTTTCTGCAGTGCCCTTTTGAGGTTCTTTAGCATAGAAACAAAATGGATGAAGCCATGGGATTGATTGCACTGAACATCTCAGATAGTATACTGTTTCACTTCGATGGTTTGACCACTCCACTAGCTATTTGGACCAAATTCTACACGTTTGGCATAGCGAATTAGTTTCGGGCACTATAGCTTAATGCAGAGTTGACTTCTTTGACACACACCAGCTTTCCCACTATTGAAGACTTCTTGATGAAGTTCAAATCTATGCGTACAGTCTTGCAAGGATGTGGTAAAAAAAAAATAGATGAGTGTATTTTTTTGATACTCCGTGTTAGTGTTTGAAACTACTGAGCAACAAAATGCTCAATATCACAGTGAAATTACTCACACAATCTAAGGATTAGCCAATTCCTAGTAGCAATTACATGAATAAACCACTTTGACCCAACTTCAACAAAACCAAAAATGGTTTTCTACTCTTTAGGCTCTACTAAACCAAGGAAGGTATACCTAGGGATGATTCTAATGCAAAATGTGGTATGAAATTATCTTAATTTCATTCTGATTCTCATCTTTTACCCTCAGGCACATACACAGTTTATGAATTTTCTCTAAAAGCTTCTCAAATCTACATGTATCTCTTATAAGCAGATCTAGTTATAAATCTCCTATAGTTTACAAGTATTCCTAGAATTAGTGGCTATCTAAGACTTAGAAAACTATATGCAAACGAGTGGTAACCAACATTTGTAACTTTAAACAAAATGGAATGAAATGGTTTTGATTTAAAAAAAAAATGATTTGATATGCAACAACAGAATTCACCCTTGCTCACTTTTGACTTATGTGACTAGTGCCTTATCCATTGGGCATAAAATTAACTATTGGCAGGAGATCTAATTCAAATAACTTGTAAATGAATTAATCAATTGTAATCACCCATTTCCATTCTTACGAAGTATCCTTTTATAAACTCATAAACCCCATTGATTCATTGAAGCATTTCCATAATTCCTTGAATTACAAGCAACAATAAAACCAGCATACAATCCATCTAGATTGCATTCAACCAATTAAACCTTATTTAAGTGACTTCAAAGTAAACAAACTCATAAAATGGAGACAGAAATTGGTGACACAAATATAGTGTTAGTACCCCATTGTATTATCCTTTTGAATGACTACTACAATAACCAATAGAATTCAAAGAAAAGCCCAGAACATCTTGCTGATTTTGTCATTTCAATATCACCAAAGAGTATAAATGGAAGTAAACTCAAAACAACTACATACTATTGGACCGACTATCTGTACTTTTCTTGAGAGAAAACAAAAATTATACAAGTTTTTCAAACCATCACATTGCCTTGAAAACTCATTTATATAGACATGAGTTGCAACAAGCAAAGGGCAATTGTGATTGACAAGTGTCCTTCCAAACAAGAAACAAATCATCATAACAAGAGACAAAAATGAGCATAACAGAATGCCAAGCGCATCAACAATTCTTTGGATAAGCCCGTTTCTATTATTGTTGCAAATCATCAACTTTTGATTTGTCCCCTACTATTTTGGATCTTCAGAATACGTGGCTACCAAACTAGCCAACGAAGGGTTATCCTGTGGTGCCTCCAAATCAATTTTTTTGGGTGGATTTTCACTGCTTTCACCTTGAACAGGCAATATTACTTTTTCACCTTCTTCTTCTGTCAGATCTGGTGCTGATGTGTCAATGATCTACACCTCACCTTTTTGTTCCTCATCATCATCTATACCACCTTCTTCTAATTGCTCATCAAAAGGAATATCTGCTATCCAGGTGTTAAACTGTGCATCATCAGGCCAGCTGAATTGCAGGATATCATCTTGCTTTTTTAATATGTAGTTAGCCTCATTTTCAAGACCAACAAACTCTTGTCTCAAAGAATCAAAAAATAATTGGACTTTAACCAATTCCTCTGTCGTGATGGCCCACCAGGCATGTCCCTTTTCGTTTACAACTTTATTTATCCTTATGTAGAAAAGGTCATCCAATTCTTTACTCCATTCATCCTTATTTTCCAATTTATTCTTTCTATCCAAGGCACAAGGAAACAAATCAAATTTTTGATTCTTGTATCTACTTAAATAAGAAACAATTTTCAGTTGCAGAGCAATTCTTTTGTTATCAAAATCTGACAGGTCATTAGCAACATCATGCATTTTTTCAATATGGTCATGGGAAGACCTTCATGCATTTTTTCAATATGGTCATGGGAAGACCTTATAACTAAATAACATAAAAGGGCGATTTCTTTCTCCCTTTTTTCCCACTTATTAACAATAGGCTTGAGGTTTTCATCATGGGTTTTCAGTTCCTCCCATATACTTGTTACTCTTGCCAACTGATCATAGAACAAGGGCCATTCAATTTTATCTATTAAATACATTAGAGCCTTTCTAAGCTTATCCTCATATTGCATATTTAACTCTACATGTAAGGCCCATAGCTTGCTTTTCTCTTCTTCAAAATCCTCAGCTGTGTAATATTCTAGCCTTTGAGGTGTGTTTGGTATTTCTACAAGGGGGGTGGATTTAAAAGGTTCCATTGGAGGACGGGGGTATGTTATTCTTGGCTTAGTGGACTTCCACATTAGCTTGTCTTCAAGCTCAATTCTCCTTTTTACCTCCTTATTATAGGCCTCAATAATTATTTCATATTTCTTCTATAACTCAAACATAGCTTGTTCCTCCTTCTTAGCAGTGGCCAAAAGAAATTGGGATGAATCTACATTCCAATGTGCTGCCTGCACATGTGAGGTATCAACAACTCTTCTCACAATTATGCTTCCCATCAATCCAAACTCATCTGGTTGTGATGATGTGGCTCTAGATCCTCTTCTCAATGACCAACTGACCAATGCAGCTTGATCTTGAATGAATGCAGTGCCTTGGAAGTCCCTTTTATTTTGATCTTGCAAAGTCAGTTTATTTGAAACAGAACTGAAAACTAAGGCATCAACAATATCCCAATTTGGTAACAATAAAATGTTAGATGCCTTCACCATTTGCCTTCCATCCTCAGGGCTTATATTCTGAAATTCTTTTATCATTTCTTCTTTTGTTTGGTTTTGGATGGAAGCTTCATCCATTTCTGGATGCTTTGTTTTCAACCTTTTACATTTTTCCTAAAAAATATTCATGTTTTCCCTCCATGCAAACTGCTAAAAAGCCCTAGATTTCACAAAGCTGTCATTAGGCAAAAATTGATGACTTGCCTGTTCTAACACAGGGTCCAATTCCCTGCCTCTATAGTCAGCTATTGTTAGGTCCAAACTTGGTAGAGGAGGTTCTGGAGGGTTACCTTCATCCAATTCTACTTGAGTAATAAAGATACCTCCCTATGATCCCATCTGCTCAATTTGCTCACGAGTGAGCTGTTCTTCTCCAATCCTCAAAGGGGATTGAATGGGTGAATATTCCTCAATTTTATGCCTCTCTTCTTTCATTACCTTCTTCCTCTTGGGACTAGGTTCATCAGGTCTCTCCTCTTGGGATGTATTGGTGGATCCCATTATTTGCTTGTCCTTATCTACAGGAGCCCTTTTATTTTGAATTATAGTGTAACTAGGCTTCTTTTGTACAATTATTTGACCAGATCCTATATTAGGAGTGAAAACCAACCTCCTCATGACTTCTCTGGCCTTATCAGGATAAGAATCAATAAAAAAATGTTTCTTCTCATTCATAGCTTCCATTATTTCAGGGAAGTTACTCATTAGCTTATTTATTCTGTCAGCCTCTGTATTAGCATTATCTAAAGGACTATATTTCTGATCAAAACAATGAATGAATTCTATTACTCGAGAATAAACTCTCCATTTTTCTTTTTTAGTTTCCTGCTCCTGCAATGAGAATTCATTCCTTATAATGTCCTTTGGATAATATGAATCATGTTTGGCCTATCCCAGCTTAATTCTATGCCTTAAGGTTTGATTAAAAAATCCCTCAGAATCACAAAAACGGGGATGGGAGACAACGATCATATACTGATCCAAAATTTTATGCAAAAAGAGCCAACCCCCTTTGGTAATCACAAACTCATGGGCCATTGTACAGGTAGGGAAAATTGAACCTAGTTACCTTTTCAACAAAAAACATTTCTTCTACTCCTCTTAATTGCCACAAAACTTCAGCCATTCCTACCTTGAAAGGTACTTGGTAAGGCAAGACATGAGGACTCCCTTTAAAACCATAGATTCTGAAAATCGTGGAAATAGGGTAAGGAATGATATCTCCCCAATTGTGTGAAACTTTCAAGCTATGGGGGTTGTCCATAGGCCTTAGGAGGTTCATTAATACCTTAGGAATCTTGGGATTGTTACTCAATATGAAGCATATCAATTTAGAAGCAAAATACCTATCAAATCTGACAAAACTAGCATTATTTGCATCCCAGGTCATATATGCACTCCACAACTGGATTGGCAATGCTTCCGCATTCTCCTCTTTGTTCAATTCCATCTCATTACCAAAATATGTCACCCCCTTGGACAAGAGCATATGCATTAATAGAGAATAGTGACCAAAAGTTTTCTCCACTTTGCCTTTTGCAATTCCAACTAAATCGGTATGAATTTCTTCAGCCGAAAAGGAAGCAAAATCAAAGATAACATCTACACCAAAAGAAACAATTTGAACCATCATATACATAAGGCCAATGGGCACGAAATCTTGCTCGTCTTCACCAAAAACACGACACAGGGTCCTGTATATCTCTACAGCCCGGGAAGTGAAAAGACTCTTCTTAAAAGGTTCTCTAGAGGCTACAGTAATTACTGGCAGAGTTCCTATTGTACCAATGTGTGACCTCAGTGCACCTCCCCTAATTACATCTTTCTTTGCTTTGTATTCATTCTCTAATTCTGGCAGATTGATTGGCACATGGTAATCTGATAATGGTTGCAGGTGAAAAACCTCTCTAATTTCTTCAGGACTAATTGAGATTAGAGGCACGCCATCATTTCTTCTCACCACCCTTATAGCTTGGTCATAATTCTTGGCAATGGCTTCAAGAAAATCATAATCCATGAAAACACCTGGAAGTACTAGCTTTCCCAAATCAAAATTCCAGACATTAGCATGTGGGGCAAACGAATTCCTTTCTGAAAACCACTTTTTAAACAAGACAAGACCAGTTTGCGTAGTTGTTGCATCCCTAACCCAGTTCCCCTTGTCATATAGGCCATCAACAATCTTAAGCCTAGGGTTTAAGGAAATTAACCTTTTAACTTGTGCAACTACGGTAGTGGATTCTGGGAGTGATTTTGATCAAATCATCATGGACATTTCTATCCATATAATTAATTTGCCCAGAAAATGCTTTCTTAGGAGGCATCTTGATCATAATAATAGGAACTGGAATGTTACAGAGGTTATATATGAGTACTTACTTGCCTTGCTAGACTTGTTCTTCTTTGAACCTTTGTAGTTGCTCTCGAACATATGAGGAATTAGTTCATGTTCGTACCAGGCTAACCACAATATGATCAACAGACTCTTGTGCTCAAAAAAAATGAAATCTTTGTTTGAGCGGGATTAGAACTAATGAAATCTCCTGTATTATACTCTGTTTCTCCCACACGTGAAGCTTTCATTCATCATAAATGCGCAGAATAGAAAAACAGAGTGGCATCATAGTTCCTTTTAAATTTGAGTCATTGATCCTTGAAAATTCCTATGATCCAGGAATGAAAACTAGGCTGACTCACTTTTTTTCTTAACACACTGGTAGTCAAACCAATAAACTACCTACATCTGTACCTTTCCTCTAATCCTAGCATTTCAAATTGGGCCCACAGATGACTGAGGACACTTGTCATCAACTCGATACCTCGCTATACATAACTTTCGAGCACCTTTCTATAGTGAGCTAGCGATAACCATTGATTTTGCTTTGATCCTGTGGTAGACATTTGATACATCCCTTAAGAGAACAATGGTGGGTCCCTCACTTGCTACCTTGCTATACATAACTTTTGCACATCTTTCCATAGCGAGTTAGCGAGTATCGTCGATTTATGCTTTATCTGACGATTTAGAATCATTTACATGTTCTATGCATGGGTAGTGGGTCCAAGATACTGCTGTCGCTGAGCTGGCTTAACAAGCTAGCACACATATATATTATTTAATTTCTAATGACATCACACGTGCTTGGCCTTGCCATGTTTGTTATTTTGAGGTGGGTCGCTACATCGCTACCGACAAAATTACTAACTATCTGGCTAGCGATATAGCAAGTTTTGATGAATTCAGAATTTTTGGCTTATAGATGCTCAGTAGGATGCCACCGTGTCGTTTGATTTGCATAGCTTAGCTTTGTCAAGTCACTCGTTCAGGGCCCACCTTTGAGGATTTTCTGTTACATCACAACCTTCTGAGTAGTCACTACCTCACTACCGGTGAGAACACTAACTTCCTGGCTAGCGATATAGCAACTTTCTAGTAACCATCAAAACCGACACTGGGAAATAAAACTATGAGTGAGACAACTTGCACATAAATAAAAGCAAAGCTTGCACAATATTTTCCTCGGGATCCTCAAAATCATTTCTTATTTTAAAAGAACGTTGTCTTTTGCAATGACTAGGCCCTCACTATGTTGCTACTTGAAAATTGGTGTTTTTTCGACTAGCGATATAGCGACCTCTGATAGATTCACAATTCTGGTGACGGATAACAAAAGATACATTGATTGAGACTTCACCAATTAAAACTAGTGTCAAAGAATGCAGTTGTGCATATTTATAAGGCTGCATGGGAATTTCTGCGGTCATATCAACCTTAAATAGGTTACTGCCTTTTGCAAAATCTGAGCAGTCGCTACGTCGCCACCGACAATTCGCATGGATTTTTCGATAGTGACTTAGTGAATTGTCAGAACCATTTGCGAGTTTTTCCACGTGCGTTCTTCTTAATACTGACAAGCCTGGGACATAGCATGTGATCATAATGCCTTCATATTAATACACATTTTTTGGTGCTGGACTTCATTTTTCAATATCACAACATAGTTCTCTGATGGTCGCTACCTCGCTAGGCGTAATATTTGAGCATCTTGCTATAGCGAGTACGCGACAACCATAGATTCAAATAAGATCCAACGACAAGATAAAACCTTTTTCAAAAGGACTCAACAATGACCTCAAAATAGGTGGGAAAATAATATTAAGTTTCTGTTAAGACTTTCCGCCAAAATAAGATTTAAAAGGCAAGACCTAGGGTTTTACACAAATTTTAAAAGATATCAAATATACGAGACCAAAACCTAAAAACCTAGGACCTAACAAAAGAACTCATATCTGATTTTTTCACCATGAT
Organism: Cupressus sempervirens; assembly: GCA_028749045.1. Taxonomy (NCBI): domain Eukaryota; kingdom Viridiplantae; phylum Streptophyta; class Pinopsida; order Cupressales; family Cupressaceae; genus Cupressus; species Cupressus sempervirens. The sequence continues at coordinate 973,528,983 of CM053792.1, read as the reverse complement.
TCTAAGAAAAATTAATATGTAAAGAATCAGACCAACAATGGCTCTGTCAGGAGATGATAGACTACATGAGTCTATGCAAGAATTCAGAATCTTTGGGAGAGCAGACCACATACTTGGTACAGGGATGACAACTTTTTCAGAGAGCACAGAGCAACACACAAAAACAAGAAACAGGAAACCAAACTGTACAGAGAAACTATTTACAGGGATTTACAAAATATACAAAATGTACAAGAAAACCAAGAACCCTAAAACTATTGTTCATGGAAAACAGATACTTTTAAGAAAAGTACCTCTTCAAGAATTGTCCATGAACTGGCGATTCAAGAATACCTCCAGTTAAATCCTTTAGAAAATATGAATCTTCTCCATTTTTATCACAAATATTATATGGGCCAAGCCAGATTGGGTCAAATTTACCATGCTTTCCTTTATCTTCCAATCTAGCATTCCACATCAGTACCATGTCACCTATTTCAAATTTCCTGTTACTGGCTCTTTTGTCATATAAATGCTTCATTTGTGATTACAACTTGGCATTTTGAACAACAGATTCTCTCCTTCTTTCTTCTAGGTTCAATATATCATCCATTTTGAGTTGCATCTCATCAACGATATCATCTTCATACAATTGGACAAATCTATACATGTCCTTTAGGTTATTTTGTGGAAGTCTAGCCTATATGCCATAAACTAGATCAAATGGGGCACATCTAATGGCCTTTTTCATAGTAACCCTGTTAGCCCATAGAGCTAATGGCAACTTTGAGTCCCAAGCCTTCTTGTTTTCTCCTAAGATCCTCTTGATAATTTTTAATATACTCTTATTACTTGATTCTGCCTAACAATTCCCTTGAGGATGATAAGGTGAGGATGTATATTCTGTAATGCCATATTTCCTGCAAAATTCTTTATACTCATCAGATCTAAAACACATAGCATTATTAGTTATTATCTTCTGTGGACAACCACATCTGGTTATAATATTATTTAAAATGAAGTTGATCACCACTTTGTTTGTTGCATTCTTGGTAGGGATTGCTTCCATCCACTTGGTGAAATAATCAGTAGCCACCAAGATCCAAGAATGACCTCCACTGGACTTGTTTGTGATTTCACCTATAAAATCAATTCCCCATTTTTGGAAGGGTGCTTGCACCTCAACAGGTCTTAAGGGTAGATTTCCAGAAAACTTCAACTTCCCACTAAATCTTTGACAAGTATCACATAATTTCACAAAGTTATGAGCATCTTTAAAAAGTGTTGGCCACCAAAACCCAACCCTTAGAATCTTATGAGCATTAGTTTTAGCCATATAGTGACCTCCACACACACCTTCATGCATATCTTTCAAAATTCTTTTAGATTCATTTTCATCTACACACTTCAAAAGTATCCCTTCCATATTTCTCCACCATAATTAACCCTGTACTATAACATACCTTATAGCTTGCAACTTGAGGGATCTTTTCTGGTTATCTGTTAACTTTGATGGAGATTTCATGTTTTGCAAATAATAAATTATGTCTTTGTACCAATCAGAGATGTCCATATCACAGAGGTTTTCTCTACAATTATCATCCAATTGATTAATTTGGTTTGCCTCTAGATTTGCTTCTGTCATCAACTTGGCCAAACCTTGACCCCTGACCAATTTAGTAATCTAGATGTCAATATTGAACTCTTGTATCCTATTAATCCACCTACATCTCCTGCCAGACACCTCTTGTTGTGAAAAAATGTCCTTCACAGCAGTAGTAGGAAGAAAGGAAATGACATCAGCTCCCATTAAGTAACATCTAAAAGCCTTAACTCCTTTCACCAGTGCATATGCCTGTTTTTCATTGATGACATACTTGATCTCTGTTGCTTGTAAAGACTTGCTGAAGAATGCAATAGGTTGCTCATAACCTTCTTCATTTTTCTATAACAATACTGCAACAATAGTGTGAAATGAGGCAAAAGAAAATATATGCATTGGTTTGTCATAATCAGGAGCTTTGAGAATAGGAGCATCTTTAATAGCTTGCTTAATTTTTTGAAATGCAATACTAGGTTCACCATCCCATTTTATCTCAGATCCCTTCTTTAGCATTCTTGATATAGGCCTACTAACCACTGCAAAATTTGTCACAAATCTCCTAAGAAAATTGATCTGTCCAAAGAATGACTGGATGCCTTTAACACTCTTGGGTTTCTGAATCTTATCTATTGCTTCTACCCTTTCAGGGTCAATCCTTACTCCATGCTTGCCAACTAGATGTCCTAACAACTTTTCTTCAGTGACACCAAAGTTACATTTCCTTGGATTTAAAGATATTCCATATTTGACGGCTCTGATAAATACCTTTTCTAGGTGCATGCAATGATCATTTTCATCCTTGGAGTAAGCAGTAAGGTCATCCTGATACAAAACTTTGCTAGGTTAGCTTCCTCCTGAGCTTCGCTTAAAGGGGGTGTTAGAGTAATTATTTTGTTATGCTTATTTATTAGATCATCTTGATTTAGTTAATTAAGTTAGTTATTACTCTAGTTACTTAAGCTCTCTTAGGTGCATATAATTAATATTTTTATATTAATTATAATGCACAAACCTAGTTTTCTTTCCTTTATGGTTTTGTTCACCTTTAAAGGTTGAACCTTTTTACTTTTCATTTTTTAATAACTTGGAATACATTTTTGCTCTCATATTGTCGAGAATTTTCAAGCTCTGCTTTTTCCTTTTTTTGGTTTCTCTTCATTGCAGGATATTTGCATGTAGGTGTTCTTGGGGATCTGTGAAGTTGGTTTTCTCAACTTCTACAATTACAACTAAAATTTAATAAACTTTTCCATCAAATCTCAAGGAACAAAATAGAGATAAAAGAAGAGACAAGATCTAGAATGAATGACTAGCTTTCTACATTTTGCATTAACTTCTTTGAAATTTTATACAATTTGATGACCATTCCTATCAATAAACAACTCAAATAGACAAGAAATTGTTAACTTTCTATTCAATTTTGGAGCAAAATTATATTATGCATGGACTGTCTCAAAACTTGAACAAAACTTAGTTCATCAAAATGAATTTCAGACCCTCACTCCACATCTTAGAAATCTTTTTGTAGAAACAAGGATTGCAACAAGCTTCAAATGGGAGAACACTATTGTTGAAAGTGAAAATGTAAGAGTTGATGAGAAATTCAAGATACAAGAAAGAATAGTTGACTACAATTTTGATGATAAGAATGTTCTTACTAAACCAAGAAATGATGAAATATTCTTTGAGACTAACAATGATTTGCAGAATGGAGTTGAGCTAAGGTAGGAACAAAGTTCGAAACCTAGAACAGAGCTAAGAGTTCAGAAAACAACTCCTACTTTTGGTAAGAATATGACAAAGAATAATCCACTAGACCAAATCATCGGTAGCATAGATAAAGGTGTGATGAAAAGAAGTAGAATCAATGAAGAATTATGTCTAATAGCTCAAGTAGAACCAAATAATTTAGATGAGACATGTAAAGATGACTATTGGAAAGAAGCTATAAAAGAAGAATTGGATCAGATAGTGAAGAATGAGACATGGGAATTGGTCCCCAGATTAGTAGATAAGAATGTGTTAGGAACAAAATGGGTATTCAGAAACAAGATGAATGAACAAGGTGAAGTTGTAAGGAACAAAGAAAGATTAATATTTAAAGGTTACTCATAGCAAGAAGGAATAGACTATTATGAAACCTATGCTCATGTGGTGAGTAAGGTTATTCTTAGCCTATACAACACATAAGAAATTCAAAGTGTATCAGATGGAAGTTAAGTCAACATTTCTGAATGGAGAACTTGAAGAAAAGGTATACATAGAACAACTTAAAGGTTTTCCTTTAATAGATGACAAGGACATGGTATGCAGATTGAAGAAAGCATTGTATGGTTTAAAAAAAGAACCCAGAACTTGGTATGTACAGTTGGACAAGCATTTGACAAAGCTTGGATTTAGCAAAGAAGAGATGAAGAAGGAATTTGAAATGAGCATGATAGGAGAGATGAAATACTTCCTAAGATTTAAAAATTTGTAGGATAAAGAAGGAAACTTTATTTGTTAGACTAAGTATTTGAAAGATCTATTGAAACGGTTTGGTTTGGAAACATGTAAACCAGTTGGAACACCTATGATAATTGGACACAAGTTATCTACTAAGGATGAGACACCTACTATTGGGTAGAAGTACAAATCTATGGTTGGAGGATTGAAATATTTGAATAACACAAGGCTAGATATAACAAATACAATTGGAATTGTTGCAAGATTTCAAGTTGATCCCAGAGAAGCATATTATGTAGTAGTCAAAAGGATATTTAGATATTTGAAGGGAACACTAGAGTTCAAATTGTGCTATGATAGATCTAATGATTTCACTCTATATGCTTATACTGATGCTGATTGGGCAGACAGTATGGATGACAAAAAGAGCACCAGTGGTGGAGCCTTCTTTCTTAGAGGAAGATTGGTTTCTTGGTTAAGCAAGAAGCAAGATTGTACCTCACAAAGTACAACAAAAGCATAATATGTTGCAACATCAAATATTTGTAATCAAGTTGTTTGGATGAAGCAGATGCTGAAGGATATAAGGATAGAATTCAGTGAACTTGTTGTCACACATTGTGATAACACAAGCATAGTGAATATGTCAAAGAATCTAGTATTGAATTTTAAGACTAAGCACATTTCTATCAAATATCACATGTTGAGAGAGAAAGTTGTAAAAAAGGAAATTAGATTGGAGTATATAAGCACCAAAGAGAAGATTGCAGATATTTTCACCAAGCCTCTTGCCAAATAGACTTTTGAGTATTTGCGAGGTATGCTAGGGGTTATGCCCCTACTTACATCAGAGTAGATGATGCAAGAGTGCATAAGTCTAGTGTTACAGAGCACTATTATTTGTTTGAATTGAACGTTGATGCTTCTTGTATGGGGGAGTATCTTTGATGGACAGTCATCTAGGACACTTGATAGATGTTGTTTTGAACAGTGTCTTTGGACACTTGAACAAGTCAAAGACAAATGTTGTAGAGATAGATGGTTGTTGAAACCTTTGACATTGATGTTAATGGGGGAGAGATTACATCATGAATTTTTTTTTGATATAGAGTACATTGAAGGGAGAGATTATGACTGATATAGAGCACATTGAGGTATATCAATGGGGGAGAATGATTGATGAAGAGGATTTGAAAAGAAAGGATAACAATCTTTAACTGTTGGTATTCTTGGAACTTGATGTTTTTCATCTATGTTGCCATCAATGCCAAAGGGGAAGATTGTTGGAAGCATGAATTATAATGATACTTCTATGGGGAGTATTGTAGAAACATGATTAGATATTATCATGATGATATGTTACATTCATGACTGTGTTTGTCATTGATGTCAACATAGCAGTTTTCTGTGGTATCTGACAGAAGAACAACTGAAAGACTAAGTTGGTATAGACAGATCGTTGAGTATTTTCACTAAGCAAGGTTAAAGGGAGATACTACTAACTGTCTAGTATATGTAGCTAACCTCAGAAGCGTAAGATATTAACTAAAAGAACTTATGCAAGTTTTTGTAAAGACTATTTTGAGATAGAGTTTATAGAAGCATGTTATGGTAAACTTGTTATATCTCTTAGCAGAATTGTTATTTTGAGAAGCAAGACTAGAGGCGTGTAGAAGACATGTTGGAGATGATGTGACTATGCTCACTTGTCATGATATTACACGTATGGAATGTTGTTCAAGTTACAAGGTGATAGATTAATGTTATTGCTAAGTGTAATGTGTTCTTAATGAGGTCTTATAATAATTAATTGAGAAAGTGTAATAGCCAAATTAGGGATTATTTTATGGATTTGGTATAAAGGAAGGACATTTTTCTTTGTTATGTATGGAATGTATGAATGATTGCAAGAAGCACGAAGAGTGGAACATAAGAGAAACAAGTTGATATGTGAGGATAAGCAGAAAAGAGAAAAATTGGAGAGAACTTTGTTGCCGAGGTTTTATTAAGAGATTTGAGGTTTGATATTTGGATCCAAGATTTTTGACCTATTTTACAAGGTCTGATAGTCATTGATCCAGTTGATAGGATAGAGGAAAGAGGTTAAAGCACAATACATATGATTATTCTGCAAGGAATAGTTGAGAGATCAGTTGGATAGTGAGTTTAGTGGTCTTGCCTCATAAGCTATTTGGACAATACGTCCTTCTATCTTCTAGAACTCTTAACAGGGTTGGAATCTCCTAAAAAGGATTTAAAGTCTCCCAATAGGGACTCTTATGTACTGAATGTCTTTATAGAATCCTAATAGGCTCCATCATCGAACAAGAAATATATATATATATATATATATATATATATATATATATATATATATATATATATATATATATATATATATATATATATATATATATATGATGACACAAACCACAACCATAATGAATGCAAGAGGGAAAAAAGGGGAATATTATTATTAGTAAAACATGCTACTACATTCAGTACATGTAAACAGACCCAAAGACATGCCCTATAGTCTTATAGTGGTCAGATCTTGGAGAAAAATTCTCCTCATAGTACCTTCTCTCAGATTCCACAAGGAACTACCTTTACAATGCCAAAAATATTCTTAAATAAACCCCAATCTGGTTTAGGGTTAGGAATATATTTTAGAATATTCCATTTGGCATTCACTGCCAAAATAGAAGGTTCTAGAAATCACACTAGAAGCTGGTGTAAAATTAGAAGAATCCAGAAATGGTAGTCCAACTTCTGGGAGGCATAACTTTTTATCCGGGACTCCGATTGACGAAATCTTTACATTTTTGAAAAGCTCTCAAAGTGCTCTATAGCCCTATGGGCCAAATTTTCTATTCCCCCATTTTTCAACCCTATACAAGGTCCTTCAATGCATCAAATCTCACTTGGAAGCACTCTTAGGAGGTCTCCAGACAACTTAAAACTATAATAACTTTCAAACTGTAAAGCCTTTTGACCTGATTATTTTTCTGGAGTGTTTTAAATTACAAATATAATCATCCTTCCAACATACACCCTCTAAATCATCATAATTATGGCTCAATTACAAAATAACTCATTTTCTACATTGACATGTATCTGAAGGTG
>CM053792.1:971711830-971716830 GCA_028749045.1 Cupressus sempervirens | reverse complement strand
CTCTCACAGTTCCACTATCAGTGTGTTTGAAAATCTCAAAAAATAGGAGCATGAAATTTGGCCATCATTTTGGTGACCTAGAAGGTGTGAATTGGCCAGATGAATGTAATTGTGATTTAAAGCATTCCAAAAAAAGAATTAGGTCAAAAGGCCCCATGGTTTGAAAGTTATTGCAGTTTTTCGAGTTTTGGAGACCTCCTAAGGATGCTTCAAAGTTAGGTTAGGGGCATTAAATGACCTCGAAAAGGCCCAAAAAATGGGGGATGAGTGAAGCTTGTCCATAGGGCTATAGAGCGCTTCGAGATCTTTCCAAAATTGTAAACGGTTCATCAATCGGAGCTACAGTTCAAAAGTTATGCCTCCCGAAAGTTCAGTTACCGTTTCTGGATTCTTCTAGATTTGCACCAACTTCTAACGTCACTTTTGGAACCTTCTATTTGGTCGGTGGATGCGTACTAGCACTTTCTAGAATGTACTCCTAGTCCTTAACCCTCCAGGGTCTATTTAAGGAGATTTTTGGCATTGTAAAAGGCAGTTCGGAGTGGAGTTTGAGAGGAGGTGCCATAAGGAGAAATTATCTCCAGATTTATGCTATTGTAAGCCCTTAGGGCATGTTTTGAAGTTTATTTTTATGTACTATTTGTACTAGCTTATTTTCTCAATTAATATAATTCCCCTTTTCTGTTGTGTCCATTCTGTTCTTGGGTTGTGTCCTCATCAAGTGGTATAAGAGCTGATTTTCCTGAGTGTGTAGACAGAGCGCCGACTATGAGGCAGTTTGCACCAGGACTGTGTGGTTGTGGGTTCGAGTTAGAATATGCCTCCACGAAGAGAGCATGGTGGAAGGGCCAGAGCTATTAATCTTGAGGAGGTTAGAGCCCTCCAAAGGTAGGTGCAGGCATTGCAAGAGGAGCTTCATAGAGGAGCAAATGTTGCCGCAGGTGACAATAGTGAGGAGGACAATGAAGAAGAAGTAATGGGACCAGAAAAGGAATTTGATGCGGAAGTTCAGAATCCTATAGAGGAAAGGCTTTTTAGGGCGATTATTAAGTTTGGGAAAAGACCCACGATTGAAGTGGGTGTATTTTTAGGAAATCTGAAACCAGATGAGTTGATCGATTGGATCAATGAACTGGAAGAATACTTTGAGTATGAGGATATCAGGGACCCAGATAGGGTTAAGTTTGCAAAGGCCAAACTGAAAGGCCATGCCAAAATTTGGTGGCAAGAGGTTCAATTAGAAAGAAATAGAAGAGGAAAGGAGAAGATCACAAGATGGGATCGCATGGTGGACAAATTGAAGAAGCAGTTCATTCCTATGGACTATGAGCTGGATCTGTTTAAGAAGATGCATGCGTTAAAGCAAGCAAGAAGATTAGTCCAAGAATATACAGAGGAGTTTTATCGACTCTTGATTAGAGTGGGGCATGTAGAAGCAAATAAGGAGAAGGTTGGTCGTTATATCAGTGGGTTGTGACCTAACATCCAGAAAGAATTAAGTCTGGTAAGAATGACCAGCGTTGAAGAGGCATACCAGTTTTCCCTATGAGTTGAAGAGAAGTTGAATAAAAGGTTTGAAGGAAGACAAAGAGGGTGCGGTCAATGAGGAAGGGGAAGCGGTAGATCATCTAGAGGCCGCAATGAAACTCAAAATAAAAATGAAGATGAGGGTACTAGCAAGAACCAGAGGAATGTGGGTTTCAACCGCTCTTGTGACCAAGACTTTGGAAATCAGAGAGGAAGAGGTAGGGGACGTAGACAAGGAAGAGGAGGCTTTCATGGTACCTATTTCCATTGCAATGAAGAAGGCCATCGTGCCTTTGAATACCCTCAACAACAAGGAAGGATAGATAGGAGAGTTGAGGGCCAAGCTAGGGTTGCTCATGTGGATGAGGATGCACAATCATCACATTCAGAGGATGTAGAAGGAGGATAGACCTTGGTAAATGAAAGAGTCCTACTAAGTGGTAAGATTGAACCAGGACAACGGAGGAGTTTGTTTTGTACCAGATGCAAGTGTGAGGATAAATGTTGTGATGTAATCATTGATGGTGGTAGCACTGATAACTTGGTATCAGAAGAGATGGTCTCTAAGATGAAGCTCAAGAGGGAGAAACATCCCCATCCCTATCGGATTTCTTGGGTAAAAGATGATCATAAGGTCCTAGTAAGTGAACAATGTTTAATAAAATTCAAAATTGGGAGTTACCATGATGAAGTTCTCTGTGATGTTATTTCAATGGATGTTTGCCATCTATTGTTGGGTAGACCATGGCAGTTTGATAGACATGCAGTGCATGATGGACATGCAAACACATACTCTCTGGCAAAGGATGGAGTTCGCTACAAATTGAAGCCCATGAAAAAGGAAGGTGAAAAGGTATGTAGCAGTTCTAGGATTTGTCTTGTCGATGGAAGGAAGTTTTTAGATGGCATGAAACATCAACATATGTGCTATGCTTTGATAAAGAAGGTAGTAGTGAAATACCATTTGAAGTTTCAAATTTACTAGGAGAATTTGGAGATATTATCTCTGATAATGTTCTAGATGGATTGCCACTAGTAAGGCAAATTAGTCATCAGATAGATCTGATTCTAGGAGCTAGTTTGCCTAACAAGGCTGCTCATAGGATGACTCCTACTAAAACAGAGGAGCTAAATAGACAGGTTCAGGAGCTATTGAGGAAGGGCTTAATTCGAGAGAGCCTGAGTCCATGTGCAGTACTTGCAATACTCACACCAAAGAAGGATGGAGAGTCAAGGATGTGTACAGATTCTCAAGCTATAAATAGGATAACCATCAAGTACCGATTTCCTTTGCCAAGGATGGATGATCTTATGGACTGCTTGAGTGGAGCTCAGTACTTCACAAAGATAGATCTGAAGAGTGGTTATCATCAGATACAGATTTGAGAAGGAGATGAGTGGAAAACAACCTTCAAGAACAAGGAGGGTCTTTATGAGTGGTTAGTCATGCCCTTTGGATTGACAAACGCCCCAAGCACCTTCATGCGGCTCATGAATGAGGTACTTAAGAAGTTCTTGGGAAAATTTGTTATTGTCTATTTGGATGATATCTTAATTTTCAGCAAGATTTTGGAAGAACATTTATTGCATATTCGTAGTGTCCTTGAAAGGCTAAGGGAAGAGAAACTGTTATTTAATTTGAAGAAGTGTATCTTTGCAAAAAGGGAGTTAGTCTATTTGGGGTTTGTTATATCACCTGAAGATCTCAAAATGGATCCAGAGAAGGTAAAAGCCATCTTGGAATGGCCTACTCCAAGGTCTGCTACTGAGGTAAGATCATTTCATGGTCTGGTTAGTTTTTACAGGAAGTTTATTAAGAATTTCAGTGGCATATGTGCACCCCTAACTGATACAATAAGAGGGGATAGAAAAGAGTTCAAATGGACTGTAGCAGCTGCGAGAAGTTTTGAATTGCTGAAGAAGAAGGTGACAGAATAGCTTGTGTTGGCACTTCCAAATTTTAGAAAGGTTTTCCAGGTGGATTGTGATGCTAGTGGCAGTGCTATTGGGGCTGTATTAAGCCAAGAAGGTAAGTCTATTGCATATTTTAGTGAAAAATTGAATGATGCAAAGAAGAAGTATTTTGTTTATGATCAAGAGTTCTATGCAATAGTTCAGGCCTTAAAGAAATGGAGGCATTATTTATTGCCAAAGGAATTTGTTTTGTATACTAATCATCAGGCATTACAGTACCTAAATAGCCAAGGTAAATTGAATCAGAGGCATATGAAGTGGGTAGAGTTCTTGCAGAGCTATACATTTGTGTTGAAGCATAGAAGTGGAAAATCTAACAGGGTTGTAGATGCACTATGTAGGAGGCAGTTGTTGCTTACAGTAATGCAGGTTGAAGTAGTTGGATTTGATGAACTCAAGAATTTGTACCCTGAGGATCCTAATTTTGATGAAGCATGGAAAGCTTGTAAAGAACTTGTTGTTGTAGATCAAACCAAGTGGTTAGACTATTTGATTCAGGATGGCATGTTGTTCAAAGGTAGTCAATTGTGCATTCCAAGGAGTTCCATGAGGGAAAATCAGATTAAGGAGAAACATAGTGGAGGTATGGAAGGAAATTTTGGTCGAGATAAGACCATTACCATTCTTAGAGAACATTATTTTTGGCCTCAAATTTCACAGGATGTGAAGAAGTTTGTACAGAGTTGCCAGGTTTGTCAAGTTGCCAAGGGGTTTAGTCAAAATACTAGCCTATATCAGCCATTGCCTGTTCCATCAAGGCCATGGGAGGACATAAGTATGGATTTTGTTCTTGGATTTCCAAGGACACAAAGGGGTAATGACTCAGTATTCGTGGTGGTTGATAGGTTCTCTAAAATGGCACATTTCATTCCATGCCACAAAACTCATGATGCTGTCCATATTGCAGACTTATTTTTCAAAGAGGTGGTAAGACTACATGGTCTTCCAAGGAGTATAGTTTCTGACAGAGACACTAAATTTGTGAGGTATTTTTGGAGGACATTGTGGAAAAAGTTGAGAACAGACTTGAAATTCAGTTCCACGCATCACCCACAAACTGACGGTCAAACAGAAGTGTTAAACAAAAGTCTGGGCAATTTGCTGAGATGTTTAGTTGGGGATAAGCCCAAGGGATGATATTTAATTCTACCACAAGTAGAGTTTTCTTACAATAACTCTATAAATAGGAGTACTGGAAAATCACCATTCCAAATTGTATATGGGAATAGCCCAAGGACTGCACCAGAGCTGAGGAAAATAGAACAAGGGGAGAGGACAAGTGCTAAAGTTGAGGAATTTGCTGAACATATCAAGCGTCTACATGAGGAGGTTCAGGTACACATAAACAAGATGAATCAAGAGTATAAAGCTAGGGCTGATCAAAGGAGAAGACATAAGGAATTCCAAGTAGGAGATTTAGTCATGGTGCACTTACGAAAAGAAAGATTTCCAGCCAGTACTTACAACAAGCTGAAAATGAAAAAAATTTGCCCATGCAA